>JBAJFG010000519.1:0-310371 GCA_037903475.1 Ancylostoma caninum | reverse complement strand
ACTCTGCTCATTTCTTCGGGTTCTTTTTTGAATTTCGCGCGCATTGCATCTGCCATTGCATTATTTTTTTTTTGCATTTTTTCGCGATCGATTAGTTTTGGGTTATCTTACCGAAAATTGATTATTTTTGGGTTATTCCTTCAAACTTCTGTTTGAATTTTGCATGCCATTCATCCCGCATATTTTTTCTCGCATTGCAATATTTCGTGCCCTTATTGCATTGGGCGGTGGCCCTATTGTAAGAAGACATCTCGTTCGCCCGAAGCCTGAGACACAACTTTCGGATGTGAGCTAAACCGGAGCCACTGCGCAGAACCTACTCCTTCCAGCTTGAAACTTGGAAGACAAGACTTTTGAAAAGGCGGTAAATATGGTTCTTGTAGGTTAAAATGAACATTGTTCGTTTGATATAAGCGTGGTAAGTACTCAGACGTTTGTACGCGAAAACAGAATTATTGCATAGCGGAAAAATGCAAAAAATAATGGAACTGGGAATGCATTGGGCGCGAAATTTAAGCAAGAATCCAAAAAGAAGATTCGTATCTAATGCATAGCGGAAACAATGCAAGAAAATGCAATGCGAAATGAATTGGGGGGAGGGGGACGAAATTCGAACAAGAATCCAAAAAGACAATCTAAAGCTTATCAATCGCGAAAGAAAATCCAAAAAATTGTCAAGTGCACTACGCGTGAAATTCAAACAAGTATTCCGATTGAAGAGAAGAATGCTATTCAAATGCGAGTATTATGCATTGCGAAAAGCTCGTGTCGTGCGAAATACACGCACAGCAGAGAACGTTTCTGTTCCAAAAGTCGCTCGGATAAGAAATCCAAGCTCCACATTTTGAGAGTCACAGTTGACAAAAAGTTGGTCCATTTGCACATTTCCATGGACGTTTTGTGACATTTTTTAAATCTAGTTTATAGATAGCATTCACTGCTTCTGCTGCCTTCCTTTCTTGTGAAAAGTTTCTTGAAAGGGAATTAGGTGGAAATTGTCTATGTTTGGGAACGCGGAGTAGCCGTGTCTTTCGCCCTCCCATGCATTTCATGAAGCAGATACCTTGGAACGAACGCCCGTTACATTTTGAGAAACATCTAAGCTCTACAGCTCTCTCTCCTTGCTAATTTTACAGAGGAATTTTCACAATAAACTGTACTTTCCGAAAATATGCTCCAAGGCTAACTGCTTCAGAGTAGTTTTGCAAAATTCTGCTGAAACTCAAAAATACCTTTAAATCTTTCTCTTTGGCAGAGAAAAGAGCAGGACAAAATATAGTTTCCTGACGGAGAAATAATTGAGCAAACATTGTGTAATAACTTTTGCTCACCTGCGTATCGGAACTTCAGCCTGGCACTACCCCTTCCTATCACCCATTTTTAGGAGAATCACAGAAGAAGAATGGAGCCTTCCAAAATATCCTACTCACTGCGCAGGGTTGATGTACATTGCATCGCCAGCTACCATTAGGCGCATGCTCGATGTTGTGCACCTACAAAGGTTCTTCTGGGTAATTGTTTGGGCTCATTGCTGACCTTATTAATGGTAACTTTAATTGGCACTTACTGCACAGATTGACGATGTGTTCATCACTGGAGTGCTCACCGATGCGTCGAATGTCACAGTCAAGCGGTTCGGAGGTGTTAACGAGAAACGCAAAAAACGGCGCGACAGGGAAACATTCTTCTATCTTAATAAGGAAGATATTATGTATTGGTTTCTGAACTATAATCAAAATGTGTTATGACCCATGCTAGTGCTGATCGTTGTCAAATAACCTACTTCGCAAAACGTTAATTGGTTTTAAGCAACAAACATGCTAGTGAGATTGTGTAAAGA
The DNA here is from genome assembly GCA_037903475.1 of Ancylostoma caninum. Classification (NCBI taxonomy): domain Eukaryota; kingdom Metazoa; phylum Nematoda; class Chromadorea; order Rhabditida; family Ancylostomatidae; genus Ancylostoma; species Ancylostoma caninum. The sequence goes on along the minus strand of JBAJFG010000519.1, from coordinate 308,531 downwards.
TTTCACAAACAACGTAATGAGTGCGTAGTGGAGCGAAAATGGGAAATCAAAGGTGGAAGAGTAGTGAAATCACCATTCTCAAGAACCTAAGCCTTTCCTTCACTTGATTGGACATTTCAATGTTCCACTCAGTTACAGCGTGCGTCACAATTATTGACGCACGTAACATAAGTCTGTAGAAAAAAAAAGATGCAAAATTATTTCGAATAAACACACGCAGAATAATGCCCATGGCTTGGCGATTAGAATAAATGCACTCTTGTTCGTAGCAGGCTCCTTCCCTGCTGAAGCAGAGACGACGAGGGAGCGCATAGCCCTGCGCCACTACTAACTCTGGTCGACTTTGTTTCAGTACCTAAAGAGATCTGTTTTTGGGAGCTTGGTGTCTCTGTGGATGATAGCACAGTTTTTGTTTTCTAAGGTATCCATATGGGGTCATCAGCAGATTGAAATTCGACCTACAAGAAAGCCAGTCCTCTGAGTTCTTTAAGTAGATTTTTGAAACTAGGCCTGTACCTTTTTCGCATCTTGCACAGAAGCCAAGCCCTGCCAAAGTGCCTATGGATCCATTCTATGATAACAACTGAGATAAGCAAGGAATTGTGTCCTTAGAAGATTAACAAATAAAAGAAAGAAGCTTATGTAGTGAAATATATAAAACATAGATGGATTTTTTCTTGGCGAGGACGCGACAAGACTTGCGAACAAGGAATGAACTTCATGTGTTTCTTGCAAAACAAGGCCTTCTCTACTTTCCATAGGAGTATCAATTTCCTGAATGTTACCTTTTTATAACATGGAACAAGAAAGGACGAACTTCAGCTGCGGCGCATCGGCGATATTCTCTCCTGGCATATTCGTGGCTGCATTTACAATGCGCTCCGAACAAGAGTGGATTTTTTGTATTCGCTAAGATGTGATCTTCATTTCGGACATGCATATGTGGTGTTTTTCCTGATGTTGTCTGTTTTACAGTATAATTTCAGTGCGCCAACATTTATGACTCACCCTGTATGTGTATATGCTGTACAGTCACAGAGAACTGTTCGTTTGGGATTGCACATATGATATGTTGGTCCCGACTGGTGTGGATTTCTTCTGACTCTATTCCTGATGAGATCGAGATTTGAATGCAGGCAAATTAACTTATAAAGCTCTGGATAGCTACGAACAGTGTGTTCAGATGTCATCCTGGTAGGACCTGACACTGTGGAAGCAATGTTGACGGAGGTGCAGAAACGGATGCCTTGCACAGCTCTGTTATATTCAATTCGCTTAGCTCACCTTTGTTCCACTTCTACGAATTCGGAGGTGAAAAGTCTGTCCAAATCACTAAACAACCTCCGCCACAGTCACGGCGAAAATGAAAATGCACTCGTTTCTTTAACATATTCTTAAAGTAACGGGAATTTTTATCAGGGTAACATCGGCACTTAATTTGTATCCCCAACAGAGAGCGAAACACCAAAAATTACCGGTGACATTTTGCATGTTAGAACACGAGACAAAAAATGCTGCCTGAGCCCCTCCCCCCTCCCCTCCCCCCTATCCAGAGCTTTATGAGTTAATCTGCGTGAGGACTGGTTGATTTGGGAGCAGCTAGCAAAAACTTTGCGCATATTTACATGACCGATATTTTTGAGGGGGATTCCAGTAAGGTGATATGACTGCAAGGTCGCGGTCTCAAAAGTGTCGACTAAGCACCCTCCCAAATTCCCGGAAATTTTTTGTTTTGCTACATTTGCCATGTGAAGGGCTTGCACGTGAGATTTTTTGTGAAGATGTTATTGGGGTTTTGCATTTTCTTCTTTCTTTTTTATGAAGTTTTGTAATAGATATTCGAAAAGTTTCATTAGCAGCTGAAATAAACTCGTTTGATGTTTCTGGAGATTTCTCGACAACCTGGGAACGACAGTCAACACTCAATACAACAAAGAAGAAACCTTGATCCCTTTCCAAAAAGTGGGGAAGGGGGGGGGGGAGGCAGGTGGGGGTGAGCGCAAAGATTTGAATCTCAATTCACTGTGCTATCACTGGGTTTTACAGATGATTAGGAGTACCCATGATTGCGTTATTTATGGTGAACGAAATTCGAGGTGATTCGAGGTGAACGAAACCCCTCCATCAATTCTGAAAAAGTCCCTCAGTTCAGATGTACTACATCTATATGCGTTCCGTCCGTTGTTGAGCTGGCGGAAATGAAAACTACATCGACAACAACTGCTTTATATCGAGGTGTATTGAATCAATCGAATGCTTCACTACTCATAGTTTTCTGCCTTGAAACAACTGTTTTTACTTCAAAATTTCGTTTCTGTCACTAAGTCTCCATACTTGCTCTGCTTTCCTCTCAACACTATTTCTCCCTAGTGAGGAAACGTGAGGATGGCCAACATAAGACTTGCTCAGGTTACTAGCAATACCATTCTGCCCGTCCGGCGGACCACAAACTTCCAAACTGCTCTTTATGCTCTCATTTACTCACTAAATCAAAACAGATCTAGACTAATTTGAATTATGAAAATTATAATTTTCAGTGCCATTTTTTAAAGGAGAAACTCAAGTTCTATTGCTACTGCAATGTACAGTGAAGAGTCAGGGCTCAGCCCCCTAAACACTAGTAATTGAGAAAGTAAAGAAAGAATGTGGATTACTCCTTACACTTATTTATGTGTCCTTTGAACACTGTTGTGTAAATGCTTGATCACAGACTTTCGCGGTCTTGGTCGCACCATACAGTACTGCTCACGGGAAAACCGACGGTCGCTCCGCGGAGTTACCGTCGCTCCCATCGCTTTGCCATAACTTTCGCAGAACTGCACCAATCAAAGCGACTTGGTCATCATTTGATTTCCCTCGACCAGATCTCCCAGACGACCTGCTTACTGTCGAAGAAAACTTTTGGTTTACTGGTTTGGTCCTAATAATTGATATATCGATTGATGCCGTGTAATGGATATGGTTAGTAGTAGCTGGTTTCTGATTTTTGGGAAAATTGGGTTTTCTTTAATTTGTTTGGAGTTTGCCGAGATCAGCTCTCAGACGCTTGACTTTAGCGTTTCTGTTTCAAGTCTCAAGATATAATCGAATCTAAGATTGAAACCGTCCATCGCTCGTGTTTGACCTGCTACTAACATATCCATTACACGGCATCAATCGATATATCGATTACTTGGACAAAACCGGTGAACCAAAAGTTTTCCTCGACGTTAAGTAGCTAACCTGAATAATCTCTTCAAGACAAATCGAATGGTTACCAAATCGCTTTGCAGCTCTACGGAAATTATGGCAAAGCGACGGTGAGCGACATTGATTCCGCGGATAGCGTGAGCAGTATTGTATTTAGCGTGGCAACGATGAAATGTAACACTTAGCATAAGAGTCGCAAATATTATATATTCACTTTGATGAACATTTGGATGTCAGTAGTATCGACAAGTCTTGCAAAATGTGTGCTGCGCCAGTTTCGGGGACTACCATCATTTCATGGTTCTTTGAAGAGTCGAAATTTTGTGTCGCAGACAGTGAATGTCACTCGGATTCCTACCTCTTTCCTTCCTCTATAATTTGTGTAATTGTCAAAAATATGCGATTGCCAATGATCCTGAAAAGTTGGTCGGATGTACTGTCAAACGAAACTCGCTGGATATATTTGCCACAGGCTTCAGGGGATCGCATAGAAGTTTTGAACAATGCTGAGTTCGAACAATGCAGCGAGTTTACGAACTTATCAACAAGTGATGATTGAATAGTGTTTCCCCGCGCCTCTCTAATCCACCCATCCTCTTAGCGTATTCTCCTATCTCGTTGTATAAGAATGGAATTTCGAGATATGTGTTATTTTTCCCTCTGAGATGTAAGATCGGTGAAAGTTAGCTCAATGTGACGGAAGACAAAAGTTCGGAACACAGTTTTCTTTCAATAAGTAGGCTTAGAGTCTTAGAGGAACTAACACTTAAAATTCCTTTTACATCACATTGACGCGTGCGATTGTATTTGCAAGTGTCTTCTGTTTGTCATACCTCATATCCATATTTTTTTTAATTTGCAGGCTTCTTTCCGCATCAGCCATAGGATGACGTCATCGGCAGGCAAAAATAAATGTAGCAGTAACTTTTCCACATTTCAACGGAAGCACACGCTCAATCTATATGCAACAACACGTCGGTGCGTTTCACTGACGTGTTTGCGTACAATGTAATTTCCGAAAAAAAAAAACAGTTAAAAACATAATGATACTCGACATTGGACCAGCAATGCGAGGCGAATCTAAGGTGAATTCACGCTTATCCGTGACAATCTCGTAAAAACGCTGCGTGAAGCCGCGGAAGGGTCATTATCGCACCGTTCCGACGTATGTAAGCAATGGATTGGTAGATTTTAGTGTGTACAAAAAATGGAGCTAAAAAACATCACTGAGTTCGAAGATCTCCTCCTTTTTAACACTGATGACCGAGGGAGCAGAATGTTTGGTGGGACCACTAGATTTGTAGCGAGTACTACCATTTGATAAGTGTTTATTGGCTACAGCTAAATCTCCCTCAGTCCACGCCACGAAGGGTTCCCTGACTGCCGCGAAGGGCATGAACTGACGAGGACGTAAACAAGCTCTACCTGTATTCACTGCTGTATCCAAATCCCTGACTAAGACCACTGATGACGACGTGAACTATACTGACAAATAAGACGAACCTATATCTGAGCATCCAGGGTCTTTTATGCAAAAGATGTAGGCAGAGTTGCCCTAGATCCTCATATCTGTACAACAGATACCAACTTCAAAGCAATAACCGATAGGGGTACTTGCACATGTGGTATCAAAAGCATGACCTGTAGTACTAATCGTAGAAAGAGGTACCTGTCCATGACAGAGTACAACATATCGAGGACAATAGTGAATTAGTAAAGAAGATTGATAATACCACTATTGTAGCAAAACTCATCTCTCTGTGTGTCTGTTGGTAATCGCTTATGTCTCACGATCCAACGGACAAAAACACATCAAACCTATACCGTTTGGCTCAGAATTGTGCCCTCCAGCCGCTTCCCATAGATGACATTGATTTTCTGCACAGAAGCGCACAATTCTGAGTCTAAAGGTATAGGTTTCATATGCGAATGTCAATGTTATCACAGAAAAAACAGGGTTCCCTCAGTTGTCAATGAAGCGTTTTGGAAGGGGTTATATGCCAAATTAATGTTTCTATTTATATGTGGAAACAGGGCAGCTATCAACACATGCAAATTTATTACATCCCTATAAGTACTCGCCTACGGCGAACCTCGCAACTGTATGCTTCATCCGTTTTGACGGATGGAAACTGAAGCGACGAGAGAGTGTGTGGGGAGAGAGGTTTCGCCGTCGGCAGGTCGGACATGCCCTAGGTCATGTCCGAGGTCGTACCTGGTCAGGAACTTCAACCGTGGTCACGACCAAAGTGGCGTCGCTCACGCACGAACAATCACTTTTTGCCAGAGTTTCGTTTGGAGTCTTTTCTTGTATTATCTGGTTGATTTTGTTTCTCTTTAACCCTTGAACAGCATTCCCCTGTAATCTTTCCAAAGGTATAATCTTATAGAATGAATCTAGCCATGTTTCTCAAACTGCTTCATCACGCGCCCTCGTTTTGTAGGACCGATCAGCTGAGTTGATGATCGGCCGCCGCATTTCGCACCAGTTGCGTTTATAGCGCTGCTTTTTCCAGTTTTTCTCAGTATTCTGAAAAATATTCCGATATTCCGGTATCCGATAGAATATTCCGATACTGGTTTGTTTGTTTTCTTTCATTTCTATGCCTTTAAATGAACGTTTTTTGGGAGTGATGGGAGGTCGAGCATCGATCCACTCAGCTGGTGGCAACACTGCCTGTAGGTCACGCGGTGGAGCACTTTGCACAGATCGAGGGGATCCACCCGACTATATTGTATTGTTAAGGGACATCAACGATAATGCTGCCAAGGGTTAGCGAGAACAAAGATTAACCTGATGACACAAAGAGACCTCAAACTAGATAGGAAATCAGAGCAAAATTAATAATATGGAGAAATGAACATTACAAGTTCATTAAAGTAACAGTAAATGAAAATTACAAGTGAGTACAATAGCAGTTGATTCAGTTGATTTCAGCGCCTCTACTAATAGCATACACACTGTTGTGAGATGAGATACCAAAAACCAATCAAAATCTGATCTGGTTAGTGTTTGTGTTGAGATTCAATCGCACGTCAAAACGTGTTGACATGGCCAAGTGGTTCAGTCGCTCGCTTATGATCGCGCTATAGTGGGGTTCGATATTGTGAGCGCCGCCAAGTTTTGCAGCCATAACGGAATGCCGCATCTCACACCAACTTCGCATCCAAAGTTGCCACCTTGTAGGCAGTGTTGCCGTCATTGTGGCAACATTGCTACCAACTTGCGGGGTGGATTACTACCGGCCCTGAGTACTAAGGTCCCGCGAAGCGGGCAAGTGTGGGACCCGCCCAACATTCTAAATGTTTTTAAAAATGTATCACCGAGGCGAGTCGGAGCACTCGTTGGAATTAATAATTATCAACACCATGCGCCTTCAACACCATGTGCTTCCCTCTTTCCTTGGTCATCCGAAAAATCGCTAAAATAATGAATGGCACTGGTTGAAAACAGTCTCAAGGAGATTGCTTTGACAACCTTCGAAAGAGTTTTAAACGTTAGCGCTAAACAGCGCAAATGAGTGATGTTCCTCCTAAATAGGAATACTGTGTAAACGAAGATATGGCTGTTTTCAGACCTACTACTCGCCACTGTTTTGTAAGAACTCATTCACGTTACTGGCAATTAAAACGAGCTATTCTTGCAGTGGCGTCTATCACATGTTTTGGGATCACAGCAATGAATTTTAAATCGAATTATGTGAGTTATCAAATAGTTTCCGATTACGTTTTTGATTACAGTACTCCATACAGTTATAGGAAAGTCCAAAAGTACAAGTAAGTAGACAAGAGTCGAGATCGCGGCGCGGCTCTCATGGGCAGAGACGCTGGCGTACACTATGCTGAGCTCCCGTGCCTCTGCCCAAGAGAGCCGCACCGCAGTCCTAACTCTTGACTGCGTCCGTTTGGAGTTCTCTGTATGTCATTCTACAGATTAGAATTGAATAAACCAGGCATGAATCTTTTTCATTTTCGTACTCTTACGGAATTGAAATATGCTGAAGTGCAGGAAAACTAGAGGAAATCCGACGCACACATGCAATCTTTTCAAAGTGTTGATCCCATTCGAAAATAAGTAACGTGGATTGCATACTTGGATCGAAAGAGCTTTCGTTGGTCAGCATTCCCACAACCTCTTCCATCATCAGGGTGCGCGTTGGGCTCACTAGCCGGCAGTTATCCTTGTGAAACTACTCCGCGGATTTCTATTGTGTTATTTATGCTTACTTCATCGGAAATCCAATGAGCCAAACTCGAGTAATGCCTTTTAGCTGAGGCGACGAGACGATTTCACCGATGTTTCGAATGGGATTTGCCATTGTTTTTGTTTACTTCCCACAGCTGTTTCGACTTACAACTCGGGGAAGCGATAAAGTTATCCATCAGACATATGCACATAGATCCCGGAGTCTCTTGAGTTCGGTGAAAGATTCTTTGGCATCTCGTATCCATATTTTTGTTGTGTGTGGTGACATTCTTTATTATAATGATAGATAAAGAGCGAAACGCCACTATGATGTTGTTGGCCATATTGCTCTTGACGGTACACAGCGGATATGCGCTGCATCCTCAAGGTACAGCAGATGTTTCCAAAATAACATATTATGCCTTAATCCTGCTAAGCAGGCGCATTGTGAAAGAGATGTGCACAGATGGAAATCTCTTCTGGGGTTTTGTTCCTCTAATATTTCCCGGAAATTTTATATGTCATCGACTTAGACAATATCACAAGCGGCTTACACGCATAAATGCTCCATGATCAACAGTACGCAGGTATGACTGGGCCTAATCACTTACTATAGAGCTGGCGTGAACAATTCTTATAGAATTTGGTGCTCGAAGGAATTAGGTCCGATTCACTTAGATCTGTTTAATGGACGCCTTGTGTGTGTACCGTGGGCACAACAACATCTTCATAAAAAGAGCGTTTCGAAAACGGCAGTACAAGAGAATGTTAATCCAATGACAAAGCAATACTTCGTTTGCCTAGGTCACTTTTCGTGCATAGCTTTCGTGAACCAAACCAGTGTATTTCAGCTGCGTAACGACAGATCCGTCGAGGTAGCTAATGAGAGAGCACGTCGAATGTTCGGCAACGTATCGTTTCTGGATCCTGTAAGTATATCCTTTCCTACGTCTATGTTATTAGCTGAAGAAAATACTGGCTGGGCGTGCTCAAACATTTGAAACGAATGCTATAGCACTACCTTTAACACGCTGACAAAAATGAAAAATGCAACACGCATTCATATATTTACTACCTGATATATTACAACAAATTTAGATGTGTGACGTCCCATTAGTCAGCCTATTTGAATCCGTTTCCAATAAGTACGGCTTTGAGAAGAGTACAAGCACGTATTCACCCTTCATGAGTATGTATGACTACACCGGTGAGAAATGGTGACCATGAGCGCATTTGTGCTTCTTCTTCGCTACCTCTCCAGTGTTATCATTGTACATATTTAGACGAAAAATCTTAGAGGGGAGAGAAAATCTGTGGAATCATGCACTCTCAAGTATGAGCGAACTTGATTGCTAATACAAGGTCATTAAGAAAAGGAGCTGTGTTGAACTATCAGCTCGTCAAGTATGAGTTGTCGGATTTTATGAGCGGTCAGTTTTACAATCTCTATCTTCAAAGTTTTACTGGATCACTTCTCATCTTTCTTTTCTTCATGAGGGTACATCCTCCCTCTTTCAAAATCCCTTCTTTGGTTTTTGATCAGTTCTCAAATTTTTGTTTGAAAACATCTTCTGTAGAGCTAATCGAAGATAGAAAATCGTGTCATTTTGGAAACTACATTTCATTTCCCAGCAGGGAAAGCTAAAAACAGTGCAGTGTTAACGGGACATTTGCCTAGTAAAGGCACTTAACAGCGTTTGTTTGAGAGTTTCCGTTCCGGTGACATGAAGATGAGCCTTATGATGAACCTGGATATCGATGAGCTAGAAGGCATAGCCGAAGCGGACAAGAGTCAAACTAGTTCAACGTAAGCAGCAAAATGTGGCCCTTATAATCTCTTATATTAATGGACAACGCGAAACGGGAGTGCGCAGACAACGCCTTAGGCTAGATCCTAGCGGGACCTTCATCACCGTCCCATGCGCTTCCGTTGGAGTCAACAATTCTCTCGTGACTAATTCGCGGCGGGACCCTCGTCAAGCAGTCTCACAGCCTCCGGATGAGAGTGTTTACAAGAATATAGGGAACAGGATAACCACTCTGCAGTCTTATTGCGGAAAGGCAGAGTGTTCCTTTGCTGAGGGTGATGAGACTCTCTTTGATGAGAGTCGTGCACGTCCTGAGAGCTTTCTGGGCATAGTGCTGCGATGATTCAAAATCAGGCATTTCACATTTGACGACCTAATACTACATCCAACAAAAGCGAAGGGTTTCATGCTTTTGACTTCTGACGTTTCCATTATTGCATTACGCACATTATTGCATTACCATAAACTGCAAGCCTATTTTCAGCGGCTGCAGTTGCGAAGTTATACCATCGTTCCAAACCCTGGCAAATGCGCTAATGTGAACTTTGCAATTGTCGTCCATATAAGCGTCAATGACGAGTCAGGGAGAAACAGATGGCGTGCAACCTATGGTAACCCTCTCCTAATGCAGCAGGTAATTCATTCGTTGAGGTCAAACTTCGCAAAACTAATTACATTCTCTGGTCTTTTTTCAATCCGGAAAGATGTTCGCAAATTTCTAGACAAAAATAGTACCAGTTTGTAATGAGCGAGTAGGATTTGAAAAAGGTCTATCTACAGGCATTAAAGTATGTATAAATGAGAAAAGGTTCTCAACTCGTGAACAAATTTGATTCCAGTTTGCTGAATTAAGGTAATATTTCAGTTTTCTTACACTCTCATATTCTCTGTTGGCCTTCCGTCATCTCCAGAACATCAAGAAATGCTTGGAAATGAGAGCCGTATGCACGGAGATATTCTGCAAGCAAACTATATGGACACCTACCGAAATCTCACTTTGAAGGTACGCTTAATTCCGAATGTATGGTAGTTGAAAGCAACAACTTCTAAATTAGAGGCCAAAAAATGTCTCTGAATCTGCCACGACGTTATATACAGGGTGGGCCAAATTATGGGTACCAGATAAATTTAACTTCTCGAACGAAGAAGCTATAATATCGGAGAGATATCTAGGAGGGAATGTTGGGTACATTTGTTTTCGAATGTTACACTGTCAAGGTCCATATAGGGCATTCAAACTTACCAGGTAGGTGTTGTCACGCAAGTAGTGGCCACTTTCATCCTTGAGTTCTTGTGAAAAACTCACCCAAGCTCACCAAGGCCAATGTGTGATTCCTAGCACGCACTTGATCTAGGAACCACCCAGATAGAGTAATACGGTAGGGACTGAAAACTCAGTGGGACCATCGACCGGAGTTGACGATTTAAAACATTTCTTCTTGCACCATTCACGGGCATTCTGGCCTTCTTGTGGGCTCCACGGACGGGTGATACTTGTTCTCTGTTTTCAAGAAATCCCTTTTCAATTGTTCCCTCAGTTGTCCGCATTGACGACTCGATAATGTTCGTTTCATGAAGATTTGGCGGAAACGTTTCATCCCCATGTGTCGCCTACACCCAATTTCATCGCGATTTCGGCGCAATTTTTTGAGGAATGGTATCTCTTGAGGGTGGGACTGGTGCCTCCTGTTCTCTGGATAACGTTTTTACGCATTTTTGAAGGGCTACAGCTTTTGCGTATCCAAATGCTGTTGTGGTGTAAAGTAATAGTGCTAAAACGATAGGTCTATAAATGGATAATGGTCAAAACCGACAGATGAAGTGAAATGAGCAGAAAGCAGAAGATTTGGACTGTAGGAAAAATTTAAGAAATCTTGAGAGAATTTCGAAGCTTGCAAATACTTGAAATTCAACTGCGTGTAGACATAATTTTGGCTCACCCTGTAGAAGAAAGCAAACCATTGACGGGCAGTGTCCTCGAAAATTGTTGCAATTATAGCAAGTTCAAAAACACTTTAATATCAATGTAACGTGCAACAAGTTGGTTGTTTTAGCAACTAGCAGAGCTTCGTTATGTTGCCTCCTCATGTCAGGATATCAAAGCTATCATCAAGTTAGACGACGATGTTGGGTGGAATGTAGAGAAAGCTTCGCAGTTCATCAATAAGAGCTTGTCGACGAACGAGATATGTTGCTCAAGGTGGGCATGGCAAAATTCTAGTTCAATAAGTCACATTCGGAACATTTTCAGGCGCTCGTATTTCAAGCCGCTATACAAACCTGGCGAAAAGTGGTGAGCCTATGCATACAGCTTTGAGTTTTGACGTGTAATCCCTTCGGGAAAATAATTTTTAAATTTTGTCATCTCATGGAATTTTCCAATTCACGGAAATACCCTAGAGTCATAGCGCCCCGCGTAGCTGGTGCGGTGCAGTAGACCACCAAAGCGCTCGGTTGCTACCAATCGTGGTTTACGCTCGTTTTATGAAAATGAGCATTCTCATACATTTAGGACAGTTACAAAAGAAGAGTGGAGTCTCCCAACGTTTCCACCTCACTGCGTCGGGATGATGTATATTGCCTCGATTGCAGCTATCAAACGCATGCTTGCTGTTGTTTACTTGCAAAAATTTTTCTGGGTAGTTGTTTTTGCTCAAAAACTTTTTTTGTGGACTTTCTTGGATTATTCTCCGAAAATCTTATCCTTTCAGATCGATGATGTTTTCATTACCGGCGTCCTTACCAAAGCGTCAAACATAACCGTCAGACATCTCGATGCTGTTAATGAAGAGTATAAATTTCCACTGGACGTGAACGACGGTGCTTCATTCTTTTCCGTCTACAAGAAATACTTTGTGTATTGGTTTATGGTGTATAACCAGAAAACCATATAAATTGTTCTCCTCCAGAAATCTTGGTAACCACGGGCAGAAAAATGCTCGATGTGGAAATAGCGGTGTTTATCTTTTAGATTTTATAAAGCTTTCTTCTGTAAGGTTTTCTGCGGCAAATTGCAAACGAGGACAACCGTTATATTATAACAAATGCACCACAGATGAACATTGATAGCGCCGCGTCACTCCTGCGGCGCGGCAAATCACCTTCCGCTGTAGTTCTTAGGAGTGATCGAGATTAGTGTTTCTCTCGTTTCTTTCATCGCCAGTTTATTTATGTCTTTGTCAACTAGCTTTGGAAGAAGCAGGCAAAGCAGCAGTCGCGATCATGCCCAAGAACCAAAGCGCTCAGCTGCTCTGCCGCGCCGCGAGAACGGTGCGGCGCGGTCATTCGTCTGTATTGCACTATCGCTTGTCTTTCAGTGTAAGCATTCTCCAAATTCTTCATGTTCTCGTTTTTTTTCTAAATTCATACTGGGTATAGCATTGAATGAGCCTACGAGAAGCAATGCTCACCAACATCTCAAACTTGCCGGGGTAATAGTTACACAGCAAATTGCAATTACATTGGGCGTCAATGGCGGTGCGTTTTCCGCCGCTTCGAGAAGCACGCAGCGCGACCGCGCCGCTTGCGCTAGAATTCGCTCCGGGATAGCAAATTATGGGGTTTTCTCGACAATCAGTTAGTTTTCCTGATAGTTGTTATCGAATATGATGGGCAAATATCACGAAAACCCTGACTTGCCATTGCGGTGACGATTCCATCATGAGCGGCGCGGTCGCGCGGCGGGCTTTTCGAGGCCGCGAAAAACGCTCCCCCATCCGCACCTCCTCTACCGCTGAAGCTGATGTTTTCAAGAGCTGAAGATCACAGTAAGGATTCAGAAGAAATTTAATCTCGGACAATAAATGCCACACTCACATTGGTCGATGAACCTATACATACCTGTGCTTATTCATACAACCTGCGTATAAATATTGTGGTAGGGACCGCTATTTTGAACTTTTCTATGAAACTTGATCTCGTTCATCATTCTGGATGACTCCATGATCAAGTTCAGTTCCGTTCAGTTCCATTCAATACCTCTGTTTCTGCTGAAAAAAATTCAGAAAAGAGCTTTGTTTGTAGGAATTCGCCCAGAGCATACATGCATACGAGTGAGCATACATACGTAGTAATTCATTCAATCAACAGCTACGGTATATGTAGCTACGGTCGGCAAATTTGTTCATGAATCGGAGAGTATAATCCTTTTTTTCTCAGGAATGCATACGTTGCATACACTAAAATTAACTAATAGAATATGTATCCGATAGGATGATAGTGAGACATCCGCTGTGCATCCCGAGAAACCACATCTCTTTTTATTGAATGGTTCTGACAACACAAGAATCCCATAAATCCTGACGAGAGCCCGTAAAACTGTTACTCGTCGCCGCTACGACTTACATCCCTCTGCCTTCGGAAAACGTGTGATTTGGTGCTTCGTGCGCAGCTCTTATGTTTTCGTCGTCTGTCGCCCTTCCTCGATCCTCGTCGTCTACAGCGGTGCCTGCACCGCGGCCTCGATCGCGAGTCTCTGCTCACGGTGCGCTTCCTCGCTTTGTGTAATCTCATGGCTCTGAAGATTTCCGCAACGAACTTATCCACCTCGCGTGGAAAGCGATTGCCAATTTCTCTCAGTCATTCTTTTCACATGGTCGTCGAGAATTCACTAATTCTTCATCAAGCTGTCAGGACAGCTACGTGACTGGCAGCTTGACTCTGAGTTCTTTACCTCAGTCGTTCAAGTTTTAGTTTCACAGCCATCACAAGAAATTATCATTCATCCCTTGGAAATTGCTATTCAATGAGGATTTCGCAACAAAATGTAATATTTTTATCATTCTTGCTCATTATTCGTAATAAGATCATGAATCACCTCAACGATAATCGGAGGGGGAACAGCGCGAGAGGGCGGTTCATGAAATTCGTGAAGACTCGGTACCAGCTAATTTCAATTTCTTTCCTTTCCCGTCCTACACGTTTGTTTTCAATTACTTATTGGAAATATATTTGACTTCGAAAGTTAATTATTGCTGTACTTCCTACGTAAACAAGTCATGGACCCACCATTCCCTGCCCCATCCCCTTCTCCGTCCCTACCTATCAAGGCTAGTCGCCTCTTATCTTTCACTATTTAACTGGTACCCTTGAATGATGCTTGATGAATCCAAAGCAGAGCTACACATATCAGTCAAAACCACGGGTCTCAACCCATAAGAGAAGTGTTTTTTTAAATGTTTTTGCAGCATAATTAGTGGTTCTGTCGAGTTATGTACACAGCTGCATCTACTTACGAGATCTCTTATGATATTCTAGGATTCGAGGATGTACGAGGAGCATAAGAACATTGTTTTCTTACCTTTTTGCTGCATAATTGATGCCTCTATAAAGTTATATTAGCTATTCGAACTACGTTTTTTTTTTCTTTTGGTATCCCTTCTGTCTGAAAGGAGCACTATAATATCTATTTTTTCCACTCTGCGAAATGCGTGTCTTTTTTCTCTTGATTTCGCAGGAAATTGAATTTTCATTGCGATTTTTTACATTACAACAGCTTCGCCTTCTATTACCATTTCATTGAATCTTGTCTAATCTGTTTTCATACAGACATTGAGAGACTGCAATCCCAATTTTTTCTTTCTTTTCGGGCGAAATTTCTAATCCCTCCTTCCTTTCCTTCTTTTCTAGTTCCCCACGCGCCAATCTTAATTTCCTTTTTTGTTTCTTGATATGCTCGTTGCTGGTTCAGTGACTCACTGTTCCCCAAGTGATAAATATTGATGAATATCGCGCTGGGTATGAAAACGCGGAAAGCAGCACTGGGAACACGCAGATGTCAAACTTTTTATAATTTTCCCTACGGCATATCGTAAGCAGAAACACTGTGGGCATCAGATATATTCAAGGGGGGGAGGGACCGGGGTAGGAGTTCAACAGCTTCTCGGGAGGGTGGCACGTACGATGAGATTTGAAAACAATGTGTTATTTGTTCACCCCTGGTACAGTAGGCCAATGCGAGCCACACCCAACAACCGGCACACTAGTGCGCAGCATTCAGGCACAAGCACTGATCTCATAGCTGAGATAAAGGTCAGCGCTGTTGTGAACAACAGCGCTGACCTTTATCTCAGCTATGAGATCAGTTTGTGTTTGTAGAGATTTTGATTTACTTTTATTTTTGAGAGTTTCATCCTCAACTACATTCATAGTTGTGGTTTCGTCCTTTGAGCAGGGCTCAGCTTTGATTTTTCAAGTTTCTCGAATTTTGCTTAAACAATTCCTGCCTTTAAATTTTACAGGCCACGTTATTTTTTTTCCAAATTCCATACAAATAGAATTCTACAGAGTATCAAAACGCGCTACGCTTTCAGCGTTAGTGTGATTCATAGTTTCACTCAACCGACTGTTTGTCCCCTCTTTCATCATCTACGAGGAGTGGACTACTCGGGAGAACGGCAGGATATCCAAAGCCACTTGTGCAAACGGCTGCGGTGTACGTGTCCGCTCTTCTTTTTCCGTTACGCTCTCCTTCCGCCGCTGCTTGTTCTTCTTACTCAAAAACCAGATATCCCGTTTATACTCAGATCTTTTTCATGTAACAGTCACTTGTTCCGCTCTTCGGTTGCAGTTGCAACTGTTTTTATAACACTCGCTGCAGCGCAACCGCTTGCAGTCGTTGCCAATTTTTAGCGAATTTACTGCCGGTCGTTCCTTTCCACTCAATTTCCCCTACTTTTCTTTTTTCTAGTCCACCATCTTCTAGAGACAGAGCAGAAAGCTTCTCTCTGGCGACTTTTCAGTGACGAAGGATCTTTGAATAAAAATTTCTTGAAGTATCCTAGACTCTTTTTTTTTTGAAGATCGAGAACTTCCGGAAAGAGAGTGATTATTGCTATTTATTACATAGCATATTCATGAACGGATTCGGAAACAAGTAATCTAATCGACAGCCATTTGAAGGCAGCACCTCATTTCCGTTTTGGAGATTCTAGCTGATTTTGAATCTCCTCGATATACATAAAATATTACAAAACGGTCTTCAGACCCTTCTTTTCAAACTTTTTTCGGAACGGGATTCGGAACAGTTTGTCGAGCCGTATGGACACGTGAAGCCGTTGACCTTATCGATCGGGTATGTCAAGAAGTGTTGGCCGGCGCTGCAGCTGTGGTGGGCAGCCAGCACTCACGCGGACCGCTCCGCCCCAATGGTCCGTGAACTGCAATTTCGTACCCTTCGAAAACGGGGTTTACGTCAATATTATGCCTTTTGACGTAAATCACTGGAATCAGCGTGACGAGACGGTCAAGGGCCTGTTGAGATCTGCAACCCAAGAAACGAGGTGACACATTGTCCTTGAGTACAGACATGTCAACATTAAACAATACACTTTAGTGAGCATTAAACTTCAAATTAAGACATATTTTTGTTTTCCAGAGAAGAACGAGACTTAGACGGTTTGGGTTTCAAAAATGGTTTTTTTTTTAAAATTGACTGTAGGTGTGAATAAGATGAGAAACAGGCTAATACAAAATGTTCGCTTATGTCGCAAAACGTTTCTGGACTTTTTTTCGACGCAAGGCCTCCAGCAGAACTGTTCTGAGACTATTTTTTTAACAAATCGACAGTATTTGATTGTTTTGGGTGGTGACGACAGCACTTATCCATAGCGCTTCGAGAAAAAATGTCTCCTGCGTGAGCTTCGAGTAGTGATTCGATGTGGATTGCAGAAAACTCTAGAAAAACCCTTTGTTGAACGTAGAAATTTCTTCTCCTCGACGTGCTCATGTTGTGAAACTGTAAACAATCGCAAGAACTTCGAATATGTGCTAGCAGAATGTCATCAACTTCGGCATTGCTGTCCAAGCACGAACTGTGATTTCGATGTTGTGTCGAGGAGTTCTGAGCTCGCGAAAAAATCCTCGCGACGGTTGTTGAAACTCTGGCTACAACTGTTCTTCTTGCGGTGTGGATTACTCTTCTTCCTAGGGTCATCGTTTAAAAAAAACGATAGCAACGATAACATTTTTTTTTTCGTTTTTTAGGTAGTTGTAATGCGGTGAAAGCCGTTCAAGATTGTGCAGCATTTGATTCACTTAGAGTACAATGAAGCCGCCATTACGAAGGCTACCGCGTCTGCACCCTGAACATCTTAATTTTTATTTTTTTTCTTTAATTTTTTTTAATTTGGTCATTTCTCCACACCTCACTCTTCTAGGCTTCTACGTTGCTCTTATGCTTTGGGTGTGGGTCATGATGAGGCGAAAGGGTGGGCAACGTGTCTGCGATTGGTTCATTCGAACCCTCGCCCCACTCTTCAGAACCTACTCGCACTAATTCGCGCGCGATTTCACCATAGTTACCCGTGCAAATTTGAATGTTAGTGGGGACGAGTCGACGCCGAAGGGCGGGAACACGCCGCACCATTTTGCCTCATCATGACCCACACCCTTATGCTTTAAGTGGAGCACAGCACCCCGTCGCCAGGCGACATGTACTCCCTAACATATCGGATTTGGGCGGGGCATCGATTAAATCATGGCGAGCTGACGTCGCTCTGTTGCTCCCCATCGGAAATCGATATGTATTAAAACCAATGTCACCCAATAGGCGCGGCAAGAGTCCTATAGTCTGTATGGAGTGTGGATACAGCGTTATTCCAAAAAAAAAGAGCGAACTGGCCAAGAGTCTAGAAGTTCCACTGAATCCTCCATATTCACCCTCAACTACATATTTTTGTTTATTATTCCAATTTAATAATGTTTTTTTTTCATAGCTACAAGCACTCTTCGTTTAATGCAATGGAACTGTTGGCGACAATCAGAAATCACACTGATCGCTGTTCCGTCGTGACTCGCTAACGACTGCACTTATCCAGAATCACGGGACCACGGATCTGAGACCACGAATCGCAGCACTGTCAACAAGCACCCAGCCCAAAACAAAAACAGTGGTGGTCGCGGCCGTTAAAAACGCATTGTTCGCCAGTCGAACGACATTTTGAGGCTGTGTTTGCTGAAATTGTTGGGAAAACTTTCTATTTTCTTGGTAGATTTATCAGTATTGTAGTACCACAAGGGCTAGTGAAAATAGCAGTAGTTTACAGTACTTTCGTTTGCTAAATGAAAACCTCTGAGGTTTTTCCTAAGTTTTTTTCTTCATCAACTGCTCTTCAGGAATTTCTAACCTGTGGTTGATTAGAAGTTCCCGGTTATTTTTGCGTTGCTTTATTTTTATTTTGTTTTTGAACCGGTCTCGAATTTATCTTTGCTTGTTCTTGTTTTTTCTTCCATTTTTGTTGTTGATATAGCTCTGTCGACCCATTTCGCTGCCGTTCCTTCCGCATAGTGCTACTGTGCAGTCAGGCCCCGGCACGAGCCTGTATTAGGCTCGTAGCCAAAACGAAGCCCCCTTTGAAAAATGCAGATTTTACGGAGCCCCCTCTGAAAATAACAATAGATAGAAGGGAATGACCGCATCCAATGATAGCAATTCTACAAGAATTCTCCGTGATTGCAATTAAAGCAATTAGTAGCAATTAAAGGACGATAACCCATTGTGAAACCACAAAACAACTGCAATAACCAGTGTAAACCGACAAAACATAACTATAATTCTTTACCAAGAGCAACCAATGAATGGACCATTCCACACTGCGGCAGAAATTATACTGACGGAATCAGGAAACGATAAGGTCGACATTGGTCGCCAAAAGCCGAACAGAACAACAAACTAATCGAGAATAAAGGAATAAAAACTCTGGAAAAAGTAGAGACCAAACTAATGACAGTAGCCTTCGTAGAAAAAAAAGGACCGAGGCTTTCAAAGGGGCTTTCAAATGATTCCAACTCCCGCGCTGGGTCGATTGGGTCGGCGTTCTGCTTTGGAGCGCGGCTAAACGGCTTGCCAATGTTCCTTGGAGCGAGCGGAGAAGGACAAATACTCGGAAGATAGGAGATGATAAGTGATAGTATGTGAGGCGTATGAAAGCACATACCTCCAAGTATAGGGTACACGGTAGGGGGTTGGTAACTTATGTGTTTTAATAGGGACATTATGCCCCCGACAGGCTCATCTTGTAGCCCAGCCTGTCGAAAATAGGCTGGCCCCTTTACCGAGCATACAATTCCTGGATTCACATAAGTTCTGTGATCTGACATCATACATTTATTTTGAGTGCTATGACGCTTCTTCACCCCAAATTTGGTGTCAATCGGTTGAGTCTCGACTCAACGGGAGAGCCTTGCAACCACTCAGACTCAGAATGTGAGTGTATACTTTTCTAGTTCACATGAGTTTAGATTGTCTCTCCCAAAATCTTCTAGTGTTCCCTTAGTTCTCATCTCACTGAAGATTCCAGCTCAATCCATGCAGATTCCGCGGCGCAAGAGTCGTTTAAGTCCTCCGGATTATGGGAACCTGTACATGATCTGCTCCAATCGAACTTTTCAACATCGATCGCCGCAATTGCTCTGCTAAAGCTACGAGCAGTTCTTTTGCGAGCCTTTTTCGTCTTTCATCGTCTTTATCAACGCATTTCTTTTCTTTGGACCAACGAACACCTCAAAGTTTTTCTGGGGCTCGGCCCCGAACCGATACGAAGCCCCTTTTGCTTTCCGACCCTTTTACGAAGCCCAGCTTGCCCACCGACAAGCTGCGCTGGGGCCTGTGTGCAGTTATCGACCGATGACACCGAGCATGTTAGACATGTTAGAGATGTAGGAGAGAATGTGGCAGATTTCCTCTATAGCACGGAAGCCCCACCCTAACTATCCCTTTGTTCTTCGGGTTTTTTTCGACATTTTCATGACGAAGTTACGTCATCCTCTGGCATAGTGCTTGCACATTCTATAACTGTGTAGGCGCACTTGTGTGTGTTGGCTGAATTGTAAAGGTATAACCCGTCCACCATTCTGCCGAAATCGATAGAGCACTGGGATCGATACAACGGTCCACTAAGACAATAAAAAGCACAAAAAGGCAAGGCTTCACCACAAATTACACTGGAGAACAATCACCATGGTTGAAATCCAGGAAGTAGCGTCCTCAAACTACTGAGCGGTCACTGAGCTGAACTATCATAATTCAGCAGCGACGCGCACGAGTTTCTATTACAGATCAGTGCCTCCACCGATAAGATTCATGGCCTCTACCACGTCCTGGGCTCGGATGAATGGGTGTGAGAAGGCTTTCGATGGATTTAAGAGTAAATATCAGGTTGCTGCATAATTAATGCAGTTTGTTTCGCGACTCCTAGCCTTTTGAAAGGAAATGCCATGGTCGAATGGTCCATACTGAAGAGTTCGGACAACATTCTCGTTGTCAAGCTTTCGTCCTTTTCTATGCCGCTCAAAATTCCTGGTGATTGTAATTTGATGGCCAACCTCTTCTTTCTTCATCTGTGAGGCTCGTGCCTTACGAATATGAATAATCTTTCAGCTTAACCTTGCTGATTGATTCATCTTTGAAAGGCTCGCTGAAATCGCGGAATGACTGTGCTGCATTCCAAATTTTCTCGAAGCATATTTTGGTGGATGTGGATGTGGTTTTCGATAGCAGCTCTAAATGGAAAGAGAGGAATGTTTTCATTGAAGAAACTGTTTGAAAAACTTCAACTTTTCCAAGAAAAGAAGTCGCGAAAAAACCCGCATTCACCATGCGGTATAAAACTTGGTGTGGCAACCCGGGTGTATGCCAGGAAGAACGATAGCTGGCAATAGTTGGCTGCTATGAACCCGTGTGTCAATATCCCATGCAATTGTAGCTCCGCCCCTAGATTGATACAGGGATTCGCGAACGCTGGCAGTTGCGTGTGTGTTAATTATTTTCCACTGCTGAAGATGGTATGACCTATTTGAACAGATTTTAGTAAGGCGAAAGCATAATTTCCGATTTTCAAAGCTTAATTTTCATTGAGATGTGACAATGAATCACTACAAGTTTCTATGTCTTTGCCCCAAACCCCACAAAAACCTCATCTAGTCTAGTTCTGAATCAGATAAAGGTTTCGGTACTTGGTACAGGGTAAGCTAGCATGCGCATCGTGCGAGATGGGCGTGGCAATCTTTACATGGGATGCGTGGTGCAGCTGGGAGCTGTCACGATCTATCGTTCTTCATGACCGCCACCCTGGCAACCCGAAACAACAAAGACAGCCTATAAGAAGCAGTGAATGCGCTACTTTCAATTGATTTGTTGGTAAATGGTTTACCCTTTCTCAGGCGACGAAGGTTTTCAATTTCATTCTTCGGATAACACAAATCTAAAAAATAAGCGATTAGTAGATATCTTGGATCAATCACTGCAGCAAAATGAGCAATTTGCTAGCGATATACCAGTTGTCATCAGTTGTTAAACCGCAACATCGAGAGAGAACGTCCAGAGTACATCTAAACAGCCTCGGGCAAAGAGCGCTAGCACCCTGCTCTGTTTCTCAGGAACATTTCGAACATAATATCTCTCTCTGCACTTCATATTTCTGAGAACTCGTGTCACCTACCTCACTTCCTCATTTTACGATACGAGTATCAAATATCACTAGTTCCCTCTTCACACTTTTTTTTTTGGTTTCCTGACTTTTGTTGCAGTTTTTTTCTTTTTTTTTTCTCGTGTTCTATATTGTTTTCTATTTTCTGTGCGCTGCACGGGTTTTCAATATTTCAGTCTCCTTCAGGTGTTTATCTCCCTTATGGGTGTGGAGCAGTGTACTTCGAATGGGAGGGGCGAACGAGCGCTGCGATTGGCCAATTCATCCAGCAATCATAGGACTCGACTGCATCTCTCCCTGCAAATATAGGATCCACACTTTCCAACGTCTAAGTAGTGTAGTTTGTTGGGTATAAGTGATGAAAATGTGTTTTGGAGACAGTGAATTAAGTTAGAATTAACAGAAGATTTTGGAAAAAAAATTGAAGGGTCCATTCATTTGCTATGTATGATTTTCTGTATTTTTTCATCTCCCTGACCCGATTCAAGGTTCTACAACGATATTTTTTTGGTGCACTCATTGTGGCTTCCAATGCAGGAGAAAAAAATTGAGGGTGTTCCGGAAAAAATGATAAGCAATGAACGAATTCCGACCAGTTTCAAACGTATATTTCTTGTTCTTTCTCAGCACAGTGATACCTTTGCAGGATAATAAGGAGCTCTATCCAGGTGCAACGTTCAATTTTGAGTATTTGATGTGAGCTTGTGAGATTTTACTTGGAGGCCCTTATATCCTAATCTATGCCTATTTCTGTTTGCGTTGGTAGCGCTAATGGATAATGTCTTATTTTTGTTTTGTTCATGCTTTTTTGTTACTGTATGCTTTCCTTGTATGGGGCATCTTGACTGCATTTGATAAATAAATAAAAAACTAAATACATATTTGACGACGTATTAAGTAAAAATATGAAGAAATAAATAAACATCCCTTGCTTTCAACCATTGCGCTTTTTCCTACATTTTTTTTTCCTTGTCCAAACCAGGAACTTGTATAGAAGCAAGGATGAGGGAAGTATTTTTTGTTTGTTGACTGGTTGTGGAGCCGGTCGATGTCATCAATTTCTAGAACTCTCCGCAAGTGCAAATCCTGCAACGTGACTTTCTGGCTGAGCTGCACCTCTGTTGATCACGTGAGCCAGCAGTGCTAGAGGGGCTGTGTGGCGAAGCTGTCATTGCTATTCATGCGCTTCTTCCAACGTTTCGCCTCGCTCATTTTCCTGACTTTGCGGTCCTGTGAGGGTACCTCTTCCCGAACAAACATACGAAACCTTTGCGAATGTGCTACGGATGCACCGAGAATCTTTTCGCGTGCCATGGTGAACTCCGGCTAATTCCAGAGCAAATTGTGCATTTTTGGGCAAATTGTGCATCTTTAGAGCGACTAGCGCAACATCAACTTTGAAGTAAATAACCTAATTCGTGGTAAATTCTATGGATTCCGCGTAAATTCTGATTGAATTTCATTTTCTTGAAGTAATTCTCATATATTTTACCCATAATCTAATCGAATACTGCCCAAGAGAATGAACAGTAGTACGATTCGTGAACGTTCGCGGGAAAAAAGCAAACCTTTGTTTGCCAAGAAAACTCGTCCACTCTAGATTAGAATTGCTGGTAGATCACATTCCATTCGACGAAACTCATGAATCCTGCCATTGGTGGTCCTACTCCTGCAGTTTTCCAATTTCACAGTAAATTTCGAGATTCTAGTCCAGATCCTAAATTCCAGGTGATTGCTGGTGAATTCGATGGATCCTATCAAATCCTCCTGGCTCAAATCATCCTATTTCCTCTCCTCCGTCACCGTTTCCTTCACATTTTTCTGTGAGCTATAGCTATGGATTCTCTATTCGATTTTTACCTCATATCTTCTGTTGTACTTAATGTTCACCCCCCTCACTCCCTATCCTTTACGCGATTCATACTCATACTTGAGATAGTCCTGTATTTCTTGTTTATCCAGAATCCCAGAATAGGCAAAATTCTGGAGCAAAATGTCATATATCCAGCTATCACCTTTCATTACTAGGGCGGACAACTCGCTGAAGTATATTGTCCAAAGTAAGACTTGTCGAGGGTGCCTCTTTGACTTAATGGCAATGGCAAACTTTTTTCTAAAATTCTATTACCAACTTTTTTCCGGAAAAACTCGTCCAGTTTGGGGGAGCGGGTAAATCGCAACTTTTCCAGAAATATTAGTGAAAACTAGCACAAAGCAGCCACTCTTCATTTCTTTTTTAACGCGTTTTCCCCCGTTCGAGATGATTTTCACCCTACCTGGTTAGGTGAAGGGTTTCTTCTTCTTCAGGTGCTCCCGCCGTTATGCTGCTCTGATCCGAGCCTTCACTAGCCAGCCTTATTCTATTTATATTTGGATATTTCCCTTCTGCTGTATTTCTTCACTATACTAAGAAATGGTTAAATCTCTATTCAACATCTGTTTATCGGCCGTCTGCCAGCATCAACTCAACGACCATCTGGCGCTGATCCCCATTGAATGCAAACAAAAATTGCTTGAATTCTTCACCAACCATGATCAGGTCAGGCAAATTTCGCTTCTCAATTTCTCACTGTGAGCTGCGGCCATCGTAAGGCCTTTAAGGTCTGTAAGGCCCCTCAATTTCAGCTCTCCACTCTGGATTGTGATCGACTCGTGTCCTCGCCGTCTTTCGCCGACAACCTCACCGAGTTGAAGTTCTACCTCAGTGAGGATCTCTCCGATTCGATGCTCGCCGCGCTCACTGCCAACAACAAACGCCTCGAGCGGATCACCCTGGTCGAGTGTCCTAGGGTCACTGATAAGGTGATTAGGGTTTCGTAACCTTCATAAACATTTCTTTGCCCAAGCCGCAGGGACATATGTTCACCACAGCAACTGTTCGGTGCAATGTGACGTCATGCGATCAGCTGTGTGTTGAATAGTCGATTGTCTGCACCGGCCAGTGCTGGCTGGCTCTGCGACTCTTGAAGATTTGTAAACATCAAGGAACAAAGTATGTATACTAGGCTATTGGCACGACTTGGCTGGCACAGGTCCAGTTCATGACATTTTTTGGACCTTGCACTGTTTTTAAGAAATATGCACCTGAAATTTGAACTTTTGTATTTTTTTTCGCTTCTAAAAGGAGGACGCATAAAATACTGAAGTAATTACATCGAAGCACCAGCAAAGAACTTATTTTGAACTAGCAGTTCTTCGAAGTGACATGAAAACTTTGCTCTAGTGGATTTTCCCTATATTTCGATGCCGCTCTTGGACCTAGTGAAAACGACAAGGACTAAGGATGGATGCCTAGGTTGACATTAAAATGAAGTATTCTAACATTTAGTATTTCTGAGCGACCCACGAGGAAACAGTGAATTTTCAGAATTTTTCACATGCTTTTGTTGGTTTTCAACTGCCTTTATCAATGAATAGCGAAGAATTAATTTTTCCTATTGGGCATGGCTTTTTCAATTATAACTTACATTTTCAGCTTTTCCAGTTTCATTTTTTCAATTTCAAGTTATAGAAAGAGATGGACCTAAATCCCTCCTTGTCAATCGTGAAAGATTATTTTGCACCCTCTTTTCAAACAGCCAAACTGCAGATTTATCCGAAGTCGAGTTTTCGAACTTCGAATAAATCGATAGGTATCTAAAGCATTATTCGGTCTTAACTACATGTAGCAATCATCATATTTATGACGTCAAATCCTTAATAATAGCCTATGACCCACACAATTTTGAAATATCGACAGACATAAGCACTTATGACGGGGAGAAAAGAACAGATTTATCGTGTGAACTCGAGATTTGACAGCGCAGACAGCGAATTAAGGGTGTGGCTTATTTTTTCGCCGACGGCATACCCTGTCATGACATGTTAACTCCATCTGGAAAAGTGTATTTAGAGGGTTGAAATAGGCCTGTACGGCAATCTGTCACGGGATCGCTGGAATCACGTCGTGCACTGTCGTCTGATCGTCTAGACGGGGTCATCATTTGAGGGGCATTGAACATTTTCTTCGGCGATTAGTCACATAGCTGAACTGATGTACTAGATTTTCATTCTCTTCATATATTACTCTGCACCGCAAAGTGCACAGAGCCACGGAAAAATAGCCACCCCTATCTCTGCTCTCCAAGGGTACGACGCCGTTCTTAAGAGGCTGGGGAGTACTAAGTTCTCTAGGTCTCAGCAACTGCTGAATCCCTACATGCTGTCGCGGCTTAGTAATCCTGTGGATGCACAATTATTATCGTACCCTGTCAGATTTGCAAGAGAAATACGGTTACAATACCATCAAAGCCCTAAAGATCTCAGTATTTTTCCTGGAGAGCTTTTTACACGAAACTGCTTCGTTTCAGGGGGTGCGAACAGTAACATCAGGCCAGAAAAACCTGCTCCAGCTCGAACTGCGAGCGATGTACCAGTTGACCGATGCTGGCCTCACCGACGTCCATTGTCCCTACCTTCACACCGTGGACATCAGCGGATGTGCTAGGGTGAGGAACTGGTCATTATATAATGTTAATTAGATCGTTATGAATTTAGCACCCCATGGGCAACAATTGCAATGTCAGCTGATGATTGTACTTTTATTCTGTATAGAGTTGCATGTTTTTCACGATGAAATGAGGAAGTGTAACTCGAAACCTGGGAAAATTTGTTGGGAACTGAAACGAAATTGAGTTGAGCGTCAACAAAAGTGCATTGCAGGTGACAAGTCTTGGTATCCGCTTCCTAGTGCAAAGAAATCCGAACATCCACTGCCTGTACCTCAACCACTGCCGATCACTAGACGATCAAGCTCTCTACGATATCGCCTACTATGTGGGGGAGCGATTACGAGTGAGTCATCTTTTGAATCCTTAATAATCCTTTTTTTTTGAAAGTACAGCTTCCGTGATTTCCAACAATAAAATATTTACAAAATACTGACTAAAACTTTTCCATTAAAACTTTTGTTTTTACTGTATAAGCAAATGAACAAAAAAAAACGAAGATTTGATTATACCGAAAAAGCAAACGAAATGCCAGTGTTTCAAAATCAGTGCTCAATTTTGAATAGATAAATTTTCCCATACACAGAAGATTCCACTTGTGTGGACCCGCCCGCACGCGCCGCACCGCATAACGCGGCGACACTGTGGTTGTCTGCGCTTCCACACATCCCATAATACCGCTCTCTCCATTCTCCATAGTAAGTGAAAATAATGCAAAAAATAATCCCTAAGTGTCTGCTAAAACAATTTAAAAAATCACCTGCGGTGTAAACAGGTGATACGGCGTGAGTAACCGTGTCCATCCCATTAAAAGTTCCTATGGGGCAATTTATACTAGATGCGTCCGTTTGACGAGCCTGCGTCTACATATATGATGAAGTATAGGGCGAGTCGCATTGCTGACGCAGCTCAGACGCACGCGTTTACGGCATAGCACCTTTTTTTTTTCTTGAGGACGTGCATGCCGCGTTGACCGATCTCCTTGGAAAATCCTTCGCAAATGAATGAGTGCGTCTGACGCATAATTTTTATGTTTCAGTACTTACCAGCGACCGATAAGTGCTCGAACATCGCCGCATCTTGTTTATTTTTGTGTTTGTCATGTTTTTCCGATAGGGCTTTCGTCAATTTCTGGTCCAGTTTCCTGTGAAATTACTGGATTGCGCTTGAGTTGCTTCAGTTTATAGCAAGATATAGCAAGACCTGGTAAAGGTTTTGGTAAAGGTCAGGGTTCTTTAACTACTGAACGCGGTTGATTCTCATTTGTTGACAGCTACCATTGTAACATGACGTCACCACCAAATAAATAAGCAAATAAATAAACAGAAGCGAGCGTACTTGTCCTTTGAGCCATCTTAATTTTACTTAATCTCTTCTCTTTCTATGCAATCCAGCTTCTCAAGCGATATTCATGAAATCCTGCACTTTTCGGACCTCACTCGCTCTTTCTTAGGTACTTTATAAACCCTAGGTTATTACACTTTCTACGTTTCAGGTACTCGAGCTCGACTTCCTCCCATCACTGGCTGATCCTGCGGCTGCCCTCCAGCACCTCTCCACCCAATGTCCAAACGTCTGTCAGCTCTCGTTGGCCAGGTTTTTCAACGAGGTGAGCATTTGTCGTTCAGTCACACGACGGCGTCACGTTGGATGCTGAGCTCCAGACTTCAAGTCACGAGAATTTCATCACTTCTGACTTCTTGGCATCAAAGTTCGAGTGAGAGCTCAGCATGCAACAGCTGTTTCTCTAAGGACATATAAAAATTAACCAGGGAATGTTTTTATAACGGCGAAGGAGCCGTTAGCCGTCTCACAAGCTAGCAAATGGTGTTAATTTGAAAATTGAAAATTTACAGAGCTACGACGACTTCCCACCAGCTGTACAGTTCAAAATCGACGGTTTCAACTTACGTGACATTGATTTATACGGTATGTAACACTTCCTTACCATGTGTAGCATTGCAGTCACCGAAGTAGGCTCCTCTACAAGGAGATTTTCACCGTAGGAAATGCAAAGAAATGCATTTTCCAGGCAACTACTTCGTTATTCTTCCGGAACTCCCGCCTACGGTGCACTCGTTGCGTCTGTCTGTGAATGGTGACGAGAACCCATTCGAACTCGTCCGAAGTCTCGAGGCTCAGCCGTTTCTCAAGAGCATCAATCTACAACTGACGATTCGGGAGGCTAGCATTGTGAGTACTACAGCGTCACTTTTGTACAAGTACTGTACTTTTAAAGTCAGACGTATAGCCTGTCATATTACTAAGTACTCTTCTTTTTGGGGACCTTCACTCAGAAATTTTGTTTCTTTTTTGGGAAAATGTACTAACAACGAGATCATTAGTGAAAGACAAGCGCTCGAGTATTACGCATCTTTCTATGTAAGGTTTTTTAAAGGTTACAGTTATTTATTTCAACTTTCAAATACTGAATCCTATAAATAATTATTGTAGTTAGATAAATGTTAACGGTATTGTGATCTTTTCCCAGGATATTGGAAAAGGAAACCAATCAGAAGTAAATTTGCCCCGATTACCACTATTTTACATTTTCAGGCTGCCATTGACAATGCGAACACGCTGCTCAGCACGATTCTACCGTACATCGGCAACAAGATTACGATCCTGACAGTATGCTTTTTTCTAAAATTTATAAGGACACAAACTGCAGAGAAGTTTAGATATGAATTTGAAATCCACAAAAAACAAGAAACATAGACATTATAGTGCATTTTCATCTGGGGACACCTCTCTAGAGGAAAATTCTTCAGTTCTTCTCAGCATTTTTACAACTACTCATGTCCCACTTCAGAATTTTTTTCGAGATTTTTCCATGAATAGAATATCCAGTAGCTGCTGATCACAGTGATGTAAGTGATTCCATACGAAACTGCCGGAAACCTCGTTACCGAGCCCCAACTTTGGGGAGCTTGTGGGCGGGGCCAGGGCGAGAGGGCGAGGTATCTGAATAATTTGCTCCCGTGAGCACACGTCCTTAAGAAATTTATTCTCATAGTGATGTCATCATCCACTCTCTAACAAGATAGAAGATGCACTTCAAATATGACAAGCAAGGGAGTGCTTGCTACAAAAACCCCGTAGTCTCCCATTAGCTCCGCCCACAAGCTCCACAAAAAATGGAGCCTTAAAGCTGGTTTTTGGCAGTTTTGCATGGAGTTACATAGACCATTATGTTCAGCTGCCTCTGGAGATTCTTCACATGGAAAAATTTCAAGAACGGTGTTCAAATGGGATGATGCCAGAAATTTCCTAAAAATTTCATCTCAAGCATTTTTTGAGACATTCGGGAATAAGGAGCATGATTAGCAACAACTTCCTAACATCTACAGGAAAACACGATGGCCGGAATCTTACAAATTTCGAATTGTTTAGCTAAATTTCGGATATCATAAGTTCCACAGTGAGCAGCACAAGTCCCCCTTTCCAGGTAGCCACTCCTCGACTTTTCGACGACTCACTTCGCCTAATCACTGAGTGCACACCCAATCTGACACATCTTGCCCTAGATGTGAACCATCTGAGCACTCATATCTTACAGCGCTACTTCGCAGGTATGTCTTTCATCGTATCTTCACGCTTCCGTCCTGGAAAACCCTATGAATTCCATTTTTAGGTGGTGCAAAGTCGCAAGGATCACGCCTTCGATCGCTGAAGATCTGTAGAATGAGGATTACCTACAGAGTGCTATTCGCCATTGCACGTGGAGCACGAAATCTTCTGGTAAGTAATTAGAAGCTTTCCTTATTACCCAGGAATTTATAGAAAATTCTCTTAGGACCTCGAAACGTCCCAAATGCTCTCTGTCGACGACCGTTTCCTGGCAATCCTCGGCGAAAACTGCAGGCAGCTGAGGTGCATCAATCTGAACGGATGCCGATGGGTTAGCGACAAGGGCATGGCTGCTTTGGCCAGGTAAAAGCGCTTTCTAAGTAGGCCAGCGCGTGTGCGGAGTATAACACCCAGCGTCACCGTAGCCAGCAACAGCGACTCCATTACCTATCGATTTTGGGCGGCACATCACTGGCGCTGCTGTTGCGCGCGCCGCCAGTAATCAATGTCTATCAAAATCGATATTGCCTAAGCGACGGCGACGCAGGGTGCTATGCACCACATGGGAGTGTGAGAAAAACTTCCGGACTTCGGGTATGATCTCTGCAGAAACGAAAGGCTTTTAAGGCGTTGTCCCCTACGAGAGGTCCGCATTCGTGGCACTGCCTGTACCGACCAGTCTATCTACACGCTCGCTCAATTCTGCCCCGATCTCGAGTGGATCTCGTACGCTGACTACTCAGGTGAGCAAAGTCTGTGCCTTGGCAAAGGCAACAGATTCAAGTAAATATTTTGAAAAGCAAGACCCTGATATTGGGGATAAGGAGCATTTTGTAGAGTAATTTTTTGAAGAGTCCCTTGCCCCCTCCCCGTGCACTCGTCCATTGCAAAGAGGATCAATTCAGACCTAATAGGATATTCGGGCTACCATTTTTGTAAAAATCGATTTTTTCTCAACACAAGAGCCCTAGTACGAAAATCGCCGGAATTATAGCAGCTCATACTTGTAATTTCGCAGTTTCGAAGGCAACGTAATCGTATATCCGGTAACATAGCTGCACGTCCAACAAAGCAAGTCGTTCATTCGAATTGAACCAGCCGACGCGTCCACTAGACAAACAGCCAGTCGCTATCCCGGGAGATCTAATTTGTGAAGTATCCTATACTAGTTGCTGATTGGAAAATACCCCACGGCAGTTTAGTTTGCGTGAAAGTGGTATATTTATCGCAATTTTCCATCATCGCGTAGTAGTCTGAAGGTCTACACTACTCACTAATGATCCCCATAGTGACTAAATTGCGTCTGACGTGGGAATATTTTAATGTATAGAAATGAAGTTGTCTCCATACTCTGCATGGAGTATGGCACCCTGCGTAGCCGTCGCTTAGATGACATCATGTACGATACGTATCGATTTTTGGTGGCTCGTGCAGCAGCGACGCGAATAAGGCTCCGCCCAAAATCGGTAGGTGTCGCAATCGATATCACCCAAGTGGAATATAACGACAACCTGTGCAAAATACGCGCTTCGGCACGCCTTCCATGTGCATTTCAACGGAGATGATAGTTAAAGAGACATCGGAGAGAAAAGGAAAGAGAAATTATGCAGCAATTGGAGAGGGTGGCAAGAAAAGCAAGCAGAACGGACTACTTAACTATCGCCGTATTTGAAACAGACTAACAAAACGTGATTTTCAGGTCGACCGAAGTTCACTGACAAGGCGCTCCAGTTCCTCAGGGATTCATGTATACAAAAGGTCATCTGTTAATCTACGGGACACCTCAACACACTTGGTCACATCATACACTTAGTCTCTCCTATGTTAATCAGTTCCGAACTGTGATACTTTCTAGTAGCCTGAAAACCACACATGGGTCGTGTCCTTTCTCTAATAATCCTATCGTAATCGATTTCTTTATTTATTTGTTCTGAATATCGCTGTTGTCAGAAGAAATGAAAATGAAAAACAAATATAATATTCTTTTATCACAATCCTAAGGACTCTCTTATTACAAGCGCATAAACGGCATCAAGCTCCAACGTCAACAGATGAGTAAAACAACAAGGAACAAAGAGAGGACACTGAGTCAAGGAAATATTCCCGAAAAAGGAAAATAAGAATCGGCATTAATCGTCTTCGTCTTGAAAGTTTCTCATTGCTGTTGTCGATCCGGTTGATTGTTCTCACCGCCTTCGTCATTTTCGTTACCTTCAACATCAGTACTAGAATGGACTCAAGTGAACATGAACTTAAAAGATCTCACTTCGGCCGTGGTCCTCGAACTGTCGTCTCAGTTGCTCTACAAATTCTGGGTTTGTTTGCTGCATTTGTTGAGCGAGCTAAAAAAAGCGCTCTTCATAAAGTTCATAGTCAGAGCATAAGGAATAACATGAAAATATGCCGGTAAATACTTATTTGAGGAATATCTAGAGATTTTTTCATCCACAATGAAAACTGTCATGTCAGATGAGGGTGCCCCACCCCACTTTCGGCTTTAAGATTTTGATACAGCCACAACTGATAGGAAATGACCATCACAGTGTCTATAAGATTCCATGCAAAAACGCAGAAAAAGATGGGTTTGTGTAAACCACTTTTAAACAATTTGTTTATTTCTCTAACATCTTAATTTCTAACCATATTACTACCACTGTAAGACAAAAAAAAAGAATAATCACCAGGAAAAAAATCGACATGACAAAACAGAAACCGAATCATAAAAGGGATACCGATATGTGTGCAGACTTACACCAACCTGTTGGCCAGCCTGGAAAATATTTCCAAATCCAGCACCGCCCGACATGAGCTGACCCATCATGTTTTGAATATTTGGATCGTTCATTAGAGTCTAAACATCTATTCATAACAGCAAAGTTCTCTAGGGCAGGAAGGGACTGGAGAGCCAGGAATATAGGGAAATATTCTAAAAAGAGCAAATTTTTCTCACTTGGGCCATGTTCAACATCTGAGGATTGTTGAATAGCGACGCGAAATCCATGCCGGGAGGCAATCCTGCGCCACTAGCGCCGGCGGCACCAAACATAGCGGCGAAAGGATTCTATAAAAACAGTCTTAGGAAGAAATAAACATTTCAATGAACGCATAGGTGGAATAGGGTGAGTAGCGTACTCACCCCACCTTCACTTTTGACCGAGCCGGGGGGGGGACCTTCACTTGGCGAAGCCCCCCCCCCCACCCTTGAGTAATAACAAACTCAGAAAATGTGTAGAGCTTTGGAGGAGGTGCACTACGAAGGCTCAATATTAGCGTCGGAAAATGGGGTGCATGGCAAGGTTGGGTACGCGCCGCGGCCTGTGGCGCGCGCGGTATTGAACTTTTTCCAAATGCGACGTGGGATTCTAATAGAGGAAGGTTTTCTCCATCGAATCGTATACGGCATGCCTATATTCGATCGCTCCCTCATCCCGCCATTTTTTCCAAACACCCGGAATTTTCGACTTTCGATCGATATTTTTGGCCTCAGGGATTTTAGGGATCCATGGGAGTTGAGACGATGACCGGCTAGAATAGGTGAGAGGACGCGGAGTACTATATGAATATATTCACAGTTGGTGGCGAAGATGAAAAGAAGCTGAGAAAAGAGAGTTTGAAATTTCACATTTTTGCCGATTTTTGGGACGAAATTTCAGGAAAATGAGGGCGCGCTCCACGGATCTGTAATATTCGTTGCAATCATCAGTGACAGATAAGTTAGAAAATGTGTAGTGAATTTGGACAGGCCCCTCACCGGTCTCGCCGTTGGCGGCTGAAAATCCGGAAAAACAGGTGCATGGCAAGGTTGGGTGCGCGTCGCGGCCTCTAGCGCGCGCGGTATTGAACTTTTTCCAAATGCGACGTGGGTTTCTAATAGAGGAAGGTTTTCTCTATCGAACCGTATACAGCACGCCTATATTCGGTCGCTCCTTTATCCCGCCATTTTTTCCAAACATCCTGGATTTTGGACTTTCAATCGATTTCTTCAGGCTCGGTTGAAATCGTTTTTCAGATGCGACGTGGTCTACGTAATCAGCTCACTCTGCTGCGTCTACTGGTACCGGAGTAGGAGCTGGAAATTGCGTGGGAAGCTCTGCCGGCCGTTAGGTGAGCACGCCACAACGTGCTCACCTAAAGTCTCTGCGTCTCCTCCTCCAGTGCACTATTTCGCAGGGCTAGGTGAGCACGCCAGTTATGACGTGCTCACCTAACGGCCGGCAGAGCTTCCCACGCAATTTCCAGCTCCGAGTCCGGTACCAGTAGACACAGCAAAGTGAGCTGATTACGTAGACCACGTCGCATCTGAAAAACGATTTCAACCGAGCCTGAAAAAATCGATTAAAAGTTGAAAATTCCGCATCTTTGGGAAAAATGGCGGGATGAAGGAGCGACCGAATATAGGCATGCTGTATACGGTTCGATAGAGAAAACCTTCCTCTATTAGAAACCCACGTCGCATTTGGAAAAAGTTCAATACCGCGCGCACAGGCCGCGGCGTGTACCCAACCTTGCCATGCACCCCATTTTCCGACGCCAATATTGAGCCTTCGTAGTGCATCTCCTCCAAAACTCTACTCATTTTCTGAGTTTGTTATTAACCACTTTGACCTTCACTTTTAGACTTCCGATTTCCACGTTCGACCTTCACTTTCGAAGACCCATGCTCACCACTATTCCACCTATGAATGAACGCTGAACTTACCGGAGGTACTCCACTTGCTTGAGCTGCTGCTTCTAGCTCCTTCACTTTCTCCTCAGCTATCTTCAAATTATTCTTGAAGCTTTCCTGGTTTGGATCGAGTTCTAGAGCTTTCTTGTAAGCCTCCACAGCTTGTTCGTAGCGGTTCTGGCATGAGAGTGCGAGTCTAAACGGAACATTTTCGTAGTGCTCTATAATATTTTCTGATCAGGCTCAAAAACCATCACATACATCTTTTAGTTGAGCTATTTCAGCGAAGGATGCGTAGCTTCCACCCCCCCCCCCACTTCGTCTTCGAATTTTTCATAGCAGTGGAGTCGTGAAGGACTTCAATCACAATGGTGAAAATGATTGCTTGGGAAGAAAATAGCACAAAAAAACAGTTTAAAGCCACTCATTTCATAAAAATCTATCACGTATACGGCGTAGCGACTCACTTACTGCCCAGAGCAGAAATATTTGGAATTGGGTAACTGAACCTAAGACATCCCCGGATTTCATGTCTAACTGCAAAAAAAAATCTGAGATCCCTGCCGCCTAGCCGGTTGTGCGCTGACGTCCGTAAACCAGACAAAAAACGAGATCTGTAAAAATTCGCGTAACAAAGCTCCACATAATTTCTTCCATACCAAACGGGTCAACAACAATGTCATGCATTCCAATCATGCTGCACGCTAACAAACCCCGAATAAGGGGCTTAAAACGGATTCTTCAGCTTTTCTGAAAAGGAATCATTTTCATGGTGTTCAACAGCTCCCATTTACTCCAACTGTAAAAAAGAATACGAAGGCAAGCAGGCTTACTGGGAACACTAGCTCACTAGTGCCATCAGCTAACCTAACCCATTAGCCACAATTTACGAAGGTTGCAGTTCTTCTAAAGGTGGTACGTCCCTGGCAAGGCAAACTCACCTTCGCCTTGCTAGACAACAACAGACGTTCCGCAGGCGGTTTATTAGAAAGCAGCATGAATGGAATAAACAGAAAGTGATCGTCTCAGACGTCTGTTTTATGGGCATAAAAGAGGACAAAAAGAAATGATGGAAATCAAATTAGGAAATTAAGAACGATAACACCCAACTAATGATCAACTTGGGTGTCGAAAACGATGGAAATGATGATTCGTAGGCTATTTCCATCGAAACAATGGAAGACAGAAAATCCTGCCCGTTTCAAGGCTACATCTAGCGTTGACACCTAGCGCCTCTTTGTGGCGAATGCCTCAATGAGTATCCCGAATTTTTCACGAAAGAAGCGGTACAGAAACATGTTTTTCTGATTTTTGCAATGAAATCACGTGTATCGTTGTGATCATCGCTTCTAAAGATTATCCTCGCATAAAAGTCTCAAAATAGGTTTCAGGTGAGGCGACGCCTTCAATTCTAAAAAGGTATGACATACTCGAAAGAAGAGTTCGCTTTGGTTACCCCATGCCCACAAAACGCATTCAAAACATCAGCCATTAGCAAGGAGGAGAAAGACATCTTCAAGCCACTTAGGAATAATGGTATATCGACGATAAACATAAAATGAATTATTCAAAAAGCACAAAAGTAGACGAGAAGGAAATGTACAAACCCCATTCTGCCATATGCCTTGCTGTATTTGGGATCAAGAGCGAGAGCCGTTCGGCAATCTTGGATGGCGAGATCATATTGTTCGAGACGACAGTAAGCAGCAGCCCTCAAATACCCTGTATGCTATTTTAAACGGCACTTCCTTTACCTGCCTTACCTGTTGCAGAAATAAACGGGGTCCCTGTTCAATTTAATGGCTTCGTTGTACTTACTGACGGCAGCATCAAACTGAGATGCTTTCATGAGGTCATTACCCTAAAATTGAAATACTTCCCAGGTAAATAGCGCAAGCACTGAAGTAAAATATCAAGAGCAACACAGACACTAAATCACCTCCTCCTTCAATTTGTTTGCCTCAGCAATTTCAGCTTCAGTAGGTTCTGGTAGCTTGTCCTCCCCCTAAACATTGCAGAAATTTCCTTTGCGCGGAACCTTTGGAAAAATTTGCTAAAGGGAAGAAAAGCGAACCGATGGAAGTCCTTCTGCAGCGATGAACACATCGAGAAGAGGTTTGGAAGGTTGGAAGGCGTAATTGGCATCAGTAAGCCCAAATGCCGACTCCATACACTGCACGGCTACTGAAACTTCCTAATTTACCCGAGCATCCCAGAAATAAACTAAAGGGAAAAAAGTTAATAATGAGTGGAGTCGAAACTAAGTTTCATGATCAATGGCGGTATGAGGGTCTAATTTTGCCCCTCCAGTAAATAAATCGAAAAAAATACAGTGACCTCCACCCAATAGCGAACCAATTAAATCGCCAGAGCGTGTGTTAGGGGAGAACATCATGAAAGAAAAAAGAAACAAAATTAGGGCACTAAAATGGATTTAGAGAAAGAGCATAAAAAGAATCAACGAAAATAATTCGTCAATACTAGCCTCAAAGGGTTATTTGATGCGCAGATCATGAGAATCATACCAATGTTGTACCATAGCGCCATATTGTCATGTGTTAAGTGCAAAAAATGTCAAAAAATGTTGCCTAGGATGTAACGGTGTGCTACGAAATGATGTTGATGTTCGTGATCAGCATATCAGATAACTCCACTGCGCAAAATTTCAAAACATTTTGTGGGGTGTCGTTCCTGTCGTGTACCTACCGCGACTCTACAGATGCATGTTATGGTAGAAAATTAAAATGATTTTCGTGACCGGCTCATCAAAAAAAAACATCCAGGCGAAATCTCGACGGGGACTAAGAAATTCCAGTCTTCGTGGTAGAACTTACTGCACAGTGTCCCAGAATGTTTTGAGCAAGCACACAAAGGTAAAATTGCTCTATATGAGTTAGTTCTTCTTCTAAGTGATGAGCACTGGACAGCGAGAGATTCATCCATCTTGCAAGAAAAACTTGTGGAAAAATACAGCTCAGAATGCTCTTAGCTTAGCCGTTACGGGGGGGGGGGCACTCTTTTGTTTAGGCTTGGAGGCAGATAGAGGCAATTGGGGCTAATACCGTATCCTACACCTCTTAATTAAAATTCGAAGATTACTTATTTAGACCTCCAGGGTGAAGCGGCAATTACAAGGTGTTACCCCCCCCCCCAACTCACTTTTCGCCAAAAGATAGCCGTGTTGAGAAGAGTGGCAAAAAGGCCTTCCCGTCTGCGCCCCGTGTTTCTGCTTGCACAGGGAAGAGATGTAAACGCACTTCCTCTCATATCTTGCTAATTCTGAAGGCATCAACGATGCAACCTTCAAAGATTTACAAGACTACTGTCCAGGTTTCAAAACACTCGAAATCTCAAGCATGAAAATTTCCCCGGTGTTGCCCTAAGGCTAGTAAAAGATGGTCACAGATGAAGTAGCTCGAAGCATCATTTCTAGCCTCATATAAAGAAAATCCGAAAAACAACCCAAAACCTAACCTTCCAATGCCTCGATTTGATCCTCAGTGCACTGATTCGCAGAGACCTTGTGCCTAATGAACTGGATGAAGGAAACGACGAAATTCTTCTCATCGCTAGAAATCACTGCGGTTGTAGCTGCGGGAGCCGACTCTTCAGCCATTCCTAGAACTTCACAATCATGAAGCAAACCAAAAAGACCCAAACAAACCAAAGACTGGATGGAGAATAATATTAAATTCGCAATCTGTCAACGAATAATGCCGATGGGCAGCCAATTGATGCGACATTTATTCATTGTGAAGAGGAAGAAAGTTGAAAGAAAAACATCCTTCCACCAAGACATCAGATGGCTTCAACGATTTCAAAACAACGGAATGATTTTTAGGAGACGTCACCACACCATATTCTACGACAAAATGCAGAAATTACAGGCTTATTAGACTGACGACATATTGCGGTCCGGTTAATTGAGCGAGTGTGGCATCCATTGCTTCATTTCGTGTTTACCTTCACTTTTCGGGGAATTCTCCCACTAAGGGAATAGTTTCATTAGAATAAAGGCCTAGCTTAAACAATCATGCTATCTTATGTAGTCACCAACTGGTTTATTTCCTTCTCAGTCGTGTTCTATTGCCGTGTATGGAATCCTAAGTGAAAAATGCCTTTTAAGGTGATTGAGCTGCAGTTCTTGTAACAATGCTCGTTTCCCAGCCCAAGAGAGGAACATTATGACCGTCACGACACACATTGCTGAGATCCTTCGCCAGGGTATTTGGGCATCTTTGACTGGTGGCTGGTGGGTTTGGTTTTTATCGTTTTTTTTCTGAGATTCATGGCCGGAAAGTTCTGACCGTTTTCTTTTGAAAACTTTCATATTTCCGCGACGGAACGATATATGGTTTTCTTCCTTTGATGACTTGTTCTGCGCTACCAAAATCACCATGAATAAGGCTTCTCTGGTGGTAACAAGCAGGGAACGACATATTTATCGCACCGCTACGACAGCGTCGCAGCCCTGGTTAGTCGGTCCTTCTTCATGGAAATGGAATTCCCGTGGAAGAGGCGTGCAGAGGACAGAAGCCCAACGAGACGACTACCGTTTTCGCTCCGGCACTCCTAGTGCGAACCTTCCTATTCTGTACTCGTCTCCTTCAGCCTTTCCAAGTTTGGCGTTGAGATCCCCATTAATGAATTGATGAAGGCCTTTTCTTTGTGGATGACTTCTTCCAACCTCTTGTAAAAAGTGTCCAACTCTGGCGCATCAGCTGCGGAGGCAGGCCCTTTGGGTCCCGTCGAAAAATGGGTGTGGCTAACGATGCCCCATGGATATGTTACAGGTGTTACGCAGCTTCTGCTGACACCCACTCGCACTCACAAGGAAGGGATTGACTATTGAACGTTTGCAGCACTTCCGTAACCAGTAAAGATGAATAACGTTAAAGATTTCAATAAATGGAAGCAGGACATCCTTGAAGCTCTTAAAATTACGGGTTAGAAATCATGGATAGCGTGTAGAAATGGTTATATCGTCCATCCGAAACGACGAGTCCGCCCACGCACGCGGAGATCGAGGGGCGGCGCGGCCTCGACGGATGCTGTTGGCTGCCACGTCGTCCACGTTACAGCCAAATCATTAGTGGATATCGTGAAGATAACGATGAAACGTGATACGCAGATCAGGGATGATGACGTGAAGCGCTGGCCAACGTGGCAGCTTCTCGATCCCCGCGTGCGTGGGCGGATTCGTCGTTTCGGACAGATTATATCGTAACTGCTCAAAAATTACATCATGTGATGAAGTGGACGTGGATTTTGTGACTTCACCCCCCTTCACCCAGAAACTGTGGCTGTCAACAGAAGCACCGCAATACCTGCATATCCTATGAGCATCATATGCCACGCCCCTTTTCCGACGGGACCCAAAGGCTAAGCCGCCTCAGCTGCTAGTGTTGGTAAGTAACAGTTGATGATACTAACGGACTTGTGACGAGGAAAATGAAGACGGAGAATTGCTTGACGAGGTAACAGATCTCGTGTGAGTCGACGAGATGGACGACAGATGGGTGCACGACAAGGCCAACACCTCCAACATTCCTTGACGGGAACTTTTCTTCACGGATAACCAGTGCTCCATCGCGAAGCTGTCGAACGTCGCTCTTCCTGTCCTTAGTTTCTTCAGAGAGATGACTGGGAATTTGATTCGCCCTACAGCTTTGAGAAGAGCGTGACCATCGGCATCTGTATAGACTGTTTAGTATATTCTCTAGTTAGTACACCGTGAAAGTTTCTCATTTATAGTGATTTCATTACAGGTACTATGAACCAGCGCACTCCATATTCTGCAACACTGTCCACCTCTATCTATGGTTGGTGCTCCTCATCGTACCATTAGTTGTGGGGCTTGTAACATCCGGAGCTCTCTCACTCTCGCTCCTCGTTGGATACACGTGTTTCATTGGTGTACTTTTCGCTATACTAAAGGTACGCTCACTCTGCTTTTCCGTAGTCATGGATATTTTGACACTTGCCTTTTTTAGACTATTGTTTCTCATCTTCATATTGTCTTCGACACTTCTGAACCTATTATTACCACGAAGGTGGTCCCAGAAGCCGACAATCCCGCAAGGGTTGATGCTGATATCATAGGTTAGCAACCTAGTGCTCTTAGTTCAAGGAGAAGTGATGTTTTCCGTTTTAGAACAGGAGGAAGAAGATGGCCTCGAGATGGTGGAGTTGCGAGAGATACGAAGACGAATCACTGACAGCGAGCTGGTCATTGATCCTCCTCTACGATCAAGGGTAATTACGTACATTCAATCTGAGTGGTTCCCTAAATTCTCGAGAGTATTAAGGTGTTTACTATGTAGCAATCTGCTTTTCACCATGCAGACATCAAATGGATCAGCAAATAATTTTTCTCTGTCACCTTCATTTCCCATTAATTCTGCTCATTTTCCACACCGAAAGCGCCAATTTTATCGCTGTTTAGGGTGATCGCCGTCGTGTACGAATCGAGAATGATCTCCAACAACTCCCTAATGTTAGCAAAACCATAGCTGTTGTTCAGAAAAGGATCGGGCTGGAGGTGCGGTGCATCTATTTCTTTATACTGAAGTTGTCCTTTGTAATAAACTTCTTTCTTTTAAAGGATGATAGCGATGAGGACACGAAAGATAAAGTGGTTGAAGTGCAGGATGTAGCTATCGTTGAGGAAGCGCCAAATATTGACAGTGAGCTGGAATTGTCTTTGTAAGTTCTATGTGTCTCATTCCACTATCTTTGTTCCCTGTTCTGGTAGCGATACTTTCAGAGTCTGTGGACAGGATTTACGATTACCTTCTGTAATAATTATTTTTTGAAATTATTAAGGGACGGAAGTCATGCTGATGCTTTGCCTAATAAGCGAAAACTTTCTTCGGCAATGTCGCGGAAGATGTCCGAGCCGGTCATGTCTTTGGAAGGACGTCGAAATGGTTTGTGAAGCAGTTTTTCAGTCTTGTGCCTCTTTTGAGCGATGCTAAAAGTGTTTCCAGAATCGCAACATGGTTCAGACGTTGCTTTGAACTCTAGAGTTCGTCGGGCCAACTCCTCGCTTGAATCTTCTACTAGTCATACGGATAAGGGTATGCTCAGTCAGTCGAGCCTGGACCAAGCTAGACAGGTACATGATTCAACGGTGTTTGATTAAGCAACTATTCGATGAACTGTTCTTCTTTGTCAAAAGCCGTGTAGCTTGTACTATTTATCGGTTTTTATGAGTATCACTAGTAATTGAATGTAATAGTTCAGAACACGCACAAGTCATATCCCTCGAAGATGAGTAGTGCTGAGGAGTTCCAAACTGGTGCTTTGAAAGCGAGAGTTGCGAAAAAAGACGGTGTTGTTGGTCCTCTTACCGAAGCTGGGGTTTCCAGTAAGTCGAGTCATTCTCTTTTTAGCTTTCTTTTGGAGCCTGAAGAAGGGTTTTGGCCAGTTGTTTCTTGGCCTTTTCAATCATATTTTTGTTCCACAACTTTCTGAGTTATCAAAAATCCGAAACAGGCATAACTTTTTATATCTGTTAATATTTGAAAGATACAAAAGTTTCAACCTCCATATTTTTACTTGTTATCACCTTCTTCATAGCTCATTCGGAAGTCTCTTGTGTTTATATTGCAAATTACTTTTCAGATGTGAAGGCTGCCTCATTGTCCTCATCTTCGAAGTCCGTCGATTCCAGACAGGCACACGAATCCGATGGTGGTGAGGTACGCTGCATTTCTTATGTCTTGTTGTGTTGTATTTCGCCTTTTATTTGTTCTTTCTTCCTCAGGTGGAAGAGAAAGAGAGTGTCGAAGTTCATTGCGAGGAGATGGATCAGCCTTCCACGAGCAAAGGCATTTGTGAGGTTGAAAATCCGTATGCTGTCGTTTCTGCCGATGTCAGTGGACCGAAACGGAGACGGCCCAAGATTACGGTGGGTCTATTTTCAAACGAATTCTGGATCTCATAATTTTGCTTTTGAACTGGTGATGATGCTAACTTCATGTGCATTTTCATAACGCTCTTGTAGGAGTGCGATTCTAGCAGTTTATGAAAACTTTAAAACTGTGAGTATTGTTGAGGAAGTCGAGTGCTTATTAAATTCGTGCCTCATGGCTACATACCTTTTATATCACATATTTGTAGTATTATTCTTTTTGTTGCTATACAAATAATTCGATTTAGAAGGTCGTTGATGAATCTCCTCCATCCACCTCGGGATGGTATCCAGTGGTCGTTTCACTCGGTGATACAGATCGTCATAGATCAACGTCAATAAGCAAGGCTCCTGACGAAAGAGGTTAATATCAGCGATATATCAGGGCTCAGTCGTTAATCTGTTTAGTTTCAGCAGGAGGCGCTGACATCAAGGTAGAGATTACGAAATTCTTGGAAGAATTGATTGAGAAGCATCCGGAGACCCTAGACGTCATAGAGAACGTTCGACAAAGTCGTCTCGGTCGAAGTTCGGCATCTCATCGAGTCCCTCAAATGCTAAGGTTGCATGGGTTTGTTCGGCTTGCGCGAACTCCAAATTTTAGCTGTGTTTCCTCCATTTTTCTCCATTCACAGCGGTTTGTTTAACTTGTGGCTGTTTAGAGTACCAACGAGACGTCGCTCTTCCTCGTCTTCAGTGGCAGCTTTGTCAGACATGGCACTGAGAGATGGTACTCATGTAGCTGCTGGTCATGAGGACACTTCTCAGGGAGCTGTGCACTCTTTTCAAGACGCAGATGGGATGTGGTGGACGTACGCTTTTGATGAACATGGTGGGTATACATCTTGCCTAGTAAATGTTTACTGAGTGGAGGCAAATTAACCGACGTATGAGCTCTTTTTGGTGAAATGAGTATCCAGTTTAATTTTACAGGATCTGAAACGTAATATGCCCATACATCTCCTTCTTACCATCCTGTTTCCCTAATTCGAATTTTGTAGTCACTGTATGTGTGAGATTGTCTATATTTGCAATAAATTTCCTTCTCAATTTGTATTGATTAAGGAGTGGGGACAGCGCAACCTCTCGGCTCTGGACGTGCTCTCATGGAACTCTTGCAGAGCACACAGGATCCCCCAGTGGGAAGGAATCGCCTAGATGTTTGTGGTTTCATGTGTGTTTGTTCCTTTTTTCCGTCACCGAAATAAGGAGTTTGTAGGTTTTACCAGAATCTGCGTATGTAAGTAGTGAAGACGAGAACGAACCGTGTTCTTCTCAGACAGCGACAAACTTGCCAGGAATAAGCGTTGGAAGCACTAGGTAAGTTGTCATGTCTTCTTGAGATGGACCAGTAAACAGAAAGTACAGAAATATTGTTATACAAAAAAACCTTTTTTTGTGCTCGTATGGGCAGAGGCAGACGGTGGAGCAGTTAGATGGGTTCTCTGGGTTCCCGCTTTTCTTGCACATTTAACTGCCGTCCTTGGAATCATGTGACAGGGCGAGGATAGCACAGAAGAGTGTACATACTAAATGTGTCCCTCTAGAATTTCGCCTGGTAGTCTTGGTGTTCTTACACGTGATAAAAACAAATAAATAATGCGGATAGGTAAATATAAAGGAACTATGTATACCCAATCTCATGCTAAATACTTACTTTCAGGCGCGAGCGAGCATTGTCATCGTCGAGTAATGAAAGCTACACCTACATTCCTCAGCTGCCTACTACAGTCTTCCATGCCCCTACCGGAACGGGTGCCAGTAGAGCGAGGTTCCTTCAATATGTACCTTGTTTTCTTAAGAACTTCTCAATGTTTTCATTGTTAAACAACCAGTTATTTGCCAAAATTTATTGTCACTTTGTTAAATTCAGCTCTAGACACCAAATGGTATCGTTTGCCAATGTGGCCTCGAGGCTACGTGCAGCTGTCCGA
This sequence comes from Ancylostoma caninum, assembly GCA_037903475.1. Classification (NCBI taxonomy): domain Eukaryota; kingdom Metazoa; phylum Nematoda; class Chromadorea; order Rhabditida; family Ancylostomatidae; genus Ancylostoma; species Ancylostoma caninum. The sequence continues at coordinate 264,351 of JBAJFG010000519.1, read as the reverse complement.
CAGAACGATGGCATTGCTATTGGAGGACCAGAACAGGATGTGACTACAAATCAGTTTGCGCGAAGCATTTTGGAGCGCAGAGAAGGACGGCAAAGGGATGATAGCGCGCCGCCGACATACCAGGTTTATTCTTGGCCTTCCATGCTCTTCACCTTTTTTTATTGTTATATTTACAGTAATACGTATATGTAGTACTTGCTCTGCAGGGCGCATTGTAAGTGTTTCAGCCAATTAGGGTGAGACTGCACCTGTGTTTATGTTTTTTAGGGATTTTTTTCAGCACTTCTAAGGAATTTTTCTGTGCAATCGCTTTTTTTTTCAATTTTTGCTAATTTAGGAAAGCTTCCTGACTCGCCTCGACTCAGGTTCTTCCGCTGGAGGCGGAATGACATCTCGATTTCGTTTTCTTTCTGAGCTTGGTTTGGCTGTTCTTCCAACAGGTGGAACGAACACAGGTAGGCGAAGCTGTCATCCATTTGTGTCTTAACTATTATACAGATTGTTTTCTCACGACATCATAGTATCAACAGAGTGTTTATCCTATCTTCATCCGTGTTCTTAATTGAATATTTTCCGTTTGGTGTTGGTTTTGTACAAAAATTCTGGTAGTTGCTGTTTAAGACTCAGACTTTCTGTATGAGTTCGGTCACGATTTTTTTCACGTAAGAGAACGATGTCTTTGTAACTCCGTGGATTTGCAGCGGCGGTTTCTGTGGACTACTCTGCCCCACCTACTCGTCGCACATCAACCGTAAAGAAGAGCTATTATTACAAGATGAAGATGTTTCCGAAAACAAATAAAAGCTTCAAATTGAAGGTAAACCATCCCGTTCTTTTTCTGACGAGATTTTCAAAAATATCCTGATCATTCCATTTTCACACGCCTATGCCTGCTTGTTTCTTTCGCCAGCGTTGAATTGTTCGCATTTCCAGCTTGATCGATTGTCGGTATCGGCCCTATTTGACCGAAATCGGTCTGCCTGGTCGTGCGCATTTGACGTGTTATTAGCGTGCACAGTCTCTTTCCTTGCTGGTCTAGTGCTAGCTACAGGGATTTACTTCGATATTTGGTTGTTCCTGCTCGCTTTCACAGTTGCAGGCGCTCACGTGAGTTGGTTTGATTAGTTGATTGCGTTTCAGTCTGCATTTTTCTTTTCCCAGTGTTTGTCAAAATGTATTGCCTTTCTTCTTTTTTTTTTCAACTTTTCAGATTTCTATTCATTTTTCGGTCTTCTTCTCTGATGTAATTCTCGCCGAGTAGATTCAGTTTCTCAGAAGTCATCGTAGTTCCCTTTTCAGTTTTCCCTCCTCAAAAGTGTTCAACCAGATGCCTCATCACCAATCCATGGGTTTAACTGGCTTGTTGCCTACAGTCGACCGGTGTACTTTTGCATTGGTGCCGTCATTGTACTTGTATTGCATCACTTCGCGGATGACCCAAATTACGACAAAATACCGTGGAATTGGAATCCGTATCGGTGCGTAAATTTTTGCTTAGGTTTCAGCTCTATAACTCGATAAAAAGTGGCGAGTTGTGAACGATCGACCCTTGTTAACCTAGGAATCTAAAGGAAACTGCTTAGGTTGTACGAAACTTCTGGAGAAATGGTGCTGCTGGCGTTTCGTGACCTCTTTGCTACCTTTTTGGTAATGCTTCCCTTTGCGTTCACAATGGGATGGTTACCACAGGTGTGCTTTAATGTTTTCGCTACTTTTTTGTTTACTAGAATGAGTTCAGAAATCAATGAACAATGTTATACTAACTTGTATGCTTACAAAATTACACATTTCGAGGTTTACACGGAATTTTTTTTCCTCTAAGATGCTACAAAAACATGTTTTCCACAACGAAATTAAGCTCATCATGTTTGTCCTTTTGCTTGAAAATAGGTTTCCTGGTGTTAGTTGCTATGATGCTTTTAGGCACATCTATCATCTGTCCCTCTAGCTTTTACATTTTATAATTGCTGACCAGCTGTTCGAACTATTAGTTCGCGAAGTCTCAAATTTCTCTTAAAAGTTCATGTATTTTTTAAATGTGGGACATAAGTGGAACAGAAATGTGAGGTTTGGTATTTGTTAATCGATTGTTTAAGAAAACCTTTTTTATCCGTTACGCAGCACATTATGCATCTCGAATCTCATGCTAACACTGTTAAGTTCTGAAAAGCTTTCGACTACATCAAGTTAAAAGAATGGTACTAATAATTGAGTTGAAGGCCATATTCTATCAGTTATTTTTGAACAGTGATCGGTTTATACAGGTGAACACCCTCACGCACCATGTGCTGGAACAGCTGGAAATGCACGTGTTCGGTGGTACAGCATCACTAGGAGTTGCGAGTGCCCTTATACAAATTATGAAAAGTATTGCGGGTTGGGCAGTCTTAGGGGCCTTGTAAGTTTTTTGTTCTGTCCGTTTAGTTGTATTTGTAAAATATCAATCTGTAAGCGCTAGAAATTGCTAGGTGTCACCTGGCTTATTCTGTCGACTCCACAACTACCCAAACGCCAGCATTTTCTGCATTTTTGGCTGCAGCCGTCGCGATCTCATATTTGCTCAGCAGGTGAGTTGCACAGCATCCTGAAAACCAAGAATTCCTGCGACAGTCAGTATCTTTGAAGGTTCTCATCGAATCCTCAGCTATTCGTTATACTTTGCCGTGCCATGTGTTCCTCTGTGGGAACGCCCAATAGCTCAGAAAGCACCAGTCGGCTGTGCTGTACTTCCGCTACCGAACAAGATGAAGAGGAACGAGTGAAAGATTCAGGTATCTAGTGTTATTCCCTAGAACCTCCCTTTACACGGCGGTTTTTAGATGAATTGGATGTGTCGGATCCGTTACCGGGACGTCTTCGAAACGCAGTGGTGCTCAGAGCGCGACATGATGTATTGTTTTCGGCATTCCTATCGCTTCTCGTCTTCGCTCTGCACTCCACTTCACTGTTCACGGCTACCCAGCCTTATTTTGCGGTACGTTTTTGCATCTTCAATTTTTTATAAGGACGGAAATCTGGTTTTCATTGGAAATCATTTGTTATCAAATGGATGTCTTGAAAATGTAGATTTTGGGGATCAACATTTCCTCGTCATTTTGGGTTTAACATTTCTTTTTCTTCGTAACCATCAATTGTTTTCTTGAGCGTTAATTTTTTCGTTTTCCATTTCTACTAAAAATTTTTCTCTACTTGATAGATAGCGTGGTTTCTCCTGCCAAAGTGATGAACTTCACGGGTTTTTTCCTCTTTTCCATTACCGTTGAGATATAATTCATGTAGATCACGTAATAGGTGTTTCGTAGCTTATTCACTACGTTGACTGAAAGTGAGTAGGAGTTCGCACCTGGTGTTACCTAGAATTTCACAACTTTTTTTTACAGGTTATCATCATTCCCATTTGCGTTGCCTTCGGCATCATGAATCACTACCTCTATGAGCAGCTCAGAACACATACGCCGTGGAAATTGGTTAGTTTTTGCATTGTTTACTTTGCTTCCAACCAATTGTATTGGAAGAAACCAGTACACATTGGACTAGCTTCAATTATTCAGCAATTGCCCTGAATGATTCGTCGATTGAGGTCGAGGTCATGTATCCTAGGAGAACTGTATTCGGTTACTCTGAAAACCACACCTGAAGAAATGTGAACTCAAAGGCTTTTCCAGAGCTTGCTCTACAAAATTGCACGCAGAGCTGCATCTCTATCTCTATCACTCTATTCTTCCATCTGCCTCTTTTTATTTTTATCTCATTGCTTGCTTTTCAGATTGCGAAGCCTATCCTGCATTCGAGAGAGTATACACAGTATGAAAGTCCATACGAGGCTAAACTTATGAATTTTGAAATTATTCATGTGTGGATGCTTGCGCTCGAAAAGAATTTAGTAAGTTTCTACTTTTGATTAGTGCTGCTGTGGTTCACCCTAGAGCTTCGCGAGAAAGTTCTTTTCAGCTGTATCCGCTGGTGGCAATGGCAGTATTAACTGAATGCGGCTGGTATTTGCCGTGGGCAAGGGTGGTAGCACCGCTAATCATACTTCGATTTTTGCGTGGAGGATTCTCTCATCCGCAATTGATTTACGTCCCTCTGGCCCTTGCATTCACAGTGACTCGATTCGATTGGAAGACTGGGTTGCCGTTTGGACTTTCAGACGAGGTACACCTAAATTTTTTTTATTCTCAGCGGCAGAAATTGTGTAAAGATAGTGAAAACTTTGTACTGGCATGCTTTGAATTTCTCGATTTTGATATATACTTTTTATGAGTATTTTTAATTGTTCAAGTTTATTATCACTTCTAAACTATTCCCGTCGCAGTATTCTTACTTACCAGGCTTTTTTTTTGTGAATTCCCAATGTTTTCTCTTCCTTGTTTTCTCTTCTCGCTGTTTCCAACACTCGAGTATAAACCAATCATATTTGAAAACATTAGGTTGATGCAAAAGAAATGGCACTTTCCCGTGTTGACTCCATTTTCTTTCGCAACTTTAATGAATGATAACTTCGGCAAACCATAAAGGTCATTTAAATAGCTGCGACAATTGGTTATCGTATGAGCACGTTCATGACGCCGTACGTCTATATCTCGTAGAACAGCGAAGCCAAGAACAACAAGAACCTCGTTTTCATATCGTCATGTTTGGCGAGTTTTTTCTTCCGGAGAAATAGTTCCTGAGGGTGGGAGGACTGGCAGAAATACAATAGAAATATTTTGTGAAGGATGCGATGAGTACAAAAGATTTCCCATTTAAATTATCAAAGCTCAAGCCAGCTCTCAGATGCAAATCTTGACCGAAATTTGCAGATTGCAGAAAATGGGCTTTTGAGCGTCTTCAGCGTTTTTCCAGCACTACGGTTCGCGACTCTTTGGGGCCAGTATAGCAATAGATGTTGCTGAGGGTGTACTTTCTGAAAAGCAGGTTGGAGAGAAATACCCAGCAAGAATCCTAGAAATAACAAGGAAAATACTTCAAAAAGTGCTGATCCACATTTCTCCAAAGCGAAGCCGTTGCACCAGAGCTCACATATGGAGTAAGTACTGACATCATGGCCTAATACAAAGAAGGAGTTATAGACAATATTGCTTGTAGTGTGACAGAAAACCCAAGGAAATTCGAGAAGTTCACAACGAGTTTTCTGGCCATTTTCAATTATTTCACGTCTGCCCCTGCAAGAGAAATCTCTTTCACTCATAGAATAAAAGAGCTTTCCTCGCTCCACAAGACTGTCACCACATCTAGATGTAATGCTCTTCTAAACGAAATTATATGTCCTTGGAAAAAGTGGTGCCATTCCTTTCGCATCAACCTGATAGAAGTAAATTTGTAGGCAGCTCACTATTTTCATTTGTTTCTACGTACTTGATTAAAATATTTCAAGGTTTATTGGAATCTTTCAATTAGTTACTTAAAATACAGGCGAAATTTTAAGGTGTCGCCTACGTCGGTGTTTCCTTTGGTCCTCTACATCCTGATCGTTTTCTATCCAAAATGGTTGGAACTCTACCTCAAGATGAGTTTTGTCATGGCATATGTGGCACCATGGCAGATAAGCTGGGGATCAGCATTTCATGCCTTCGCTCAGGTACTAGGTATTTCTTTCGTAAATCGCAATGGAATGTGAAGTTCTTGCTCATTTCCTAATAATTATTCCTATTTTTGCAATTTTGATATGAACTGTAGCGTCCATTTTTTTACTTTTGGAAATTGATGAGAAATTTGCTCATTTCAGCCCTTCTCCATCCCTCATTCTGCTCTTATTTGGACGCAGACGGTAGTATCTAGTCTCATTAGTGCTCCTTTAAATCCATTTTTGGGTAAGTAAGCTCGTGGTTTATTTGCTTTACTTTTATTGTCAACAAACGAGTACAATTCAAGGGTCGTCGTTCTTCACCACCTCATACGTTCGACCAGTGAAATTCTGGGAACGTGACTACAACACCAAACGTAGCGATGCGTCAAACACTACTCTTGGTATGTTAAGCTTAGTTTTTGCTCCCAGTTTTGAGGTAATTTTCTTCATTCCTTTTCATATAGGCAGCTGAAGACATACGTCTTGTGTTTTTCAGCCTCTCAAATTGATCGTGGACCGATGTTGGATGACAGCAATTTGAATGCAGTGTTTTATGAACATTTAACCAGGTATCAGTTTTGCTTTGGAAATGCTCAGAACCTCAGATACGAAGCTTTTTTTCAGGAGTTTACAAAAAAGTTTGGCTGGTGATTTACTCATGGGTAGATGGGCAACAAGTGTGCAACCGGGTGACTGCTTCATTCTTGCGAGGTCAGTTACCCTTTACCAGCTTCCTTAAAATGTACCGGAACTGCTATCATTTGCACCCATTTCAGCTCCTACCTCAATTGCTTAGTTCATATTATTGAAGTCGGTAATGGATTTGTCACTTTTCAACTTCGTGGGCTCGAATTTCGCGGGACCTATTGTCATCAAAGAGAGGTAAACTCAACTTCAGCTGGTCTTTTTCTGGTAACGAGTCAACCTAATATTTTGGCATAGGTAGTTATAACCTCATTTAACCGTAAGTTTCTGACAGTAGAAAGCTTTCTTAAGGAAAGAACAGCTAGTTCATGACGGGAAGAGGTTTACCATGAATTGGTTGGAGCTGCATGTTTAATGTTTGTGGTTGCACAAGCAACTCACAGATGTAGTATAGGATGGACTATACGTTATTGTAGAACTTTTCTCATTTATTTCTCCATCAGGAACCGATGGTTGATTCCGCTCTTTTATCTGCTTAGTAGAGAAGGTTTATGGTATCTAACAGTCAAGATCCAGCTTTCCAGCATCATTTCGCTTAGGAGCAGTTGGCCTCAAAACATAATTTCGAAAAAACTGGGTTGTTGTGGCAATTTTTCCTCCGAAGTCCACCAAATCTTTGAAAAATATCTTACTACTGTGATGATTCTTGAATTACAATAAGAGCTCTTTTCGGAGATACCCAAGTTTCCCATGAAAGCTGATTATGAGAAATATGGGAGTGAAAAACAAAGATTACCCTATGCTCCCAGGTGGCCAATTTTCACCATGTTCGCTTTCAAAAATTTTTTCCGCAGGAAGATAGGAAACAGCCAGGAAATAGAATTGATTTAAAGACTAGAATAGAAATGCAGTGAAGCGTTTGTGCAATCCGTTCAATAGACCCGGATTTGGGCCAGCGGCGCCCGTCGAAATCCAGGGCTTGGTTTCTTCACCCAAGGCACCTTTTGAGCAGCCTCATTCTGTGCTGTTATAAACATCGTTTTTGAGCGGATTCTAGACATACATCCCGTAGTCGTTATAAAGAACACGAGACAATTTTCTACCCCACCTATAACCGTTGTAAAAATTATTTTTGAAGCTGTTTTGCTCCGAAATTGCGGGCTGAATCAGTGCATTCGGCGGCACTGGAAAACAGCACTGAAACTTTCGATAATTTTTTTCCGTTACTGCGCAACACTCCATTGCCTTATATGATCAGGAAATAGCCTAGATCCAGCTCTATCAGGTGATATCCAACACGGTGAAAACCGTTCCACTGCTACAGAGAAATAAGCCAGCAAGCGATGTATTAGGTTATAGGGAAAGTTCTCGCGATTTTTGAAAGTGTGCTTATTTTACCCCACGCTGTTTTGATGCAACCTGTCTTTTGTACATATAAGGAGACCAGCTATGTGCAAGTTTATTACTAATATTATCTGCAACCTCCTGCACGGTCCCGTCCAGGAATATGGAGCTTTCAAAGCTGAACTTTTGCCACCTTTCAGTATAAGACTTCAAATCTGGGGAATCAACAGCCGCATCCAGTTGTCGCATTAACGCTATATTTGGGAACAGTACAGCATCCGAACGCACCCACAAGATTGGTCCACACATCTTCCTGTTGGCTACTTCATCCTCAGTGTTTCGGCACTGTTAGAACGCGAATTCGGAGTCGAAAAAGGTCGACTGCGGCACCTGGTAGATTCAGATCTATGGCAAACTGTGTGTAAGGACACAAGTCTTGAATGTTCGCTTTACCACCACCGCCGATCATCTGCATTAGTTGGGCAGGGTAAAAAAAAATTATCACGGTGAGTGATTATGATCTGACCGGGTGCGATCTCCAGCGAGGTGCAGAGGTGGCTACCGAATAGCCCTCTTACAGGAGCATTGAAAACCGGCTGAAGTTCACCTTCACAGAAGATGAGAAGTTGTGTTAGTACGTCAATACCAAGCATCATCGACACTGCGATGACAAGGATGAACAGCCTGTGCAGCAACCGATGATGGGTGATCACCCTCTGAAGGTTGTGGTCACTGCCTGGTGCGACAGCAAAGGCATCGTCCACGAAGCGCTACTGCCACGCAACACTGCCCTCGCGGTAGACCTGTGCTATCAGCAGCCGGAAAGATGGGCTGCGAAAATCGCAGAGCAGAGTCCGAATCACGGCAAGATCCGATTTCTGCATGACAATGCTCGTCCACATATTGAAAGTGTGACTCGCCAGAAGCTAACCGGCTTTGGATGGAAAGTGCTGACTTGCCCAACGTACAGCCCTTACCTTGCCTCAAAAGATAACCACCTTTTCCTGTCCCTCTCTAACGCCATGCAAGTTAGGGCGTTCTTTGATGAAGATGACTTGGATCGCTGGTTGGGCAACTTTTCCTACTCAATATCAGAGCAGTTCTAAGCCGGGGGCATAGAAAGGCTTTCCATAAATGGGCGAAGAGTGGCAGTACGTGATGCTGACTTACACATTTTTTAATGTGCTTTCCTGTTTTTGAAAAGTCAAGAAAATGTACTGTTGCAAAAACCGCGAGAACTTTCCTTACAACCTAATACAATAACTTATGGCCCACCCTGTATAATAACTGATTCGATACTGCTCCTGAAATTTAACTGATCTGGCACTCACTATTCTTGCTGTACATCAAGCTTATTTCAGGTGGAGGCGATATCAGATGACCAAACACAAGGGACCGGCTGCTGTTGCTGTGCCCCAGGATCCTTACCGGGTTTCCTGTCACTCAATACGGCATGGAGTCTGCGTTGGCTCGCTTGGGAGGTCATTGCGTTAAAAATAATGTATTTATCTGGTTTCATGGCGGGCATCTTCATTTTACAAGTTTTCGTATGCTCCAGTTGAAAAGAATGTTTAGGTAGTGACTGGAAAGTACATCATAGATGGCTACTCAATCACTGATAACTCTGCCGTTAACCTACTCCAAGTGCATGAGCTGAGACGTCTCCTTGTCACTTTGTATGTGAAGTGTATTGTTTACTATGCGCTTGCCTCCAACAAGCTGCAAAGTTGGCTCGCGAATGAAACAGTGGTGAGTTTATGCTGAGTGCGCTGGAATTCATAAAAATTTCAAAGCCTGAAATCTTGCTTCATTTCAGCGCAGTACTCTAGACCCTATTGTGGCAAATCCTCGCTATGCTGACGTCGATCATCTGTTCTGTTCAACAAACGACGAGGATTTTGATATGAATGAGATGGTGCAATTTTTTAGAAGACTTGCTAGCAGATTTTCTAGCTCGACATCTTGTAATGTGCTGTTTTCAGGGCATTTCGCGTAGTAGTTTCACTGAATGGTATTCGCTGTGGATTTCGCATTGTATCCACAAACGGACAGAGCGGAATACAGATGAGGAACTGTAGGTTTCTTTACTCGTATTTTTTGAGTTTTTGGTGGAAAAGTCGATGTGTTCTCAACATGCAGTTAGTTAACAAATAAATAAATAACTGTGCTCTCAGCTGCACTGACCTTTCTTTTTTTTTTTGCTTGATACATTGAATGCCCTTTAGCTATTACGGCCTAGACAATTTGAGGGTTTCGATATTTTGGTAGAGATTGCTGTCGATTTCCGAGCTCTTCTAGACAACTAACTGCATCTAACGTCGTTTGTTCACTAAAAAGTAGGTGAATGACTCATAGCGACTGTTGCATGTCAAGAAATATGTAGAGGGCACGCTCCAGATCCACATAGGCTACAGAAGACAACGTTGAGCGAGAATTCGTTGTACCTTGTTAGGAAAAATATGTCAAATTTAGTTGATTAGCTGTAAGGTAGTGGTATAGTTCGCTATCATGAGGTTGTAGTGCCGAAAATATTTGCGCAGATTTCTAGTTACTACGTATCATCGATCGTTCTCGGAGAAAAAGACGATTGTCTCTTCGTACATATGCTCCCCTCCCCTCCACCCAGCCCTCCTCTTCGATTTTTTTTATGATTAAGGTTGTTTTGTTTTATGGATAGAACTAGTTTTTAAACGGACATTTTATGCATTCAATGGAGTTGATCTTTTATTTTTGTTGAGAAATTAGTCCAAAGAGTGGCTTTGTGATTTTTCTGGGTATCTTATCGTTGCTACTGTTGTTCTTTCAGAAACTCTGACTACATCACCTGTCTCTGTTTTTTGCTGTCTCTCCTTGGAAGACGAGCACTCGGTGCAGCTTCCTACAACCGCCACTCCAATGCCGCTGAGTCATTCCTCTGTGGACTACATGCGTTGTTCAAAGGAGACTTTAGGTATGCTACCAAGCAATTTTGAAAAATACAGAATTCATAGAACCGATTCTGGTAAACGTGAATTGTTCCAGGATCACTTGTCAGCGTGATGAATGGGTGTTTGCTGATATGGACTTGCTGCGTTGTGTCATTTCTCCAGCGGTAAAAATGGCTCTCAAGTTACACCAGGTGAGAGTTGTGTAAAGTTAGCGCTGCAAATCTGTTTTTAAATATTTCAAAAACTTTTGCAGTTTACAGTGTTCGGAGAATTTGCTGCAAATTGTTTCGGTGAGAGCATTAGGAAACGCCATGAATTGGTAGAGAAATGTAGCATTTGGCAATAAAGTGTCTTATTTTCTTCATGCAAGACAAAAATGTTCTTGTGAACGAAGGCAAAAAATGGAGGCAACATTGCTGCGAAATATCCTGAAAAATTTATAACTGGTTGGTTCCCAGATCTTTGTGGAGCATATGCGTAAACATTTTCTCTCTAAACATTGACTTTCGGAAGAGTAATTTAGATTTTGGGAAAATGACATTGAAAAGAAAAGACTGAGACGGTTCATTTTAGTTTTGAGCTGTTAAACTAACTTCAACTAAAACTAACTTTCCACTTTCTCACAGTTTTTTTTGGCGAACAGGACTTCAAAAAGAGTTTCACCCTTTAGTTCCAGCAATTCTAAAACATGCTCATCCAAATTGATTCCAGGACCACTTTGCTGCGTCTGATGATTTCGATGACCCAGAGTCATTATATGACCTTATTGCTGAACACCAAACCAAGCTGTTCATTTCACATGAACATGATCCTGCCTGGCGTCGAGCAATTATTGCGAACACTCCATCGTTGTTGGCCTTGAGACACATGTATGATGAAGGCCAGGATGATTACAAAATCATCATGCTTAACAGGATGCATCTGAACATGAGGTTCGTTTCAGGAACTATTTTCCTTCGAAGAAAATAGCGAATGGAATTTGTTTAGGGTAATTAAGCTTAATCGTGAATGTGTGAGAGCGTTCTGGGCTGGGCAGCAACAGGAATTGATCTTCTTGAGAAATAGAAATCCAGAGAGGGGAAGTATTCAAAACGCTAGGCAGGTGCTTAGGTGAGTTTTATGGTGAAGTTCCATATATTTTTGGATAAGCCCAGTGTTTTCAGGAATATGATCAACAGCTCAGCTGATCAGCCTGTTGGATATCCGATTTATGTATCGCCGCTGACGACTTCATTCGCTGAGACTCACGCTCAAATGGAAAACATTGTTGGACCACCAATCACAGTTGAGGTGACTGGGTTATTTGGCTAATTATTTTCAGAGATTTGGCTATAGGTTCTTCTAGGGTATTGGATCCGCTATCCGAAAAGCGTGGACAGCTCTACGGGCCCACTTCGGGCCATCTGGCAGCTCTTCTCTTGGGCTTCAAGGCGGCTGTGGCGCGAATGTGCCTCCGATAGCGTTGCAGCAACTGAGCGCCATGCAACCACAACAGAAGCAGACGACATCTTCTGAGATGGACGACCGGGCCAGCACGACGTCGGCTCATGTATGTCCTTATTGTGGCATTTTTGCTCTTTCAGACGTTTCTGGGCTTTGCGTAGGTCTGTTTGCTCTGGTTTTCAGTGACAATGAGAAGAAAGACATTACGGAATACGTATTAGAGTATGATGATTAGTGAGATGAGTAGATAAGATGCCACCTCCTACACAGCATAAGGATCTGAGTATGCGTGGAGAATTCCCCGAAAAACTTACCTTAGAAGTTTGATTGGCTTCTTTTTGGCTTTCTAATCCAAGTGTGCAATTTTAGCAAACATACATTTCTCGTGCACGAATTATTTTTGCTTGGGTATCAATGACATTGAATGCTAGTTCTCTTAAAGAACAGCTTCTGTCACAAAAGAGATGTATAGAGAAGATTTTTTCATTTCAATCTGGAGCACTTTCTATTGACAAGTAGTTTTTTGAACGCTCTCATTGTCCCATTTTTACATAGGTGGAGAATTCGATAGTTCACATGACTCCTGATGGAAGCGCTCGCGTGACGCTGGCAAGGAGAGTTCCTGGAAGCGGTGACACTCCGCCAGGAATCAGCAAATACTCATCCACGGATTCCGTTCCACAGGGTGTAGCAAAGAGAATCAGTGCCGATCGAAAAACAGAAGAGAAAGAAAGCGTGGAGGAAGAAGAAGAAGCAGAAGAGACCAAAGATGCTGGATTATGGGTGCGGATAACTGATCCGGAGCAGGTATGTGTGGTGCTTCAATTTTTAATTCGTTATGGAGAAGTACAGATCTGGGAATCGCTGATTTTTTAGGTGTTTCGGTATTTGAACGAACCGCTGAAGTCAACAGGGGAGCCACTGGTTGTATGGCCAAGTGAGGAGATTCGACAGGTGAATGTCTCAGAAAATAGTGATTCCTTTTCGCTTTGCCAAGTTTCCAATGTTGCTGTTGCAGATCAGCGGCCGAAACTCTTGGTACTGCCAACCGATGGAAGGACTGATGGGACGCGTCATGTTCACCTGGCATCCGAATCATCCGAACCGAAAACTGCGCAGTCATATAGGAGACGCTATACATTTGGTAAGTTCTAAGCTCCTATTGCTGTGTTCCTCTGTGGATTTCTATCAGTTTAGGTTGCGATTCCCGAAATGACCTGTGCACTAGTGCCAGTCAGTGAGAAAGGCTGCAGTGTGCTGCCACCTGAAAAAGCACTTGAACTGCAGAGCGGCGAAAACAGGAAGGCGAGTTATTTGTTTCATAGTTATGCCTCTTCTTAGGGCTAGATGTTTTGGAAAAAGTGGTCTTCGAGTTTACTAACATTATTCATGGGTCATCTCATTCCATAACTAGAAAAAGAAACAAAAAAAGAAGAGCTCTGACTAGCAACCGTATTTTTCAACATTGTTTGGGAATCTTTAACACTGTACAGGAAGGGATTTGCTAATGGAAGCCAGCCCAGATGCTCTGGCTCCGTCTTGTCTAACATGGCTAAAATGGGCTCCCGAGATTTTACTTTATTTCATCGCACTGAAGCATCGCAGTGGTAAAAAAATGAGACTGAATGAAAGAGAAATCCAAACTGAAATGATCCTGGAATGGCTCAAAAATGTTGGGAAGATATTTCTATTCTTCGGGATTGGAATAGCGCTATAGTAATAGGGCGATAATTTTCGCTAAAAGATTCCGTGAAAAAGTTATCCTTGCCGTTGATATGAAAAATTTTCGTCTATTTGAACGGATATCTGTTGATTTTTGAAGAAAGCAAAGCTATAAATCATAAACAGTTCTTAACATCTTTCCGGAAAACCTTGACTTCTCGTCGCAGTCCATCAGACATGGAGATGCGGAACCGATTATGTGGAGTATGACCGCTTAAGTTGCAGATGTGTGACCGCACTGGCTAAAAGGTGCTAAAATGGGTGCATAAACCTGTTTTGCGAGGGTCATTCAACGAGTTGCACGTATTCTTATTTTCAAGGGGTGCCTAGGTTTCAGTTCACGGCAGATATCGGTTTCTTGGACTTGCCTGACTCAGGCTTCACTATTTTTAATCGTTTTTGCTTTGGGAGTAAGAAGACTTTTATAAACTGAAGTCCTTGATACCTTAAAATACTGAGAAAGAGAGAATAGCTTCACCGTGACGTTGGAAGACTGGGATTCAAATGGTTTTTGGTCCGGTAGAAATACAAGTCTCATTTCTTGGTTTTTCAGGAGTACTTGCTGTTTGTTGAGAAGATTCAAAGTGAGTTGGAGGCCTTATAGATGACCACCTGTCCTCATCCGTCATTCGTCGTTTCCGATGTCTGCCTAATAGCTTTAGTGCACATAACGTGACCTTTTGTTTGTTAGAATCAGACCATTTCGTGTATTTTTGAAATACAATTGGTTCATAATGTCGAGGTTCTTGTATAGAGTTTCTCTTATTTTTGTAGTTTTGTACATAATTATTTATTTTACTAATAATAGATGTGTATGTATGTACTAGTATTAGAAAATGAGTGGAAAGCATAAATACATTGTATCTGTATTATTTTCTGTGTTTATTTTGTTGCAGTAGTGCCTGGATTCGTTGAAGGGTGGCCTTTTTCGTATTATATGCGATTTATATATTATTGGTATAGTATTCGAGAGCGAATGAAAACCGAATTATAATTATTCGAATACTCAAGAAAGAAAGGCCCTTCATTCCCTCTCATTTTTATGGAGGTCTTTATGGAGATCTTCCTTCAAATCGGTTTTTTTCTCGAGTAACTGAATTTGCGACTTATTTGGGATCGAGTATTTGGATTAGAATGCACCTCAAATGTTGTGCCCTTCTAACTGTGCCATATAAATTCATGACGCTTGATTCTTTCATTTCGAATGTTCAAGTAGTCGAATTTTGGCACTTATCGAATTATTCAAGTAACAGAACAGTAAAACTTGAGAACTTCTCGAACAGCTCGAGTACTAGAGCAACAACAATTTGGATTCGCTCGTGTATTAATGTTTGATTTGAAAGAAAAAGAAAGAATCTGACCTTAAACTTGCACCAGGGGACCAGATTGCTGTTACAGGCTGGCAGAGATATTGCAGCGCCACCATGAGATGCGTTGCGTGCTATCGGGCCAGTTCGGCTGCCGTTGCATGTATTAATATTTTCATGCAGTCTTGAATCTGAAGGTCGATTAGTCGAATATACAATAGCAACTGTAAGAAATCGTGCATGCATTTACGTTTGACCGAATAATTTGTAGAGAATTTGATGTCTCAGTTCAAATGTTCGAGAAATTTTGAGGAGAAAAATTGGCTTTCGGAATACTGGAATAATTCGACTTACTGGAGCATCTGAGGTAGGAAAAAAATCGAACACCAATGATTTTAGATCGGACGTTCTGCATTTTTTTAAATATGTATGTGGTGTGATTCACTTCTTTCTGATGTTTCCCCATAGCCATTTAGCAAAGTCTCCTCCTAGACGCATCCTGCGGCGTCTTCTCCTCGATGGAACCAGTGCGGTCGTAACTGCAGACAAATCATCCCACCTACCCTTTTTGGGCTAACTGACCATACATTGATGTCAGGGCGAATATTTTATAACGAGTTCAATGTTTTCGTTCAAATATTTGAGAAAATCTGAAGGTTGAAGAATTGGCTTCCGAGACTGGAAAATTCCGAGGACTACCAAAATTTTATTGCTCGAGAATCCGAAGAAGAGAAAATCGAACAACAATGGATGTGAATCGGGCGTAAACATCACTAGCTCAGTGCCCTTTTTTTGAGAAAAGTTCATGTTGGGCTATTTATGATGGCTTTGTAGGGTTACAGCCTTTGAATCACTGAAAAAGAGCCTTCCTATGAACTGGTGACTCGCAGCACTGTTTTCTCGCTGGAATTGCCTGGTCTATCGAACTCCAATCACTGAGGACAAATTTTGCTTGTGAGTAGAGAAATCTTCCTTCCATGCTAGGTCCCCATCAGGGCTGCGCGTTACGAAATCTTCTAGTCTCGTTAAATCGTTAATTTCAGGAAAAAGTGGCCGTTAATGCGTAAATTCGTCCCGTTAATAACGCACAGCCCTTATTCGCACACCATCAACCTTTGCACAAATCCTGTCCCAGAGTTCACATGCACCTCTCTGTACGAGCAATTCCAGCCCGTACAGAGTTTGTCGTCGAAATGTCTCCTGTAAAATATTTCCTGTGCAATTGCGGAACATTTATCACGAAGGTGTTGTCGGAGACGACAGCGGTCACGTAATTTATAATCGAATTGTTTTCGATCCGCGACCGCGTGCGAATCGTCGTCGCCGTCGACTTGCGCGATGATTTTTTGAGACTTGTCTTCTTTGCATTACAGCACAGTCGTGACAGGTTTCCCCCGATCATGGCCTGGTTCGGCGTGACGACCTGTTCGGTGCGTTCCCAAAAATCACCAGACCAAATCGTGATAAAATCAGTGACCTTTATGGTAGCTCTATTGAGCAGCTGGGGTTATTTTTGATTTGTTTCCATGTCAATGTATGTGTGCTAGTAAGTACACTCCCTTTTACTGTAGTTAGCAATAGTACAGTCTACTGTTCTCACTACTAGCAGTCAACAAAGGGATACGCTAGCTCCGCTTAGTCATAAGTGAGACGTAACTCTCACGCCCTTATGTGACTCCTACAATTTATGGCGAGGATTCTACAAAAATGAAGCTTCGTCAGCATACCTAGCACTCTCCTGGTAACTAGTATGCTGTTAATTCAGTAGAAGAACAATGTAACTATGTGTGAGAGAAAGTACTTTAACGGCAAATATAACGAGAACTTCAAAAAATTCCATCAAAATCATGCAGCATAATACTTCCGCTGCCCTTACGCGGAATGCACTCAACAAAATTACCCGTCTACTTCTTAGTAACGGAGAAATTAAGTTCGTTCTTCAGAGGAAAAACGTCTGCTGAGGTAAGTGCAGCTGCACAGGTGCGATAGTCTGAGCCCATAGAAGTTTATGATAAGGTCAAGGAGAAGCGGTTGCACAAGAACGAGAAGTCCGATTTTTTCTGGAAGGCCTATGTACATACTTCCCCCCATCCATCTTAGTTACGTAATTTCGAAATCGTTAAAATTATTTTCGCTATTTAACTCGATGGTAAACTTTATTTGATGATGTGTTGGCTAAAGACTTTGATAGATGCTCCCTTGTCTTACCATAAGTTTGACCCTAATACCTCTACTTCTAACTAATGTTCTACGTAGGGATTCACAATTCGTAATGAGATGCCCATACACATTATTTATTATTATCTGGGAACGTCTCAAACGCACTAACGTGGTCTCTGCTCATTTAAATTGAAAACGAAAGTAAGAACAATGAGGAAATAGAGCTACATTTTGAGAAGCTTAGAATTCAATGAAAGAACAATGATTAAATAGTATTGTGGAAGATGTAAACAATGATTCGTGCGAACCCTTTCTCATCTATGCCTCTTTTCAGATGAATAACAGCAAAAAAATTCACATGTATGTAGTGATGAACCCACAGTTTTCCGTATCCGTACGTCGTTTTTCGGACAAATTCACAAGAATGTCTAAAATAGCAGCGATGATCACGTTTAAAAAATCCCCTCCAGAGTGTCACGACAGTCACTACATCACAACTGATGTGGCTATGCCTCTGAATCTAATTAACGAGGGAAACTGAGAGCATTATTTTGTTTTTTCAATAAATAAAAATTGACCTGCGTACCTATTTCCATTTCCTTGTTTTTATTGTTACCTATTGAATATTTGTTCATGGTTGTTTAAGCTCTTTGTTTGAGTTGTTTATTTTTATATTTATTTTTTTAAGTTCTCTAATTTTATACGATTGCTTCTACTTTTTTGCAACCGTATTTTGGGGCACCCCTGAATTCTGGCTAAATGGGTGATGTTAGGTCACCCTTGAGTTCTTTTGATTTTCTACAGGTTCAGCTTACTGGTCTCATGAAAATAGAAGTTCGGAGTCACTATCAACATGGCTTGAAATGCTCCCTATCGAAAGGACAGCAATAAAAATCCCAACACCAACAGCGTTGGAAAATTTGGATGGTCGTGGGTATCATGTCACTCTCGTGCAGTTATCGATGAAATTCAAGAAAACCAGACAACATCCAACTTTACTGGAGCTTGTGATATTTAGCATGCCTCATCACTCTAACGAGTTAATAAATTAACGGATTAACGCATTAATGGCAGCAGGAGCTGAGATCCTCGACACCGAGCTGAGCTGTGGGTGATGAAGTACAGACTCAGCACATCATAAATGTGAAACGAACACAGACAATGATGGCTTACCTGCAGAGAAAATGGAACATTCGTCGCGAACACGCCTGGCCGTGTTCGTGCGCGGACGAGTTTTCCCCGGCGCGGAAGCCATTGCGGCGCGTAGTTTTGGCCTAGTCCCGCCATGAAACCCTCTGAATTCAATGCATTTCGTTTTCCCTCGGCGCCAAACCACGCACCGCAATGGCTTTTGCGCCGGGGAAAACTCGTCCGCGCGCGAACACGGCCAGGCGTGTTCGCGACGAATGATCCATTTTCTCTGCAGGTAAGCCACCATTGTCTGAGTTCGTTTCACATTTATGATGTGCTGAGTCTGTACTTCATCACCCACAGCTCAGCTCGGAATCGAGGGTTTCAGCTCCTGCTGCCTTTAACGCGTAATGGCCATTTTTCCCGCAACGTAGCTGATGAACGGTTTAACGAAATCGAAACTTCTCGTAACCCATAGCCCTGGTTCGCACGAATTACTATTTTATCTTCCACATTATTCATTGATCCAGTTTCATGCCTGTGGATCAGCAGATCGCTTTACAAAATGTTCGGAACGAAATACGTTCGTTTTTATCAACGACTAGACGACAACGACGACGATCAACGAACAAATTTTAAAAAAAAAACTAAGTAAAGATGAACATACGCTCTTTTGCTTATACCTACAGACAACCGAAAAATTGTTTTTTTTTTCAAGACGGGGTAGAATTGAATCACTTTTCGTTTTTTTCTTTCGTTCTTTTCTTTTTTTTTCAAACGTGAAGGTCTAGGACCTCTATTACTCGAGCACTCTCCTAATACAGAGTATAAACGAAATGCACTGGAACGTCCTTTTCTGTATCAGCGATCAAGGAGCACTTTTGGAACCACGCGCTCATGGATATTTGCATTCATGGCATACATATTTTATGGCACGATGAATGGAATCTTAATGGAGCATGGAAAACGGCTAATAATTATCTCAAAATGAAGGAAAATTGTAAGTGAATGCACTTCGCTATTTTTGAATACTGTAGAGGGTACAGGTGTACGAAAGTGTAACATATGCTGTCGCTCTGACCTTCAGATATCTTAAGTGCGAAGCAAAGTTGTTTCGATATTTTCGCTAACAACTGAAAGAGTCGTTGATAGGAACGAACATATTCCGTCTCAGGCATTTTGTAAAGCGCTCTGCTGATCATAATCCATAGGCATGGAACAAGATCAGTGCATGTCAGTGGCGGACGCAGGGAGGGGCGGGGGGGGGAGCCCCATCCTAGAATGAGTCGACAAATTTTTGAAATTGCTTTACAATACATATAAAAATCGTGTATCAGTTTATTTTTACTTTTTGTTTTGAATATTATTTTTAATACAATTTTTATTAATTATTTACTATTATAATTAATATTTTTATTGATTTTATTTTCCGTCTGGGTCCTCAAAACGGCGGAGACCCCACATTTTTTCCCACGCCCCCCTCTCCCCTTTCTGCGTCCGCCACTGGTGCATGTCTGTGGTTTTTCTTGGTAGCCTTTACAACATGTTTGCACCCCCGAAAACTAGGCAATTGTGTAAAATTGATGATTCGATAGTGTCACTTCTCCAAGTGCCTTCCATTTTTGTCCCTCTCATCCGGAAAATTGCAGACAATGCGCGGACGCCGTAATTCACGGGAAATCCAGAAAAACACCTCCAGGATAATTGTAGGAAAATGTTCAGTTACCTCCCCCTGCAAGCGATAGCTCATATTTGCACGTAAACCACAACTTCTACAGAAATTCGCCGAATACCTCGGTCCCCACAAATCAAGCGAATCCGTCCCAGCTGACTGTCCGCCGTGATGTCACCCTTAATTCGCTGTGGTTGTTTTTCGTGCGCAGACGATACATCGGGTAAAAAGTCTCCGCTGCACCTGCGCAGTTCTTCTGGCGCCAACGTTTTGCTGAGAAACGGCTACACATCTACTGCATGCATGGTTTTTGCCGGCAAAGCGACTATAGTCACGTCTACTCGTCAAACTTCAGTATTTCTTTTCTGGGATTCGTGGCTGATTTTGGCGTGTCTGCGGCTTAGAGAACTTTTTTTTCGAACGGAAAGGTCTGCTTTCTCCTTTTTTTTCGACATGTTGCTCAGAAGCACATGAATTTGTAGGAATTGTACAGAAGCAAAATTCACAGTGGAGAGCTGCAGCTACTATGAAGATAGGAACTAAAGAAATGCCAGGGAACGGATTCGTCCACAGTAGCATGGATGAGGATTAGTTACGGATAAGACGATTTAAACTGTTAGTTTGAACAGTTATGTCTCACTTCCGGACCTTAGACGTCGTAGAGACTGCACATAATAATAGAGGAATCTTCCTTAGAGTTGGGAAGGTGAGGCACACAAAAATACACATCTCAACACCAAAGAAGGATAATATAAGTAAAAAACCGTACCATGTGCACACCACACAACATAAGGTATAGGTGAAGAGAACTACTCTAACCCTCTCTCACCCATCTCACCAAGCTTCGGCTATACTTAATTTTCAAGGAACGGAAAGGTCTGCTTTTATAGTAATCCAATGGAAGTTCAAACTGTATGAGCAAAAAAGCCCCACAGCTTTTATGAAGAAGGTCGCATCTGCGAATAAATGGCTCCCTTCTCTGAAACGACCAGTTTTTTCTGGGAGGGGGCGGGGGGGGGGGGAGTTCTTCTTCCATAATATTTCAGTTCCCCCCTCACGAAAGCAGACGCCTTTGAGATTTCGCCTTCAGTTGACCTTCTCGATTACGTTGACTAAGACTTTCGGTGAATGACAGCGATAAAATTTGTTCTCAACGTCATCGTTAGTCATAGTTTGGTCTATGAAAGCCAGTTTCGTGAACATTTGTACGCGGCGAATGGCGTCATTTTACCTTCGGGACATTGCTTCCGTTTTAGCATGTCATAGCACCCATCGGTGGGTTTATCTGTTTGCTCGATAAGTCACGAAAGACCTACATTCTTTGGCTTGAATGGTGATTCAGAGACAGCTAAACATCAGGGTTACTTTTTGTACGCAACGTATGTGATAGAATGATGCGTGGAGCTGTGCTGACCCTTCCGCTAAAAGCTAGAAATACCTAGCTGATTGGACCTCAAGTCTGGGTGCTTCTATTGCATCTCGCCCAGGACAATGCCAAGAACTGGCAGGGTATGATGACACCTTTGGCCGTGTAGCACACAAATTGAAGAATCTGCAACCATCTGCAGGCCTCTAACGGCAACGAAAGGTTACGCCTTCGAAAAAGTTTCATCAAAGCAGCTTGGCGTGGTAATTTATCTTCTGAATATTTGTTCTTTAATCATTTGTGCTTAGTTTCGTAACTCATCTTCAATGAAACTTACCTCTAAAACTCCGTTTCGTCGGGATCCTTTTCAGGAAAAGCTCTGCTCTCAATTGCAGACAGTTGCAGCGAATGAATGGATTTTATTTGATCTGCAGAAGATAGTCCAGATAATGTTAGAAAGAAAGTTGACTAGTTATCGATAAACATTCATTTTCGGTGGTAACCCCTACTACAGTGCAGATCTGCATTTATAGGTACAATTCCTATTGGATTCTAAACCACAAATAATCAAAAAAGGCAATCGATGAGGTGGAACCATCGAGCGCTGGTAGGGTTAATCAGATCGCGGATGAAAAACACGGGTAAAACATGGCTCGGTAGCTTCACTGCGATTACCCATGGTGAACATGTGAATGTACCAAATTTACCCTCTATCATCCAACAACGTGTTCATTCATAAATGAAGTTATCTACACTCAGCTGCTCACCATGGGTAATCACATCCATAGGTTTGGGTTACCAATCCATCCAGTAATGCATCCGAGCACAGTGAGGCTTGTTAAATCGTCGTAAAATCCTAGGACTCACATCAATCTCCATGGACCTAAACTCATGGACGATTCACTAATGGAGATTTCCATAAAAAACTGTTTACGATACTGTCGCGCCACTTATGCACCCTATTCGACCCGAATGTCACTAGGACTAAGCAGGACTACTAAGCTGTAAATATGTAGTAATGCTAAGTTGGAGCAGGAAACACTTCGTATAAAAAAGGCGCTGGTAAGGAACTGGATCCCTACTGTCGACAGGATTTGTAGCGTTTAATTCCCTTGTATCGCTGCTGCTTTTTCTACCTTTTTTGGTGGTAATCGACAGCCGTGGATTGGGAGGCCATATGCAAATACACTTCTAAAAGCTGCTTTATCATTTAATTCTTCAACACTATTCATTCCAGACACCTTTTATACGATTCAACGAAAAATTTCCTACAGTCTATAGTTAGTTTTTGTGAGTTAACAACTCTCCCTGGAGAAGACCACACTCCGCGTTGCCCAGCAAACTCCGTTACCCTGACCTAATGGGTTAGGATTTATGGATGCATAACCAAGCGAAGCCGGGCTAGTAAACCAACTTTCTCAACCTGCGTCTGCTAGCGTTACGTAATCTATACGATTACCAATCACGCTAACCGCTGCTGGTTCGCATGGTTATCATTTCATGAACTCCAACCCCGGTAACATCGACAGTCACATACGTTCCCGGCCATGATCCATGGCATGATCATAATTCGCACGTTGGCGCGTGGTGAACCGTTCTCTCCTCGTTCGGCGTGGTGTCGCGCACAGCTGGTTCCGCCTCAGGTCTCCCGCGCGGACGCGTTCTCTTCGGAAGACCACGCGTTCTCCGCAGCGACTACGTCACCAACTTCATTCTCTCGCAGTAAAGTCGTCATCTTCTCGCCTCATCCCATGCACCTTTGAAGTGTTGGCTAACGAGCTATGCGGGTGTAATGATGAGAGTGCGTGCTGTACTGTTCGCCTGATTTAGCACGTGGATGGATTGTTTTGTTGGTAGAAAACCCAGGCATGTCTAACACTCTGGTGGGTCAAGACGAACGTAATTTTCCAAGGTAGACGTCGTTCAGCGTATTTCAAGGGGTTTTCACAGTTAATTTCGCTTTAAACCATCACTTTTTCATTCATATTTGTTTTCATTTCACTGGTCTCCACCCTCACTTTCTTAAGTTTTTTGCTCTCTGTTTTTCTACAACTATTACAAACTAACTATGAGCAGAGACATGAAATGAGATGAACGATGGGTTGGTGATTCTATGCTGGCGACGTGACTGTGCTTTAAAAAATTGAAATTAAACTAGCAGAAATTACTAGAAATTCACGTGGAAACCACCAACTTTCAGTGAAAGCTATCAGAAAATTATTGAGTATGTTTTATTTCAGATTTTCTTGGAAATTGAAAATCGAAGATGAGCTGCAATTTGCCCAGAAATCACCAGTTTAGAATCATTATAGGTGGAAATTGTTGCACAGGTTAATAAGCGGTAGAGAGTTCCTTATGATAATCATCTAATAACACAGAGATCGAAATGATCCTTACTCGACGAAAACTGTTGCAGCAGAAACGTTGTAATAGCAGGTATTTTTCACCAGAAGATGGGATGAGCTCCAATGGTGCTGCCTCTTGTGAATGATCACTGATCAAGTAAAGCGAACAAGACTGTCAGAGAATCCTCTCCACTTATTCAGCTGTTATTCATGACCGCACAGAATCTTCAAGGCAAGGTCAGGTCAAAATCTTGCCCACCCAGGTTTCTTGCTCTCTGGAATCCAAACCATATGTGTAGCATGTATCTCAAGTTTGAGACCTCTATATGAGCACTATCGCTAGATATGGAACAAAACGTCCGAGCATTACGGTAGCCGTGAAAAACGCGCTCCAACCGATAAAGGCGTACGAGTGCATACTGAACAATGATGGACGATCAATACATAAAACCTGACGAACACTTCGTGAAACCTTCCCCACCCCATCAAACGGACCACCGGTCGTTTGAATATGAATTTTTTCCGACGACGCCACAACATACAGCATGTAGGGCGCGCCATATAACGTCATTTGAAAGCACGGACGCCGCAAACCCGCAAACGCCGTAGCGAAACTGGTCGATGAAAAGCGTTTGTTGTGGGACCTTTTCAAGTATTTTTCTACAGTTTTCGACCAAGGCATCGCTGTGGGCTACGAATCCAATAGAAATTCGGGAGATGTAATTCTGCCCGGACCTTGCCTTAGAGGGCCTTCTGACATAGTCACAACAGCATGGGCAGTAATGTATAAACCAAATCGAAGATATTGCATAAACAAACAAATCTAAGGGCTACGATTAAATATGCGTTTACGGACATCTAATACCCATCCTCGTCCCTGGCCAATCGCGGCGGGCGCGCGGAGTAGTCCTTTCCAGGATTTTCTTCATGGCAACAACGTTGAAAGACACTCTGTTTGCTCAAATGAACGGTCCTGACAGAGTCTCAAAAGATCCTGAAAGTGTAAAGGACTTTTAATCTCATGCCGATCAACTTGCTGAAGGACCGCTAGGCCTTCAGCAAGTTGATCGGCATAAGATTAAAAGCCCTTTATTAGTCCTTCAGCAAGCAAGCTAGCGATGCACAAGCTTAGCAGCAGGGAGTCCACAGACGATCTCAACCAGAACTCTTTCTTCTGCAGGTTTTTGGCCCTTCTGGAAGTTTCACGCGTGTCGCAATGGACTTCGGTGTTCAAATGTTTTGTAATCGTTACTTATCCGCATGGGATGCTGATTGTATGAGACCTGCCCCGCCCCGCAACAAGTTAGGTGTTAGATGTTCCGCAACCTTAAATATGTGTCCGTCCACCATCCAGAGGTGAGGACCAAAGTACGTTAGGGAGACCTATTCTTGCATAGAAGCCCTGATAAGCACTTCAGGACTCTTCAGCACAAGATTTTCTATCCGTCGAAGAGTTCCTTCAGGCGTCGCGAGCCTATCCATGTCCAGAGACACGCACAAAAGTTCGAGGTTACTGTTGTTGTCCTTCGCTATTTTGAAAAATCCTTCATAACAAAACGTGATGACACACTTTTTCCTTGAAATTAGAATAATTTAGAAATTTTATTCGGAATTATTGAAATCGTTCCGGATTGGTCGATACCAAAAGATGGGGCAATAAACAGCTCGAGGAAAAGTGACTGATCTTATAGATGACCATTGCTCCATCTACTGCACCAACCGTACATACAGTGAACGGCAGTGGCGGTGGCCCATCCATGGCCTCGAGAAGGACGCAACGCGACCGCTCCGCGCGCCCCGGGATCGGTGTCGTTTGCCGTCGCAATGCTATTTCTGTATCCTTTTCTAACCGGCTCAAAAAGTGGCCCGAGGTTTCCGATCCTCAACATTGAAAATCTCTTTAAAAAACTGTTTTCCACTTTCAGAGATTGAACTGTACAAATTGGAGAACACTGAGTGTCAAACATTATCAACAACTACATTCTCACATTCTGTATGACAGAATGAGTGTAGAAAGTCCTTGCCCTGAATACGAAATTTTTAAATTGATGTGGGGTCTATAATGATTAAAACTGTGAAAAAAAATTGAAAGCACACTTAGAACACCCCAGTGAAAGGACATATTTTCATGAATATGACCTCAATGTTGTCACGCCACACACTTTGTTGTCACACTTTTATTGCTCGACGTTTCGACAACAAGTCGTTCTCAAAAGCCTGAAAGTGCTTCACTTTTTATGAGTTCGCGTACTACTTCGACAAACGCCTCTTCTGACATGCATATTCGACTAGTTTTGACTAGACAACCAAGAACAACCAATGTTACAAACAAAGGTGTCAAGTGCTCCACCACCTAAGACTAACAACATAACCGTATAGTAAGTAGTAAGTAACACTTGGTGCATTCGTCTGTGAAATTTGTTCGTCACCTTTGTCTAGCCAAAACTAGTGGAATATTCATGAGTAGGGTGGTGTAAGTAGCTGCATAAAACTATGAAGTCCAAGAAACACCTAAAAAAAGAAAATGGATCTTATGAGAGATACATTGTCAGTTACAATATTGTAGACCAGTACTCATATTATGAATTTCGACACTTACGGTTCTGTGGCTAGGAACTAGAGCGGTTGTGCGACTTCTGTGGTAGCCTCTAGTCCCTGTCCTTTCATCAGCAATTTCTAAGGAAATTTCAAATTTCCTTAGTAGTAATACCGGTTGCTAGACCTGAAAGTGTTGGTGGTGATAAAGGTCAGACGCAAAGAAATTGTAGGAGGTTAAAAGTCGACACATAAATGCGACGAATCCCTCACAGTGGCCGCCCTTATATCTTGCCTACTCTTGAACATTCGGCCGACCACGTTGAGGGCCAGTTTATAAGGGTGCTATATCTTCGAGGTCATGATTTAAGCATTCAAATTGAAAATTTCTTGCATTGTTGGGGATATTCTTAACTATAAGCATGGAAGAAATGCATGTCAGAAAAAGCGCTTGGCGTAGTTGTACGCAATTTCATGAAAACTGGACCACTTTCAGGCATTTGGAAACTGCTTGTCGAAACGTCTGCTAATAAAGGTGTGTAAGAAGAGAAACTTTTATCATCATTGTAGTATTGCAGATTTTAAAAGTTTTCCATTTCACTATGTATACTTCGATTTCGTTTCGTGCGCTTCCCTCACTCGGATTCTAAACGCCTGAATAGACCTTTTCTTCACTCATCGGTAAGGGGGAATGCAGTGGAATGTCTATTGGATGATTTCTGATTTCACAAATTTGATTATAATTGACTAAATGTGTTTTTCACGCATTTACATTATAGTGATCGAGGAGATCACCTTTATAAATTTTGTAATTAGTGCGGAAACGTCAAACGTGCGTGACTTCATCGTTGACCATCAGCGCTGAATCCATCACCGCATCTTGGAGACGATATGCATGAGAATAGGTATGGAATGAGTCTGTTTTGTTTTTGGTTGTTACAAAATGCAAACTGGAGATATTATACGATGTTATAAATGGATGATAACCATTCACATGAGCACCATCACTGTATTGCGGTCGGAAGATTCAAAATGAAGAAACGAAGTGGGTGAGTATTCAGAACCTCAAAAACAAGTTTCTGATCGCATCTGAAACTAGCTTCCTCAAAAGCTTGTCGACAAGTTGTTTTCACACTTCCTTGTCGACAAGTTGCTCGTCCGAAAAGCTTGTCGACAACTTGTTTTCACTGCTTCATTGTTGAAAACAAGTTGTCGACAAGCTTTTCGGGCGAACAACTTGTCGGCAAGGAAGTGTGAAAACAACTTGTCAACAAGCTTTTGGAAAAGCAAGTTTCGGATGCGATCAGAAACTTGTTTTTGGGGTTCTGAGTAGTGTAGTCAATGCTCACCACTAAACATCATAGTGACATAAAGAGAAATGCTCATATTCTACGATAAGAGAACATAGAACTTGTTGGAAGACTTCCTATGGATGATTTGGTCCCCGATAGGGAAGTAGCTTTTTGGCCGATCAAACCCCGCTCAGCCGCTTGGCCTTTCGGCGACCTTTGTGTTGCGTGATGAACGCGTTTTAATATGGAAATGTTGTGAGAAAATGGCTTAGACCAGAGAGCGGGCGAATTTCTGTTTCCGTCTCGAAATGACCATCTGGCGGCCGTAAACAAGGCGCCAAGATGCTTATTTGTAGTAACTACGTAGTTCATGTACTTTAACGAATTAAGGATAGCTTAGTTTCAAAAGCGTTTCAACGATCACTGACCGTATCGGCCGCTACTGTTTTGATGTAGCAAAATTGAACAGAATTTTCTTCATTGGACACTAACACTACTCTCGTCAGAGAATGAGCAGTGTCACCACTACATATTATTGGCGGAAAGAAGAGCACGTCGATCACCGTGCGATATTGAAGTTGCAAAAAAATATAATTAAAGTGAGAAAATTAGTGGATTGGTACTAAAATCTTGGAAAAAGTGAAATTGTATTTTTGGGAGTTGGTGAGGAGGAAAACACTTCCGGTGATCAATCTAATGGGTCCCTTCGAGCAGTTTTTGTTTTTTTAAGGTTAGAGAGCCCTCATGAGCTCCAGCAGGTTTTTCGACCTGATGATTTCCTCTGAATTCCCTGAGAAGACTCACAATTGAGTTTCTTACTACAAATCAAATTTTTATCTTAGCCTCAGCATAGCCTAAGTTTCAATTAGTTTCACGCGTGAAACCAAAATTAGCTTAACGGCCGGAAGTTCCTTCGACAGCTGTGAACGAATGAAAGTCCTTTCCGAGAATCGCGGACGCAATAAGAAGAAAGTACTCAAAAAGCTTCTTGATTTATGTACTGTGGGACACTATTTTCATAATATATGTACTCAATAATTTATGGGCTGTGCACGAGCCTGTTGGGCTGAAGGACAGGTTTGGCTACCATTTGGGTAAATCAGGGGTGGTAGGGTTCGGCCGAAAGTGCCCATTGTTAGACAACGTTAAATAGCATTTGACTCCGACTCAACATTGCTAATTTAGAGGAAATTGGTATGTAGGTAATGGTCACATACCACACATACCCATCGAAATTTCCAGTTCAGAACACCGCTTACTTAGGGAACTTGAAAACCGTCTTTTGCATGGGATTGAAAGATGCAAATCCCACGATTAAGACATGCGTGCTCATGCAAAACACGGCTTTTTGAATCAATAGTTCTATACCAGCAATAGTCAATCCATGCAAAACCCATGCACACCCATCGATATGCATGGATCTTGCATGGGCTTTGCATGCAATTTGCATGGGTGTGCACGGGTCTTTCGTGCGTTCTGTATCGAATTTGCATCGGATTTTTGGAGACGTATGGGTTGTGCATGAGTGTGCATGGGGTTTGCATAGGTTTTGCAATTTTGCGTTTGACCATTGTTGGTATAGAACTATTGATTAAAAGGTTGCATGTCTTAATCATGAGACTTACACCTTTCAATCTCATGCGAAACACGGTTTCTACGCTTCCTGAGTAGGTGCCGACTTGGTCACAGCTTCGGATCACGAATATCATTTGTTTAGGAGTCAGAACTGAATGCTAATTGGCACTTAACTGGGAATTGCACCTGACGTGTAGATGACAGTTTCAACCAAAGTACTGCCACTCCAGGTACTTCCGATCCTGTTCAAAGGTTTGGCGTACACGAACGGGGAAGTCGGTCCGGAGGAGAAATTGAGTTTTCCACACATTCCGCATGCTATTTCTTTTGCATTTTTTTTTTCTGTGAAGGGACCTGTCACAGAGTACTATACCACCAACTGTTCTTCGATATAGTTAGGACCTAATAATGCACTAGATACCTATCGAGTTATTCGAAATTTGAAAATTTGATTTCGAATAAGTCTATAGTTCAGATGTTCATGATGATTGAAAAAGAGGGAGCCATGCAATTTTTCAGGAATGATGAGAGGGCATTTTGGTCCATCTCTTTTTTGAATATTTGGATTCCTTGGATCTACTCCTGGATGAATAATTAAATAAATCGAGTCATTCGATTTTTATTCGGTCGCAAGTATACTCTCCAGGTTTCCTGTTACCGCCTCCTATGTATCTACGACATCTCAGATCCTTCTTGGACAAGAAAAAGTAGCTGAATTGGACCAGGTAGAGTTCGACGATCTCCCTGTATGCATTTCCAGTCAGATGTTCCCCCTATCTGGAGCGAAAGGAATAGAGAACAATGCATGCATCAAGAGAACGTAGTAGGTTATAAGTGTGGACAAGTATTATAGTTGAGCAGCTAGAAAAAAGTATTACACGACTGTTCCTTTCAAATTTTATCTGCAGCCTATTGTTTTTATGACATAATGTCTTGGAGACGACTCAATCTTATACCAAAAAGTATTAGAGCTGTGAAGGTTTTTTTTCTGATGTCATTGAAGTTTTATTAATACGAATCTTCCTGACCTCTGCAAACTGCCAAATTTGTTCCAAGCGGGACTTCAACTATGTATAGGACCTCATCATTCCAAACAAGCAATTTTCAGAGCAAAAAAGAACACTGGGTTAACCCAGCATACATTCAAATCAACTTTGATAGAACTACATTGTTTCTGGAGCTGCTGCACACATATTCGGGATCCTGTCCCCGGCTACAACTCTAGTAAGTGAAAAGGTCACCGTTTGAATGTCCCATGCGACATTGTGCTGCATCGAAAAACACACTCGCTGTCGGAATTTTGATAAATAGCGCTGACCGCGTACCTCGCGCTGAGACTTTGCACTTTTTCATAACGACCCATGTCCCCAGCGCTGAGAAATCCACACTATTTCCATAAGAAGTATTTCACGTAAGAATTTTTTATTAAAACACAAGGAAAAAATCACAAAGTAAAAATAAAAATAAGTAGAAATAAGCTATAGGCAAACTATGGGAAGCGGATATTTACAGACACGCAAGCGAACATTAAACCGTATTCAAGAGTAACACTGGTCATCGGCGTAGTATATGAAAAAGCATAGGGGATAACTCGGTCAACTGGATCGGGATGTCTACGGGAGAGGAGATCAGGCGGAAAACTCGTACATCGCTCGGCGAAAAAAAGACTATATCATGAGCAAGATGAAAAACGTCGTCATGTGTACTTATACAATGTGTGGTATGCGTCACAGTTTGAGAAGACCCGTGTTTGTGGATGGAATGAGGCGATTGGTGGGGACGATTCCCCCACTGGTAGGGACTCTCAGACCATTTGAGCTGGTGTCGCCGGTGCAGCTGGGATCCGGGTGGATGCAGCCGGCTGCACCTCCAGAGTTGTCACGTTCAGGACAACCGGCGTGTTCAATCGTTCTATAGCTTGAGCATAGGTTGGAGGCGGGGCCTCGTCGGCGATCACCTGAAAGAAAAATTTATTTTATGTATTGATTATGATTTTATAAAGGTTAAAAGAAATGATATTAAATTTGTTGATCGAAATTTGATGCAACAATCATATTGGCCGATTTGGACCTGGAGCTGTGATTGGTCATCTGCCAAAAGAGGTGTGGCCTCCAATTTCTCATTGGATATGAAGAAAAATGCAGTGGAAACTTTGGAAGTGGTGGCATTACTTACGAATATTTAATATAGCTTCTTCAAACTCTCAGTTAATAACATGTTTTTGTCCTCTGCCCATGAAAAGCTTTATCAAAGCAAAAAAAAACAGAGATTTGTGTAACAAGAGAAATTACGTAACGGTAGGGCTGTTATGAACCCAGCTATGTGAGTGGTCGATTCAAAAATGGGCGTGGCAACTGGATTCTCGTTGGGTGTCGAACGAATATATGGAAGAAAGCTCCACATTAGTATCGTTATCTAATTTTTCCCTTTTCAATAAAAGGTGAAAGCGAATGGACAGCAAAAGACTTTTTTCTATGCTTCTTGTAATTGGTCGACTCAAGAAGTGGGCGCGGCATCTGAATCCTCATTAGATACTGAGTGAATGCATTCTAGAGTACTCTATAATGATATCGGTATCCAGCTTCTTTTTTAATTCTAGCAGCTTCCTAATGTTTTGTTGACAGTGAATTTTGACTCATGCATTCAGTCGATAGCTAATGAGGATCTAGAGGCCACGCCCTTTCTCCCTACTGACCAATTACCGCTGGATCAATGCTGATCTCATTCGGTCTTAAAAACATAGCGCAGTGTTCGAAAACTCGCATAAATAAGATGAATCCTTTGAAAAATCTGCAAACATCAAGCGAAGGAGATGCTTCGAAATATCCTATACTATAAAACAGCTCCTGACCGTACCTGGTTATAGCTCGGAGGCGGTTTGCTGTACGCACGCAGCTTCATCTCCTTCATCACACCGAATGTGGCACTGAACATCGCGTGGATCTCCCAGATGAACAAACACACGGAGACGAGCAGCCAAAGGAAGTGAAACACGGATGTGGAGTCGTTTGACTCGGCTTCTTGCAGCCCGTGGAAGAGCGCAGCCGACGAGAGCGAGACCTGGAATAGGCATGGCTATGGGTAAATGTCCGATAAGTGCATAATTCCGCACTTCATCTAATGAAAACGCTCGCATGAAAAACATTTTCAGAGTCACACAAGGGCTTGAAATAGATTTTTGGGATGGGCACTGCATTTTTCATTTAAAATGTTTAGAACAAAGATTTCACAAGCAAGAAGCTCACGAACAGCACCTTATTCCCCTCCTATGGCATTCAGCTGCCCTTGTTTTATTGTTAGATGTCATCTCTAGTCATTTAGTGACCGCCACTGACCAAATTTAGAATATTTTTACGAAAAAGGACCCGACCAGCTTTATGGGACTTAGAACGCAAGAAATAGAGGTGCGAAGCGTTGTACCTGGAAAGGCGACGGGGCCGAGCCCTGCGATTGGTCACTTAGATGGATCCGCCAATCACAAAGCTCGATGCACCATTCGTTCCAGATACAACGCACCACACCTCAGAAAATGGTTCACACTCTTTTTTTTTTGGAAATTCTGAATTTTTTCGGGGAGACATTCAGAAAAAAAGAGAACTTCTACTAGACAACAAAACAAACATTTCTCATTAAACAGCAAAGTTCAAGAATTATGGGTTTTGGATTTTTTACGTTTCATGGCGAATATTCAGAAAGAAGCTCAAGTCAAGCTGTTCATGGATGAATTGTGAAGATAGATGAGCACCGCGTCGAGAATGGATGTGGGTAGAGCAAAGCCCGCGTTGCGGCTCAGACACCACTCCCAATGATTATTTTTGCCTTTCTTAAGCGCGTAAAAGAGATCCCACTCTCACACGCGTCTCACCACCTGCTTGGACAGGTAAGAACAGGAACTAAGAGGTTTGGACAAGAATGAGAACGTTGATATCAACGAAATGTGTGGATGCGCAGACAATCAGAATGTTTTGGCGTGAAAGATGCGGAGCGTGCGAGTGAGCCCGGACTATTGAAGTCTCCCACATTGTAGTCTTTCGAAATGTGAATTCAAGAATTTTTATGAACAAAGAATTTCACTGGATATACGGAAGGAAATTCCGCTTTTTTATTAGTATTTGGAGAAAAATTCGGAAGTTTCCAGGAAAAAAAGGATTTCTGGAATTGAAAGGAGAAACGGTGAATTTAATTTGGCAGGACAGATAGTTCCAATGTATGGATTTTTTTCAGATATGTGGGCAAAATAAATGCCATTCAAGTGAAATTTTCGAATTAAAGGAGAAAATGAAGGCCTCTGCGTGCGAGCACCTTTCACCGCTGACTCATCCCTTTGTTCAAAAAATGTCATGTGCTCCCAGGAGGACGTCGTTGCGTTACCGAGGAAACAGGAACACTACTATGCTATTTGCATAGCTTAAGGACTTTACCCTATTGTGTTTGCTCCATGGGGGGATCAACAAGCACGCACAGGGGGAAAGGTGCATTCTTAAGAGGATTATACTAACCAAGAAAACTATTTTAAGAACAATAGTCCCAGGATTTTCCTAGGGAAATTTGAGTAAAAGCAAACGAGAACAAGGATAAAGGAAATTCTGGATGGACTCACTTTGGAAATTACGTTAGGAGTGAGGAAAATCGGCTTGAAGGCGAAAATCCCATACATCGCCAGCGCGACGATAATCGTGTTGAGCACGAAAATTGTGAACGAAATCGCCGAGTCCGGGCCGAACGCCTCCAGCGACAGGATGATCGAGTTGCCGAAGTTCACCATGATCAACACGCCGATCACCATTCGGCTCTGGAACAGGGGATCCTTATGGAAAACGTTGCAAAGATCCTTTGTGGGTGTGCCATGTGCCTTTCACAGTCAAGGAACTGACGCATTCACTGACGCATTAGGTAATCCGCTGCTGCAGAATTCCCATTGATACTCCTATCCCACAATGAGCCGACTATTCCACGTTATTATCCAGGAATTTCACCAATTCCCATGCATTGCTTGGATAAAAACGCCTAAATGCCTCTGTTCGCTGAAGCGAAACGCACATTCGCCGTGGGGAATTCGTGTGAATTGCTGCTCAGGTTGCCGAACAAACGTAGAAATTGCCTATTGGCTGAGGGCACAGGGGTGAATGGGTGCCATAGAAGCCATCGAACCCTGTACTTCCTATCTACCGTCTAGGAAGTTGTTAAACAAACAAAAAGAGTGCATAGAGACGTCTGGAACAGTTGAACTCATTGTATCCTTACAGGCTTAGCAACCAGGAAATGAGCACTAAGGCGTTCGTTACCTTTGAATAGGATTACATGTCCTTGTACTAGAAAAATAGTATTTCCTTGTGTAATTAGCGGCTTTTCAACCTGGTTTTTGATTTTTACGTTTCCTTCATAGCTGTTTTTCACCTTCTTCGTTTCTCAGTATTGTAAAGAAATTGATTTCAAAAGGTTTTTGTCTTATGAGCCTCAATGAGCCTTATGGAATAGGGTTGTGAAGTGTAGATTGTGAGTAAGTATTGTGAGCTGTAGGAAATCTGTACAAAATTCCTTTCTTTGGGAAAAATTAATAGAAAAAGTTCTCTTTCGGTGCTCTCACTTCCGAGAATGAGCCACATGGTGGAAAAACTATTAAAAAAAGTTAAATTAGTCCATTAAAACCAAAATTACCACTGGAATTCACACATTAGTCCACTTTTGATGGGATTCGGTAATTTTTCCACGTTTCCAGATTTCCAGAAAATAGCAGCGGTCAGGAAAAATAGTAACGAGAAAAATAACAAAAATGTTTGCAGGTCAAAACCTTCAAAACTTCGTGCACATTATTAAAAGGCATGCGTGTGAAAGATTATCTGGGAGCGGGCAAAAATGACCAGCATTTGTCGGAGCGGATAAAAAATAGCAACGATATCTGCGAGAAAATTTTGAGTAAGGATTTTGTCAACTTTTGTGGAAGCACGTTTTTCAAAGGGATTTTTGAATCATAATGTACGTCTGCAGAACATCCAGTTCAGGGTTTAAAAACATTACTATTTGAAATGTAAGAAAGTCAGGCCAGATCTCAAAAAAAAAAGGTGGGGAAATGTCCTATATATCCCAGAGTCGAATTTTCAAGGCCCCTCCAACATAGGCAAATTTTTCAGACCAAGATGAATGATTTTTATTTGTTTTTCTTAAAAAGTGTTTAAAACGGTGTTACGTGAAGCATTCTGCAAACGCAGAAAATTCCTACGAATTCCCTGACGGAATTACAAATTTGCGGTGATGAATTTTTCATCTATTCGCCCTCTGCTGTTTTTCCGGCAAATAACATGGTCGTAAAGCCTCTTAACCTTTTCTGCTCAATGTCAGTGGAGCACGCGCACGAATAACATGGGTGCAGTGATTCACCTGAAACATCTTCTTCTTGGAACGTAGCCAATTCGACAGCGTGAACATTGTCGAGTGATCCATGATTGGGGACGGATGTCGTGGATCTGAAGAATGAACTGCGGTGATTTTCAATGGTTGCGGGGAGCGTGGGGTGTGAAAACGCGACGATAGCGCGACGAGGCGACTACGACACGACAACGACGAGAGAAATGACACAGATGCGTGAGACGCGTGAAAAAGTTGTTCATAAGGAACCGGAGAAGACCGCAGCGGCCGCGGCCGCCGCAGCCGCAGACGCTGCCCTTTCGAACCGAGGGCCCAAGCCCAGGAGATGGTCACGCGTCTGGGATTGTGAGCTAAGGATTGGGGGTTTAGGAGTTAACGCGCTGAACAGTGGGATACGAGATGAAATGAAACAGAGCTGTGCTTTCGCGCTTAGCCCTTGAGCCAGGGTTATCTGGCACGTGACCATAAGGCTGATCAGGTTGAGCTGCGGAAATGGTGGGATTAATGTATGGATACAGAGATCTATATTTTCTCAAGGAAGTTCCTGGAATTTTAGCTAAGCAGGGCGAATCCAGAAAAAAATCAAGAGTAATCAAAGATTCGGACAAAAAAGAAAAAGTGATACTGTTAGGAGAAGCCAGAATTTGTTAGCTGAATCACGTTGAATTGCGAGAAAGGACAAAATTCGAAGTAAGACGCAGCAAAACGGATCCGGAAAAGGTGAAAATGAACGGAAACGATGGCAATTTCCTACGAAATTGGGGAGGATATGCATTTTTCTTGGAAAGGGCATTCTCAATAGACGTTCAGCTGCTTATCCAATGAAGCTTATCCAGCCAGTAATCATCTTGCATAGAAACGAGAATATTGAAGAAATACGGGAAGGAAAAAGGTAAACAAGGACTGAGAAGGTACTGATGGGTTCTAGGATGTTCCAGAGCACTTGAAATGGTGAACAGTCCTTACAAAAATATGAAAGCTTAAAAAAATCGTAAGTTTCTAAGGATAATATGTTTCTAGGGGTTTAATTCCGACTCCTGAACCACAGGCGATAATAAATAAAGACTAAAAACTAAATATACTGTGATGGAAAAATGAAACATGAGAATTCTGGATTTATACGAGCTCGTGAATCATTCTTGAGTGAAAAAAAAAAACATAAAAGGACAGAAAAAGCGCGAGTGCGTAGATCAAAGGTTTAAAGGTGGGGAACAGTTCCCGCAAAGATGCGGGAGTTTAGATAAGCCTAGTTTTTCCAAATTCACAAGTTTCGGAGCGTTTTTCTTTCACGTTCCAAACCGTGGAAAGTTTTAGAAAGAATGAAAAGAACTATTAGTACCAGTAACAATATTGGTGATATACAAAAATATGGGAAGTAATGGAATAAGCAACAATATAAGGTCACCGATGTATACCATATGAAAAGTATACTACATATAATATGAAAATACGCAAGTGATACAGAAAGTATACTACCTTGTAAAAATACATAAGCGATACAAAAATTATATTAAATAAGAAAATCCAGGAAATTATTACAGTTAACATTACAATTAAGTGCGGAAGCCTGGAAGGACCTACAGCAGATTTCCATAAACATATTTTCAGAAGAACTTTTCTCATTATTCACCTTTTGAAATCCTTCAAGAACTCATTCTTCCCTGGCCCTACATGTTCCGTATCTCATGCTGGTTGACTTCAGGGAGGGGAGGGGGGGGGGGGGGGGGGGAGAGAGAAATGAGGAACAAGAAGCACGATTGCTGGTTCCAAACTTCCCTGTATCCAGGATGTCCTCTGGTTTTCATAGTTCTTGAGATCGCTATCACACGGACATAGATAAACAGCTATGCTGCGTTGTTTTTAGTGCATCACAGATCCAACATTCCACACAAACAGCATTAATTAGTAGTGAACGCACCTAGAAGGAAGTGCTGAGGCGTACAATATGTTCGATAGAGCTCCAAAGCCTAACTCTGCTTGATATCTGGCTTTTTTTCAGTCTACAAAAAAGGGAAAACATCAGAAGCAGTGTCATGCATAGCCATAGGACAACTATGTATAGCCAGTAAATAATAGAAAAAATCTTTATCACCAAATGTCCTGTGACTTCACTGCTTCTGATGGACAGGGAGACGACAAACTGATAGGGAAGAACATGGCACCACAACTATACAAGTGCAATGCACTTCCTGAAAGCTACTAGTAGGTTAAGCGCCCTTCCCACTGACAGGCATCGGCAGACGAGAAGTGGGGGCGGAGCCGAAGTGGTTGGGAAAGGCGGTGAAAGGGCGTTGAAGACTGGGAAAAAACGCCTCTTCGCCGACGAGATGAAGCAATTGGCCGAGTTTCATCGGAAATTACTCCAACGATGTACCAGTGAACAGTTGAGGGGTCTATTGTAAAAAGTAATAAGACCAGCAAATAAGAGAACTATGAAAATACAAAGTGAATGTATGATAATATGTAGAAGATCATCCTGTATACTACTGTAAACCCCAGAAAATGGGAGAAATCTAGAAAAAAAGAAAAAGAGGGGAAAAAGTGAAAACCACCAGGGAACTTTGAGTTTCCAATAAGTCTCCTCAACACAGGAAATACAGCTGCTTTTTCACCGTCGAACACGAGCGCTGAGAAAACCACGAAAAATCCGGAAACATGTGCAGTGAAGTGGTTAATTCCTACTTCTTATGTGCTACTGGCGAAAATTGCGTCGACAATAAAGTGGGAAAATTGTTGCGTAGGTAGAAAATTGTTCCAGTGAACCGCTGAAAATTTCATTGTATCGACGATGGGGACGTATTCCTAAGCATCATGTCCTTCTTCGCAGGGAAACTTTGGGAAAAATTTTCTAGTATGACGATTTTTCTGAGGTTGGTGATTTAGTTCAAAATGTGATGTTGTTTCTGATAGAGAAAATGTTCCCTATTCTTGTTTTTAAACAGCTCTAATATCGTTCTATCCATACAGATAGGAGTGAACAGCTAGAATTCTATCAGGGGTCGCAAAAATTAGTTACAAGGAGTATTAGCGCAAAAATAGGCTCACCAATATTCAGTGGAGAATAAAAAGCTTATTTACCTAAGTTTCATTTAAATATTTGTTCGTCTACTTTTTATCTGGGAATTGGGATGAGACAAAGAATAAAATGAAAAAAAGGAAAAGATAACCAAAGCTTTGTGCGGTCTAGCTCAGCTCGTTAATGCCTTTGTTTGTCCTGTATGGATCATACTACACGCGGTAAACAAGTAAATAAACAAATAAGAGCAGCGAATGGGTAGATAAACAAATGAAAGAAGAAAATAAGGCACATA
This sequence comes from Ancylostoma caninum, assembly GCA_037903475.1. Classification (NCBI taxonomy): domain Eukaryota; kingdom Metazoa; phylum Nematoda; class Chromadorea; order Rhabditida; family Ancylostomatidae; genus Ancylostoma; species Ancylostoma caninum. Next base: position 225,641 of record JBAJFG010000519.1, on the reverse strand, counting down.
AATTAAGGAATATCAGGATTCCTTAACTTGTAAGCTGGAGGACAACCAACTAATATTTTGAAATCCGACAAATAAAGTGAAGAAATTGTGGTGGAACCTAAATTGGACAAGAATACTTTACAAGGCAGACGACTGTCAAAATACTGTAGGATATAACCTTCACAATGGATGACAGCTGGCCAAAGGCCAAAAGACCATAATAAGACCATAATAACCACTGTGATGAAGAAGGAAGTGGTGGTGAGAATAATTATAGACGTGTTTTGATGGCAACAATATTCTGACATCACTTTTAATTAATATTGTAGCAGTAAACAACGCTCAAAGTTATTCTTGTAGATGTTTGACAGCTCTGGCGAGGACGAATTTTTTAAAGACAATTTTCCCGGTAAATTTGAGAAAATTCCGTGGAAAGGAGTGAAAAACTGCACTTAAAGTGCAGCATTTCTGGAAACTGAACCTCAGTGGTACGAAGATCGCTCAATCTGGGTTCAAATTATCCAGAAACCCTTATTTTAGCAGAAATCCAGGAACAACCGAAGGCTGCGACCACAGAGACCACTCTCACGCTACGTAACGCCCAGTGAACTGCGACGATTTATACCGACACAGCTGGCGGCGGCGGTGGGAAGTGGTTGACGTCAGCGATTGTGTGTGAACGAACTTTGTAGGTGTATGTAGTTGCGGACTACACACGAGACGCATGGAAAACCAGTCCAGCGTATAGTACTATTGCCTAATGAAGATAGGGATCTACAGTTTCATCAGGAACGAGAGATGGAGAGAAATTAGAGAGAAAAAGAAAGGAGCGAGGGCATGCTGCGCTCGGTGTACAACCGTTCAGAACGTGGGTGCTTAGAGTTTAGCGCAGAATTTGCCACTCGGCGCACGAGTACTCAACTCGCATAATTATTGAAACATGCTGTTATTACAATGGGTCTGGAAAGGAGCAAGAAAAAAGAGGAGAAATTAGAGAAAAAAAAGAGTCGTGAAAACATGCAGCACTTAGAGAGCGACCGCATGGGATTTGAACGTGCGCAGTTTTGTAGAGGCACTGTAATTCTGCGCACGAATATTCAAGTTCCACCACTTATGGAATAGAAGTTTTCATTTCAACGCTTCAGTAATTTTAATTTAAGGAATCAGTTGTATCAGCCTTATGCCCAGAGATCAGCAAGAGACGGATATACAGAGAAATTAGAGAATAGAAAGGAAACTGGGAAATATACGGAGCAGTCGTGTGTATCTGGGCTGCTTGCGTTCTAAAGCGCAAATTGCAGTTTTCTCGACAATTACTCAATTCTCACCATTTTTGAAAGAGGTTCCGTGTCCCATAAGCCTTGGGATAAGCAAGGAAAGAGGAATGGAGAGAAATTAGTGAAAGAAAGGAACGCAGACAATGTTTGGTACTTGCCGAGCCATGCTGAGCTAAAGCGCTTGCAGTTTAGAGCAGAAGTTGCAATTTGTGCACAGAAACATACCACTCATCCAATGTTGGAAGCAATTTGGCAAAGGTGAGCAAAATTCCCAAAAACAACTTTATGTGAAATGGTTTGGGAATCCTCGTCAGCTTGTTGTCTTTTTCGCTATTTTTTTCCATTTTTATTTCCAAAAATCCCTGAAGAAAAAATGATATTTTTATTTTTGGAACAGACCATCTCTGTCAGGAGTCCGGTTTGGGATGAGCACGTGCCTCGGTACATTTTCTCGTGCACTCCATCGCTTTTAATTTACCCGTGGAGCAATTCTATTACTTTGAACTGCCTCTTCTCCTTGCCAGAAGAAACCCTACCCATTGAGGCTATCGAAATGCTCTCCATCATCACTTGAAACTCGCCGAAGGGACACACGAAAACAAATCGAAAACGGCTCAGCGCTGTGGAGAGGCGACATCTGGAACCGCATTCAAATTCAATTTGCGCAATATTCGAGCAGTTGCCGACGAGATGACGCTGGTTCACATGGATTCGGATCCTCACGATGAGCAACGTAAGACGTCTACTCGCCGTGGAATCGCTAGTTTTATGTGTATGAACAGATGCGATACTTTTTTCGGCTTTTCGTAGCGATTTCGTATGTTTTTGTGGGGTAGTGCCAGATGTGAATATCTTGAAAACACACATTCTGAAGGAAGCAAGCGCTAGTTGATAGTGCACCTCCCAAGGAAACGCATTCAATTAAGGTAGGCAAAGAGAAATGAAAGCAAACAGATAGCCTGTGGAAAATAATTCCTTCCGGAAATTGGGAGGAAATTGAAAAATAGGCCACGCCCAATGATTTCTATGGGTTCCTTGGTCACTCAAAAAACTTTAATTTGCTTTGTTCATTGGTGTGAACATCTGTAGCTTTTCGATACAGTGACGGGAAATATTCAAAAGCTCAGTGGTAGATCCAGCAGCTCCAGTGAAATTGTTTGCCCACACTGCACAACTTGGAACGGTTTAAACAGTCAGGTAAGGGCGCCATAATTGGGAAAATTTCAGATGTTGCTCGAATCTTACCCTGTAAGCTTTCAAAATGGGCAGAATTTTTGGGATATTAAGCATGAAACCGCTTATTTTTACTTTACATTCTTCAATACCTCTTCAACTAATTAAATATGTGAGTGGTTTGGGAAATTTTCCTTTAATTTACCTTTTCCAAATGTTATGATGCCATGCTTGAAGCGTTGCCCTCAGAAATTTCAGTGCAGCCACGCTTTGCAATTGGCCAGTTCGTCCAATTGGCCAATCACAGAACTTGGTCACACCATCTATTCCGGGTACAATGATCCACACTCTGCACTCTTTTTTAGAATGATCCTTTATCACTCCCTCATCAGCCCGTATGCAACCACCATTTGTCCGGAAATAATTCAGGTAGGGGGGGGGTGAGCCCAAGACGCTCCGTAATCATAAAGGCTGAAGAAACATGTCTGTTGGTCGTCAACATTAACGTGAGCCAAAAACGCAGCAATTTCTCATTGATATGAAGCCCTTCGCATTTCCCAGGATTTTTTCCATGTCAGCCTGGTAGTTTTTGATATTTAAGTTGGCTATTGTATAATATTTGATATTTGAGGCTAAACTGAGCAATGCATCGGAATAAAGCATTTCCTCTTTCACTAGTGAATTTTTTCTATAAATATAAATATGTAGCGCTGCTGGACTCTTGCTTTTTCCTCTTGTACTTTTATTCACTTCCACACGAGAACTAGATAGGGCGCTTGCGAAATTCTGACGTCGAGAAATGCTGAGCACATCTCCATCCATGTTCTTTCCATATTGTTTTTCTTGGTTATTCTTCACTTATTTGTTCTACACCAACTATGGATGACACAGCCTTTTCAAACGGTTTTTTTAACATTTTTAGGTTCCTGTTTTTCTGCCACGGCTACCTTTGCTGTTCAATTGACACACCCCCAAGGTGTAAATAAATAAATAAATGAATATCAAGGAGAGCTTCAAGGGTTTGGAGCCGCGCCCCCTTCCCGCTTTTCACAGTTTACAAACTTCGACATCTGGACGTTTTCAAACTTACTCATTCAGCAAAGAATGTACAAAAGAAGAATTAAAAAGCTAAAGACGTCTCATAAGTTATCATATAACATCCAATAGGACAGAGAAGGAGATCACCTTGCTCCAGAAGAAGGATTGTGAGAGAACGTGAAAACCACCACAGATGCAGACCTTTTATGGAATGCACCCACAAGACAAGCCGCACAGAATGAAGAGTGGCCGAACTAAGCGTAACACTCTGGATGCAATGTAATTAACAACATCCAATGGGCGTCTCTTCTTCATTTCCGCATTTGATCACGTTCGCAATTGCAAAACACCCATTTTTCATCTCTTCCACGAACGACGGGTTGCAGGATGATGGTTCTTTAGTGTTATTTCGTCGCTCTGTTGACTTCCGTGAAATTATGACGATTAATAATCAATTCCAGCGATGAAGCACCTTCTGGGATTCGCAACGGGTTCCACTACGGTGCACAGTCGTAAGGGCAGAATTTTTAGGATGACTACGCCGTCACGGAATCGGACCAGGAATGCGTAGGGAAGCTGGAAGATATAAACAAGTTTTTTTAGAAAATAAAAAGGTAACGGAAGAAGGATCTCGTTCAAGCTATGGGAGCGCTTTTATAGTGGCTCTTAAACGCGTGATACATGCAGAGAGAAGCCTTTCAAAGACAGGTGTCAGGTGTTTTTGACAAGATGCACGTAGAAAATTCCCGGTGCTGTACATATCTGACAAACAGCAGAGATGATAACGGCGCATTACAAGTTTAAATGTCCTCAGGAGTCCGTAAATCCACAGGACAAAAACGGATTTTCTGTGGATAGCGTTCCTGGGAAGCATCTTGATGCACTTATGTGGAATTCTTCAAGAAAAAAAGCGATCCAAGACCAGGTGAGGGCAGAGGTTGTCCTTGGTATGCTAGGTGGAGTTTTTTGGGCTTATCATAATTCCCGTGACTTGCGATATGAGGCAATGAACAAAATGGACGTGGTTTATGGCCGTTAAATCAATGACAGCGACTCCTACGTATGTAATGTTCTGACATAAGTTTTTTTCTATATTTAAGCATCAAAAAAGTTTCTGCGAAGTTTCTCTAAAGGAACCAGCTTATCACGCTCAAGTAGCAGCTAAAGTCTTCGCCTAAAGAACATTCGATTTCCAAGGAGTACACCTGGTTGTCCAGGGAATGAAAGTGATAGTAAAGTTAGGACAAAAACTTTGCCTACATACCTACTTCGTAGGACACTCCCAGAAAAAGCGGAATGGATCAAAAGAGTCTGATCTGCCCAGAACGGCTGAAACTAGGACGTACCCTCAAATTTTCTGAAAGTGTTCTACAAAGTATGTAGATAGGTAAAGTATCTGTTCTAACTTTACTATCATTTTCATTTCCTTAAGGGTAATTTATACTGCATGCGTGCGACTGATGCGCGTGCGTCTATATGATGAAAATTAGGGCCCAGTAGCATCGCAGTCGCAGCTCAGACGCACGCGTTTACGACTGCGTGGCAACCGTGTGTCCTTTTTATTGAGCATGTACATGCCACGTTGACCGGTCTTCATGGAAAATCTCTCGCAAATGGATGCGTGCAACTGATGCGCGACTGACGCACGCAGCTAGTATAAATTGCCCTTTACTCAAAAAAAAATTCCAGCGTCATTTCTTACAAGTTAATTCCACATGATACATATTATGTGGCATTTTTGAAGAATTTTCCGGCTGACCATGTCGAATCCTCACTCTCCCCCACCCTCAGCCCGCATGAGAACTTGTGTGTCGACTACTAATTCCTAACAACCACAACCAAACTATTAAATCAGAACAATTTTCTTAGTTTACTGAAGTATGACCATATTACTTCACTCGGATCAGTCTTAGCAATTTTTTTTCCACAGACTAAATTCGGTATTGTCGAACGAGCAATTTTGTCAGGATACATAGTGCTTTTCTTGGAATTTGAAAAATTGTGTTTCCGTGAGGACGTTGAAGTGTACAAACTATGGAATGGTCTTTCGGTTTCATGGATTAACATAAATTTTAAACAAAAATAAATAAATAAATCAAGCAGGAAATCGTCAGAGCGGTAATGTGAAATAAAATAAGAAGGAAACAACCTTTTTGCATGAATAGTAGTCACCGAATATGATGAGTCAGCGGTATAGGCGAACTTCCCAGATAACCTTCAAATATTCAAACTATCTCTCTACCGTCAAATGTAGGAAACTGAGTCTCTGTTTTTTTTTTCAGCCTGCAACAGTCTCTTCTTGCTCGTGCTGTGTTGCTTTGTTTTCCTCACGTGTCTCACGTGTGATGATTGAACAAATAAACAAGTAAACAACAGCTTCGTTCACGGTGAGACAAGTAAAACCACCCCTTTTTTCGTTTTCTTTTCCAGTGAATTCCACGAGCAATCAGCAAGTAATATAAGGAATAGGATGAGATCAAAGAGCTAAATGTTCCGAACTCAATGCTTCCAGGAATTTCTGTTGCTTCAACCACTCATTCCACCTTTTCGACTCCATATTTAGGGTAAATCCCGAGTTTGTCACTTATTTAATGTACCTACTACTTGCACTACTACGTGCATTTACCCCTATTTCATACAACATTCCTTATATATGCTCCTTTTGCTGCGAAAGGTAATACTATGCCTGTTTTCTATGATTTCTTACGTCAAACAGTGGTAACATGCACATGTTCGTGTTTTGTTTGAGTGTAAATTTAGAAGCGTCAATTAGCCGACGGTGCTACTGACGTCACAGCCGAAAGAGCAGCATAAAAACACAGTGCTTGGAAATTAAGCAGGTATTGTTGAGGATGTAAAATTAACGCTCTCAAACCTGAAGAGCGTTAATTAGCTGGTTGAGGACAACAATGAGGAGCTTTACTTTTTGTAAGAGGTAAAACTCATGGTCAGGTAAAACTACTTTACGTACACTTTACTGTATGTATGTAAGAGGTAGAGCTATTTTAATGCATCAAATAGGAGGAAAACTTGTCCCTATCCAAAAATTATGACAAGTAGCTGTATTCCTAGGTATGGAGTTTTGGAGGGGGTGGGAAGGCCGCGGTCGAGTTGAGTGATTGGCCGGACAGATGAACTGACCAATCACAACGCTCGGCGCGCAGCTCTTTACTGGAGCATCGCCGTGCAAAATTAATTATAAAACTACAAATATTTTGGCAGTAAAATCAAGTATAGAAAACTCGGTGTTCCAGGAAGTTATGACAAAATTGAGCAGTAAATCTAGTCATGTATGCAGACAGGAGCATAGCGTTTTGGACCCAATTCCAAGGACTGGAAGCGTCCCCTGCCTGAGGGGTTACTATAGAACCAGTTACTTCAACTTACACCCGCAATTCTGTTTGATTGGCTCCTTCTGAGAAAACATCGTCATTGTTAAAGGATATATCAATGTTGACGTGAAGACCAGGAATTGTAACTACACCTCCAGGTCATCATGAGGTGTTTTGACGCAGGCCTCTCAGCCAAACTGATAAAGGTGTTTGAACAACCCCTGTACGTGCAATTACAGTACGGAAGCGGAAAATCAAGAATGCATTGGATGCAGTGTTCTTAGGGTCGTTAGAACATTGATTGTTCTTTGAGGTGGACTTCGTGGGGTATATAAGGGAAATTGGATAAGCGATATTGTTACTCTAGCGCTGAAATAAACTAATTGCTGACGTGTACGATACAGTACCCCAGGAATTCTAGAGTGGAAAGCGTTTAATAATGACGTGTTGCGTGTAATACCGTAATGGTGCGACAAGTTTGCAAATTTACACAGGAGTTAACAAGTTAATACGCACTCTCGCGGGAGGAATCACGTCTATTTTCAGCTTGTACACGGTTAATACGGGTTTGTGCACGGATGCAACATGTAACTAACAAGGAAAACACGTGAAGAAAGGCTCACATTTCGTAAACCGTAAACCGTAACTCGTAACTATGATGAATCGGAAATGAAAATGAGCTGCTCAGACAGAAAAAAAATGGAAATTCAGGGAGATATACATACACCACTGCTGAATGTGGATGTGACCTTGGGCGGAGCAACTGCTGCTCGATTGGTGCATTTAAACACCACTTCTCGCATCTTCCAGTTGAGCTCGTCCACTGTTCCCGCATGAACTATATGAGCATGTATTTGAATGGAAGTCGTATTGAAGCTGAATGGCCGGAAAGTTAAAATGCACCAATCGTTCAACATCGGCACCGCCCCTTTTTGTGACAGTGCTCTCGTCCGTACTGTTTACCTCTCAGATACTTGACTCGACCCACTCAAATTGAGTGCAGTTTCGAGTGGAAAGAGTCTGGAAACACTCAATTTATGGACTATTTGTAAAAACCGAAAAATCGAGTTACCCCTGTTAAATACTGACTATTCAAAATGAAAGAAGAGCAGAGATATAAAAAAATATCGACTATTCGAAAGAAAATCTGATCGATTACAACGTTGACTGCCCTCTAAGTATCAATTACTCTGAATGTGTAAGAATTTTTGAATCAACTGTTGGGGAAACACAGTGTCACATTGAGTAAATTACAGAAGTTTTTGTTATTAGTGCTGAAGGCTTTTCGACCCCGTACAGCTGAGAGAGCTTAAATTATTCCAAACATAAGCACAGCACAGATTCAGTGTTACGATGAGAACAAAATCATGTAAAAGTTGTTCAAAACAAAAAAAACTGAGCTTCAGACTGGAGACAACGTGAAATTACATATTATAGGTTCGCATATTTTAAGCACCTGTTGACAACTTCATATCTGGTTTTCTAACTTCCATTGGGCTCATTTTATTTACGAAGCAGTTGGTCAAGGACAACTGACATTAAGTTGAGATGAAATGAGAAATTTTAGCATAACCATGCGATAGTATGAAATCGTACATTAAAGACGTAGTGAGTAAATGCTGGAAAATAACTTTAAGCTCCTTCTTAACAGAGAGGATTCTTAGGAAAAATGTGATCAAAACGAGTACAGTTGTGTCCCGAGTAACTTGAGACTAGCAAATAGCTAGAACTTGATTTGACTACGTGTGAAAGAAACTACAGTGGCTTCGCAAGGGATAAGACTGGATTAAGACTGTCTGGAAGGGGAAATTAATGGCACGGAGAACACTATAGTGGTGAGAAAAACTTGCACAGTGGAAAACCAGGTACAGGTTTACTTAAGCTGTGATTTCCTATGTCGTCCTCGGCTTCTTCGTATAGTGGCTGCAGTGGCAGGAAGGAATACGAAAGGAAAGGAGGAATTTCCGTAAAATTTCCTATCGGTTTGATCAATATTTTATTTTTAACTGCTTCAAAAAAAGACTAAGTACTTAGATGTAATTAGTATGGCTTGGCATAATGTTTCCAAAGACGTATTGAGGATTAAAAGGTCGAAGATCCTAAATCTTATTTCCCAACAAGTCCTAGTTAGCACTGGAATCCGAAGTGCAGGTATCCTTGAAATATTCTGGATTAGACGTTGAGATGAATTCTAAAGAGGTGTCCTCACGCCAGCGTGGGTCGCGTGCGCCTCCATAGCAGCAGGTGGGCGCACGAGCATGATCGTGGGAAACTGCGAACGGCGAAGGGGGAGGAGCGATACTTTGAAAGATGGCCGGCCGACCGATCAGCCATGTCACACCCCATCGAAGAACGTACAGCAAAGTTCACTGGAGGAGAGAGTGGGTAACCGAACAAGGTGAACTGCGCAACTTTACCTCGGTGAGTAGAATTGGAAGCAAATTAGTAGACTTAGAAGCACTAAGAACCCAAGAACTACAGGGCTCGGATACATCAATGAAATTACCCATGGTAAAGGTATTAGCGTACTCGAATTCACCCATTACCTGGAAACCATCAGCATATACATTAATTTGCTTGCTTTGCATGCTGCAAAAGGTCACATATTCATATGTGATCTTTTGCAGCATGCATAATTGATGCTACCCAGGGTAAAAGTATTGAGGCCTGTGTTAATGATGGTCAAATTTGTGCGGTGTTAGCACGTTCACCTTGGGTAATCTCAATGATTAATGCGGCCCCTTGTCTATGTTTAGCTGCTAACCATGGGTAATTGTACGCATGGGTATGAAGTTACCCATCTTCTAATGATGCACCTACGCACTGTTCCTGAACGCATCATGGAGATTAGCTATAGTAGATGTGTAAACGTACCCAGTTTTACCCATAACCTGGCACCCTTCAACAGAGTTGCACATTTGTGATGTTGCCTACCTACACACAACCGCTACCCAGGTAATCACACCCATGGGTATGAGTTTACATACCCTTCCAATGACGCATCTGGGCAGAGATGACGTAGAATTCTTGGGACATCGATGACAAGGTTCATTTTTGTAATTTCAGCCATTTGCAGTGAAATATGATCTCTTTATGATGACATAATGGCGGTTCCGTATTGCTCAATACATATGTAGGCGAATATTTTTAGTAGCAGAGGAAATTTAAGCTGTTAGGGGATCCCATGTTTGATGAATGTTCTTTACTGTCCTTTCTTTCTGTCAGGTCAGTGGGAATTCATTAAATGGCTTTACATGAACCGCTCTTTCTGAATCCTAAGAAAATGAAGAAAGAAAAAGAAAAGAAAGAAGAGAAGTGTATTAAATATCGCGGAGAAACGTTCAGAATTTGCAGGGAATTTTCGCAGACGCGGAAACTACGCGACGCGACCGCGCCACTCATGTTGAAATCACTACCGTAGCGGCAAATCTTCGCTTCCGGCTCTCTTGTCTATCTACCTACCGAGATGGCCAAGCTCTTTCTAGGTATTATACCTTGCACGACACTGAGCAGGGATTTTGGGATTTCGAATTTCATTTCTGCAAGCATTGGTTGAACTGGCTAGCTAGAAGGATCAGTAGAAGGATTCAGTGTTAAATTAGCGTGTCAATTTGTTCTGTTTTATTCGTAGTAGCAGTTTGTGATTTTTTGCTTTTTTTTCCTTTTTTTAGCATGTTGTACGACGTATCAAACGAAAATGGAATGAGAATGAAAATCATGGTTTCCTTGACAGTTTCTCACCATATGCGATGTTAACTATCACAAAGATTTACTAACTATCAAGAAAACCCTATAGTTTGCTACAGCGACCAGGATTTCAGCGCGAGCGACGCGGTTGGGCCGCGTGCTTCCTTGATGACGCCCCCTACGAAAAACGCACCCACTAATGACGCCTGCTTTAGGTGTACGCTACGTAATAAGAAATTAGGAGGGCCCAAAGAAAAACGGAGTAAAACCACAATGGTCAAATGACTGTTTGGCTAGTTGACGCAGAATTCAAAGGGACAAGAAGTTTACAGGATTGTAAAGAGGAAGAACAGGAGATGAACACGTGACCATCTAAGGATTTGTTGACTACATGCCAAATAACATTCCAATCAAATCTCATCTCTCGCAAGGGTAGCACTATCAACAGAGGACCGGCCATGTGCCCTTCAATTTACGGCTACTAACCTTGGATACCGCAATTTGACGTAAACAACATCAAGAGAACGCTGGAGTTATACGTCTGCCACGTAAAAATCGCACATCTGAGTAAAAATAGCGAATTTTTGAAAAACATCGACAGGTCCAGACTTCTCAAAAACACCAGGAGACAGGGTGATTGGTGAGTAATGGTGGTTTTTGACAGGTGCGAAATCAATGCTCGCCCTCTGATGCCGGACGGATGGGACTGGTTGATGCGGAAAACACGACCATTTGCGTGACTACCGTTTTAGGTCATTAAGGGAAGAGGCGAGGCGAACGAGAACCACTTCAGCCTCGCGAACAAGTTGTGTTATTCCGCTGATTCGGGTGGTCACGTTCAGGAACTGCTTAGTTTGAGGTGAAAAAGGGAGAAGATTCTGGAAGATCTAAGGGCGTGGGTGAGAAGAGTGAACAAAGTGAAGATCAGGCAGGCTTTAATAGTGCGATCGAAGACAAATCCAGGCGGATTCATAGCTGAACAGAAAGCTTAATGATTTTTCTCGAAAAAAAGGTAATTTTCCTTAAAATAGACAAAAAGACCGCTCTTCCTGCTCGTCCGAAAATCTCGTTGAAATCACAATTCGACTTATACTCTCCTGCTCAATTACTGTTCATACTTAACAGCTTTAACATTCGCGCTAGCTTCGACCAAAAATCAATATGCATCCATGAAATGTGGAGATAGAATTAGTGTCACGGATGGTAGTGTAGTTCAACGTGGTTTGACATGTTTACACAGGTTCCTAACGAACGTGAACGACTCAGCGTGCGCAATAATGGGTTTGAACGTGTCTAACGGGTTCACTGAACCCGTTAGACACGTTCAAACCCATTATTGCGCACGCTGAGTCGTTCACGTTCGTTAGGAACCTGTGTAAACATGTCAAACCACGTTGAACTACACTACCATCCGTGACACTAATTCTATCTCCACATTTCATGGATGCATATTGATTTTTGGTCGAAGCTAGCGCGAATGTTAAAGCTGTTAAGTATGAACAGTAATTGAGCAGGAGAGTATAAGTCGAATTGTGATTTCAACGAGATTTTCGGACGAGCAGGAAGAGCGGTCTTTTTGTCTATTTTAAGGAAAATTACCTTTTTTTCGAGAAAAATCATTAAGCTTTCTGTTCAGCTATGAATCCGCCTGGATTTGTCTTCGATCGCACTATTAAAGCCTGCCTGATCTTCACTTTGTTCACTCATCTCACCCACGCCCTTAGATCTTCCAGAATCTTCTCCCTTTTTCACCTCAAACTAAGCAGTTCCTGAACGTGACCACCCGAATCAGCGGAATAACACAACTTGTTCGCGAGGCTGAAGTGGTTCTCGTTCGCCTCGCCTCTTCCCTTAATGACCTAAAACGGTAGTCACGCAAATGGTCGTGTTTTCCGCATCAACCAGTCCCATCCGTCCGGCATCAGAGGGCGAGCATTGATTTCGCACCTGTCAAAAACCACCATTACTCACCAATCACCCTGTCTCCTGGTGTTTTTGAGAAGTCTGGACCTGTCGATGTTTTTCAAAAATTCGCTATTTTTACTCAGATGTGCGATTTTTACGTGGCAGACGTATAACTCCAGCGTTCTCTTGATGTTGTTTACGTCAAATTGCGGTATCCAAGGTTAGTAGCCGTAAATTGAAGGGCACATGGCCGGTCCTCTGTTGATAGTGCTACCCTTGCGAGAGATGAGATTTGATTGGAATGTTATTTGGCATGTAGTCAACAAATCCTTAGATGGTCACGTGTTCATCTCCTGTTCTTCCTCTTTACAATCCTGTAAACTTCTTGTCCCTTTGAATTCTGCGTCAACTAGCCAAACAGTCATTTGACCATTGTGGTTTTACTCCGTTTTTCTTTGGGCCCTCCTAATTTCTTATTACGTAGCGTACACCTAAAGCAGGCGTCATTAGTGGGTGCGTTTTTCGTAGGGGGCGTCATCAAGGAAGCACGCGGCCCAACCGCGTCGCTCGCGCTGAAATCCTGGTCGCTGTAGCAAACTATAGGGTTTTCTTGATAGTTAGTAAATCTTTGTGATAGTTAACATCGCATATGGTGAGAAACTGTCAAGGAAACCATGATTTTCATTCTCATTCCATTTTCGTTTGATACGTCGTACAACATGCTAAAAAAAGGAAAAAAAAGCAAAAAATCACAAACTGCTACTACGAATAAAACAGAACAAATTGACACGCTAATTTAACACTGAATCCTTCTACTGATCCTTCTAGCTAGCCAGTTCAACCAATGCTTGCAGAAATGAAATTCGAAATCCCAAAATCCCTGCTCAGTGTCGTGCAAGGTATAATACCTAGAAAGAGCTTGGCCATCTCGGTAGGTAGATAGACAAGAGAGCCGGAAGCGAAGATTTGCCGCTACGGTAGTGATTTCAACATGAGTGGCGCGGTCGCGTCGCGGCGTCAGCAGCGGGTGAAGACTTGCTTTAACACGGCTAAACATGAATTTACTGCTGCCGTTGTGCGATAAGGGAAAGCGTATTAAAACTGAAGCTTTGCCGGTCGTGGGTTTCCGGGTCGTCGACGAAACTCGTTAATCGTTAAAGAAGTCAGCGTTGCCATTATTACAACAATTCATTGCAGTACTTCGGAGAAAGTGAATAAGATTTAGATGTACAGGGATGTCAATCACGAACAGTATCACCGCGGAATAGCGCGCCGCACCACCCAAGCGGCGCGGCCGGCTAGCTTGGTGCTGCGGCTGTTGGATGTTGGGGGAATTTTCAGCTTTTCTCTAGTTTCTGTGACAATTTCACTCATTTGTGGGCCTTCTTGATAACTGTTTGAGATAGAGTGGCGCTGTGAGCAATCGCACTTTTCTTCGCATGTTCCTGGGTTGAGTTGAACTTTCACCGGTGCTTCAGCAAGAACTTCTACCTGACGTCAGTAACTTTGATAAAGAACGCACGGTGCAATGTCATCACACGATTGACCTAAAAATCGTAGTGAATAGGAGAAAGCTAGTCATCAACCACAGTGAAGACCGCAAATTACGCGATACAACAGCTTTCTAATAAGAATTAGAAAAAGCGTCTTCGTAGGAAACAAACTGCAGGACGATATCTTCCTAAACCTCAGATATTAGAACTGAATCGGCGCCACTCTATCTCAAACATTTATCAAGAAGGCCCACAAATGAGTGAAATTGTCGCAGAAACTAGAGAAATGCTGAAAATCCCCGCAACATCCGCCAGCCGCCGCGCCGCGTCGGTGGTGCGGCGCGCCATTCCGCGGGAATACTGGTCGTGATTGACGTCCTTTGTACTGCTTCAGATCAGACATTCGCCGAATTGAAGCCTCATGTCATTGAGGCTCGGAATGCTAAAATGGGTGGGGTTTGCTGTGTCATTTCAATTGCTGTGCGGCTGCTATTCGGTTGCTGTTGGACTGCTGTTAGGCCCCTATAGAAGAAGTGAATATCAAACCTATAACGACTGATTAGCAGATGAACAGCAATTCTAATAACACCCAAACCCAGCGCATTTCAGCAATCCGAGCCTCAATGACATGAGGCTGCAATTCGGCGAATGTCTGAGAGGAGTATAGCGCCTATGTTACTTTAGCTTTAACAACAATGTTTCAGATACGTATAGATTGCCACCCCACAATCGATGCTTACAAGAAGATCAGAGATCATGCAAGCGACGGCGACAAGAGGCGCTGTAAAAATATAACTGACTCATAGTTTTTTCCTCATTCACCACTAAACTACCAGTATTTTTTGTTATTTTTGCCTTTTACTATTGATTATTTTGTCATACTGCACATAGCATTCTCTTAATCATTAGAAAAGATACTCTTAGCATGCGCACTATTATTACTAGCGCCATTATTTTCATTTCCTTGCAAGAGTGGTCTTCGAGAAAGTGGCCCACATAAAAGTTACATATGGGAGCGCGGAAAGAAGTGATGCGCAAAAACTCCCATATTTTTCCTCATTACCTCCTTATCTTTTCACTTTTCTCATTCATAGATTGTGTACCAAACCTTCTAGTACCTGCGAACTACACAATTCACAGATCCACTGAAACTTGAAAATTTTTCTAGAACTCATTATTATTTTAAAAAAAGCTTAGAAACCTCGTAAATCTTACACCGCCGTCAGATATAATACGTTCCAGTTGCGCACTAGTTCCTATCCTAGAAATGCGTAATCGTTCTGGTCAAACATGGTTATGGGGCATTTTTTTTGCCATGTCCCGATTGTTTACATTCTCTCAAAAGTAAGATCGTTAAATATACGTTGTTTGTTCACCTTGTACGTGAATTACAGGTACTTTAGTTGTACTGGTCATCCCTCAGAGGATACTTTACAGTATGTTTACTTTTCTATAGCATCATTATCGTTATATCACCACATTCGCCAATTATCACTGCCCTATAGGGAATGCTAATGGGGGTGCGCTAACCTCTGAGCCCTCTGAGTGTGCATAATTGAGATTACCCCTGGTAAAAGTATTAACAAACCCAAATTTACCCCTCACCCGGTAGCCATAGACAGGTTTACCCATATTTGACGTTGCCTATGTTGTTAATCATCGACATGGACATGAGATTACCCGTCGTTCCAGTGATGCATCCGAGGCATATCCGGTACTATACCAATTCACCTACAATTACGTATGGTGATAAAAATACCTTTGATTCTTCTCTGAATTTTCTGCGTTCCTGTACCAATACCGTTAGCGTTGGCAGCAATTTTTCCTGGGCCTGAGGATTATTGGTTGTGCTTTTTACATCGGGGCTGGGATTTACAAAATGATAACGAGCAAATCTATGATGGGTAATGTTACTGGTTATCCTATAGATTATGCAACACCAGGAGAAGCAGTAAAGTTGGTCTGCTAACCTGGTTTCGCTTGGTTATGGGTTAACGAATCCTATCCCGGGTAGCATCTTCTTATGTAAGACGGACCACGCTTTTGATGGACAGATTCCGAAAAACCAAACTGACATACTATGTAAGAGTATATCTGTCATGTCATCTATCTGTCATGTCGTCGGCTCCGTGGTTTTCTTTTATTCTTTTGTCCTCTTCGTTGGCACACTGGGGGAAGCTTGATGATGAATGATGAGTCCGGTGGGGGCGCAATTCATAACGTCTTCGAGCTCACATGCACTACATTACCGAAGACCATGAAATTTGACTGATGAGGAAAATTTAGTCGAACGAGTCAATTAGTCTGGTTTTAGAATGAAATGCCAGTGAACATTAGTCTTTAAAAAGTACCATTTATCAATTCAAGTGTTTTAGGTAGTAATAGTATGGATATGGGGTTGCATAGCGTCGTGAGAACACTACTTGGACATTTCAGGAAGACGCCATCTATCAGGATGGGAGCGGACCATGAAATTTGCCTTCGCACATGTTATATAGTTAGGTTTTGCGAACAATATGCTAGAAATTTGGTTGAATTAATGAATAAATGAATGATAGAATAAATGGATGAATGACTGAATGAATGAATTAGTGAATGAAGGCTAGATCGCGATTTAAGATGACCTAATGAGACAGATCAAAGTATTGCGAACGTTTGTACGCTGACCAATAAGATAGTCGAGGGGAGGGGTAGGGAAGGGGACTCGAAACCAACAAGAAAATTCCATCTCCATGGAAGGGGGGGGAGAGACCACAGTACTGGTAGGGCCCTTAAAAACAAAGAGTTTCCACCTCGTCTTTGGTAGGCCTCGTAAACACAAACATGTCCGGGACGACTTCATTAATGGACCTTACCTTCGACTCACCTCCCTGCCCCTTGACCCGAAAATTTCGTCGTGCTGGGAGTCTACATAGCCTCGAACCCTTCTTCTTGAATCAATTGTAAATTTTGCCTTGGCTGTACTTCTCTTTTTCCAATAGTACATATGTTCTTCCCTTTTATCTGGCAGACCGGTTTTTTCTTTCTTGGTATTGAGTAGAATAAAAGGCTGACGAAGATCATAGGAACGAATGATGAATCAATGATTGAATGGATCTAAACTAAGAGCGACATGTTTTCCACTGCTGAACTAGTTGAAATATGTATGTCATGAGCGAACAGCTGTTTGCAGACATTTCGCTTCTTTTCTCCTGCTACATCGAAAAGCGTTCACATTAACGCGCAGAAAGAAGGAAACATCACGAGAGAACAGAAGAGAACGAAAAAGAGGCGCGAACACCTCAGCCTTCAAGAAGAAGCTGGTCTCAAACAACTGTTTTGAACAAGATAGAGGAATTGTATCTGTTTTTTTTTTGTGGAAGCTCCCATCGCGTTCTCATTTCAGTCAATTTTTGGTCAATGTTGTACTTTGCCACATAAGGTGCTGCTTGTTAGACGACATCTTAGCTCATTATCTCTTACAACCCCCTGTAACTCCCTAGGATCGCCATGAAACACCACTATGCCCTGTGTTATGTGTTATGAGAGCACCGCCGTGGTGCATCAATGAAATAATTAAATGAATAAATTCTAATTAGTTTTCTAAATACAGGACGATCTGATGTTTCCGTCACATGAATATCAAATAGTGAGGAGAAAACCGCGAGCAAAAAATTGACTTTCACTGGATGGACTTGGATAAATTTTGTGCATGCTAGCATCGCTTGGATCGTTTTCAACGGGAAAAATGAAGGCGTGGATGGAAGAAGAAGAAAAAAGAAGAGGAAAGAAACAGAAAAAAATAAATGGACGCTCGAATGCATGGGTGAATGAATGAATGAATGAACGAATGAATGAATGAATGAATGAATGAATGAATGAATGAATGAATGAATGAATGAATGAATGAATGAATGAACGAATGAATGAATGAATGAATGAATGAATGAATGAATTAATGAATGAATGAATGAATGAATGAATGACTATTATGGCCTAGAAAACATGCCAAATCCACAGCATATATACATATGTCTATAATAAAGAAATGCTTGAACTGAAATAGGAATGAGATGGATGGAATGTTAGATAAGAAAAAGAAAAATTGATGAAATTTCCCCTCTTTTGTTCCTAACGACCAGAAAATTGCGTTAAACTAAACGCGCTTGTTGGCGCTAAAGATCGGAGGGAAATGTGCAGCCTCGTGCTGTTCCGAATGCTGTCGAACTCAAGGCGTTTGACATGATTGTGATGGATGACGGGACGGAGTGAGATATTAGTGTGACAGATTGCCATCCACTTTTTTCATGGATTCCCGAGAGCCATGTTGCCACAACAGACGCTTAGCCAAGAAATCATATGTGCTGCTAGGTGTTAGCAACTTTTCCAAGAAACGACAATTGTCATTAATCACCATAGAGTTCATTGATGTGCCTAAAGGCATTGGAAATTGGTAGTGGGTTTAAGAAGCTCAGAATAAAATGACAAAGGAAGTTACGGCCGAACAATATGGAACGGGTCACGCAGTGCACTATTTCCCGTTGTCTCTTAGTTTTTTTTTTCGTTTTTTTTTCTCTGGCTAAACCGATGTGATCCAAAACTGTGTGATATTTCGTTGTTTTTCACTCTGCTGCGATCAGCCACGTGTTGATCGCGATAGCACAACGCTAATCCGACCTTTATAGGATACGGATGCAGTTGGATTGGGGAGATGATCACTGGAAGTTGGTATTGGTCGAGAGGTGTAACGAATGTAAGAGAGTGTGTCACCTTCAAGGTAGATGGTGTTTGGTTCGCAAGGAGGTGCACCTACTACGAACGTGTTTTCAATCAGATAACTCTCAGGAGGAACTACATATTAGGAAGGGCAGAAAGTACGAGGTCATCAATTGCCTCCGAAAAATGAGATGAGAACAGAAGATGAACGTTCACATTATTCCAGGAATACATTTTTTTTTCTTGTTCGTTTTCCTTTTCTTTCTTCGCATTTCAGGGAATCCGTCCTGGTGAGACCACGCTTCTTCTCGACATCTCACATAAATAAATAAATAAATAATTCTGAGAATGAAGCACACGATATCATTAGTCGGAACCCTCATTTTAAAGTCATATTTACTATCAGTGCACTAAAATTTGCTATACATGGTTGCTATTGATAAATGCATTTCAGTAAATGATTTGCATCTGCGCAAGGGGTGCTGTAACTTTGACATCGAATCAATATGCATTTATTTCACATTTTGAAACAGGAAGGAAACTTACGAGTTATGTGCTGTGAAGACTAACGCCTTACCAAAGTCTTGGGAACTCTTGGTGAAATTTCTATGTTCTTAGAACTTTCCGGAGGAAAGGGATGCAGTTGGGAAGAATAGGTTGGCGAGAAGTTATGTTGAACGACTTTCTCGCTTCTCCAGTAATATGTCCGTCGTATCCACCACAAATTTTCTCGTTTTCCGGGAAATTGGCTGTTTGCGTTGGCTGTCGGCAAAGCCTTTCCCATTATTTTTCCATGGAATTGCTTTCGTTTCGACAGCACTACTACTGCTCTACGAAAGCATTGCGATCTGACTTTGAACAAATAATATAAAAGATTAATTCATTACGTCCCAAAAATAGGGGTCACTTGGCGCATTGACTCCTAACGTCCTGTCGATACTCAGCGAGCTGGTTTTAAAGTTAGAAAGAGCGGGAATACGAAATGCACGGTAAACAACTTTCAGCTCGACCTCAAAATAAATTCTGCAGTGGATAACAAGAGAAGGTGGTGCTCAGAACTCAGAACTTCACTTCCAGTGCAAGCCAATATGTGACAATTTTTGGAGTTGGGTGGATTTTTAACCTCGAAGGGGTGCTGAGAAGGATATGGAAGAGGTCAATACCTTAGATTTAAAGTTGGTTGTAGATTTAGGCTAGGTCAAAGAAAATTTCCCCGAGAAAACGATTGATGGACCACTAGTTTACGTTTGGAAAAGGGTAGTTTGCTCAAGGGTTAGGCTTACGACCATGCGTATAAGCTATAGATTTTACGGTATATAATAAAGTTTGTAGTTTAGGATTGCTGAAGTACGTAGCAGCAATGAGTCCTATTTAGTATCAAGCAGGCACTGCTTAGTGAAGGCTCTCCGACATCGTTAGAGTTCCCGTATAGTACTGCGTCAAGAATGTAACCATACCCTATAGTAATTTTGGTTTCTCGCGCATTCTCAGATTGCTTTCTACATTCCAATCACGTAGAAGCAGGAAGGAATTCGAGAGAAAGTGTCCGTATCTAGTCTGACACACACCAGACGAAAGTGAAGCGAAGAGAATAAACTGAATTGCGTGTCATCTCTCAATTCTGACAAGCGCACGCCAGCAGACATGGCTTAGCCGAATATCTCCCCAGGGATAGAAGTGCATGAGCACCATAAGCTAACGGAATAAATAACAGACGCGGCTAACGGAGCCGAGCCGAAGGCGAAAAGAACGAACGCTGTCTTTTGATCGGGGGGGGGGGGGGGGAGCGGGCGGGATATGGCTGGGGGGAGCGGCTTAACGCGCTAGGCATTACGCAACGACTGTGCAACAGATCACACCTAAACCGGATCGGCGACGGCTTCGCTCGTTCACACTGCGAAATCTGAACGAGTTCGGCAGTCGTTTTCAAACGGCATCGTGACTGGCTCATGACCTCGTCGGCCGTTAGTGAAAGGTCCAGTGAAACAGCTGTACGTCTCCTCCCTCACATGGTTGTTCACTATCTGTCATAGATATACAGGCATTTACTCATAATACATAGATTCTTCTCCCAGAGAGATCTAGAAAATGGCATGTAAGAAAGCTTGATCAGTTACATACCTAAAGGTTCAGAGGAAATACCGAAATTATTCGGTACGAAGAGTGATTATTGATCAAATACACATTCCTCGTTAGATATACAGAAAGATGCAGATATAGAATTCCTCTTGCATACTGCTGTGCACTCGCAGGGTCTGCCGCTTCGCACCACGCACGCGGCGCGACATGGCAGGAAAACGTTGCTGTTGTGGGGTGGTGTTTTCCATCGTTTTCTTAGCGTATTTGTATATGTGTGTTCTTAGTGTACTCGTTGTATCACGCTGCTCGTGATGGTGCACAGCTACATATCAGGACACTGAACACTCGCTTTCACCACACAAACAAGATGACCAACTAGCGTCCTACGTAACTAATTTTTGGCCTTCATTTATCTGTTTGGTCTTCATTCATTTGTTCTGCTGAGATGATGCTGATGAATGCTTGAGATCACTACCCGTTGTCCTCGAGTTGGATCAAAAATACAACGCCCAGAAGGTAGTGTAGGTTCTATCCTTGAAGCAGCGTTCCAGAACTCGACCAAGTTCTTCCACATGAGGACACTTGTTGTCCACACTGCGTTCTTAAATGCATGCTGAGAAGAAATCGACCGCATTGAAAGCTTTCATTCATTCCATAAATAGCCAGACATCTAATATGTGGTCTAAGAACAGTCAGATGACATTTGGTCTGATTCAGCACTCAGGAGGAAACGGCTAGCATCGTTAGAAACAATATTTTGATAGTTTTTCTGATGAAGAATTGCTGTTCCATGGATCCAAGCCCCTTCGCCGGAAAATTTTCTCCAGAGATTTTCGAGAGCTATGAATATTATTTACTTCTCACTGCTGATCGCAACATATAATATGATTAAGGAAAGACCATTCATATTGTGCAAATATAAGTTGGGCAACGCAGTGCCTCTTCCTCTAGTTCATGAAGTAGGTACGAAAGTGGTAGACAAGCGAGCATAACATATAGTTGAAGGACCATGATTGTTGTGTGTTGGAGATGACTAGCGCCCCTTCGGGACGCTAGGAAGTGGGATGGGGCAGCCACCTGAGGTATGTGCAAAAGCTTCACATAAGTGAAATGCTTGGAAATCAGCAAAAAGCAAAACTAATCATTAGCTGAGCTCAAATGCGAAATTCTCCTTATGAGTTGCGTATACTCTACGGGTCTGGCCGCCTCGCTAACGAGACCTTCGAGTCTTCTCGCCAACGAAGACCCTCGAGCCTTCTCACCATCCTAGCCTTGCTTGCAAATTCTTAGTCCCGCACCTACATTCATGTGAAGCTCATTTCCGATGCACTGATAACACCTACTCTTTTTCGTCACATTTCTTACATGTCTATGGACCCGTTATGAACAGCCAACAGGGAGGAAGAAGAGATGGTCGACTAAGACACGAGTGAGCGCGTAGCGTGTCCCTACTCCACCGGCAGATGTGCATCTTGGCGTTTTCCCCACTATTGAGCCACAGTGAGCCATTCTCCATCTCTGCACCCGTATCCTGGCGGTTATCTCACTGCTTGGGCCAGAGCAGACCCATCCTCCGTTTGTGGATCTGTATCCTGGCGTTCTTCCCACTACTGGGCCAGCGCGGACCCGATCCATCGGTGGGACTCGTATCCCGGCGCTCTCACCACTAATCAGCCCTTTGCGGACCCAGCCTCCATCCGTGGACCCGTATCCTGGCGCTTTCTCCACTACTGGGCCACGGCGGACCCTTTCTCCATCGATGGACCTGTATCTTGCCGTTTTTCCACTATTGGGCCACGGCGGACTCTTTCTCGATCGGTGGACACCTATCATGATGTTTTTTCTAGACTACGGGGCCCCAGCTCATCTGTCCGTCATCACTGCAGCCGCACTTCTTTCTGGTCCCGCCGCGAAATCTCGAATGCACCCGAATTCCACTACGTCTATGCACCTATGACGAAACATCGGCCGAATGCCCCATCAGCTTCGCATCCTCGCGAAGCACAGTCTATAACTGAGTCTCACGGCGAGCGCATGCGATCACGTGCTAGTCCCCCTACGTCTGCGCTCTAAAAAATTTTGTTGCACTACCATGATTTATATAAGAGGATCTAGAATCCTTGATCTACTCTGATCTGTTGAGATCTACTGTGCAATGTTCTGGAACCTCACCTCCCGAGGTATATAAACCCCACCATTGTGACCGTATATGTTCGTATTCATACCAGTCGCTTCGTATCCACTCGTCTTTGCTATTACTATGGTTCTTCTAATGAACTGTTCAACTACTACTGCAGAACAGGTACAGTGCATATCAGTGGCGTATTTTACTGGATAAGTGTTGGTGGCTGATACAGCACATATAGGAAACTCCAAACGTACGTAGACAAGAGTCGAGGTCGCAGAGCGGCTCTCATGGGCAGAGACGCAGGCGCACACTATGCTGAGCTCCCATGACTCTGCCTAAGAGAGCCCCGCCGCGGTCCTGACTCTTGACTGCGTCCGTTTGGAGTTCTCTGTATGTGTATAAAAGAAGGGAGTAGGGTCACAGACCTCCATATATGTATGTGATTTTCTGTTAACAAGCCAAATGCCTCGTATCTCTACACTTATGTCTTGCTTAGCATTGTAGTAAGATCTTTTTGAAACTTCCTTGCGAATTATTGATGAAGGGGTATATGGCTCGGAGTTCTAAGGGTACTGCATTTTCGGTCTAATCTAGCCTAGAAACTGCTCAGTGTAAAAAAAATCGGGAACATTTTATCGTTACATCCTTCATATTATTCCTATTAAGTTGGAACAAGCTTTCGTCTGCTTTCTCTTAGTAGGTTACAAGAAGCCTCTGTTGTGCGCTAAAAGGCCAACAAATATTTGATATTATCGTTGCAACCTCCCTTTACTGCAATACTGAGTCTGGAAGGATCGAATACTAAGCGGGGATTAGCCTTGTCTGAAGGAAGTGCCGAAACTTGTATATTTTCTTAACAGAAATTTGACTTCTACTGCCTTTTTTTCTAAGACGTCAAGGAAGCAAGGGAAATGCCAATTTTAAAGCGAAGTTATCCTAGAGTACTTCAAAAATTGTGCATGTTTTAGCAGTTGAACACTGAGGCATGCGGGAAATTTGAGAAAAATAGCTTCGCTCATTTTCGCCAACAAGACCATGGTTGAGCTAAGAGCAGGTATTTTCAAATATCAATATGGAACATTCGGAATAAAGCCTCGCTGTTTGGAACGATGGAGAAAGTGCATTTTCCATCGAGAAAAGCGATCTAAAAGGCAATAAATCAACACTAAGAATGCTATCATTCTTGAGATGTTCGGCTAAAGTCGTTCATTGGCGTGTTATTGCGGAAACACCACATATTCCCCACAAGACCATCACCAAAAGCCAATTTGAGCATGATGTGGTATTAGCTACCCGTTGATGATAATTGTCTGGCCATACCGTCGAACTGGTTTAGCGTCCACCAGCTGTGTTAAATGGCGATCGGACAACGAACAAGTTGGTGTACGGACAACTATTTTGGGACGAACTGCTGCTGGCGTAAGCACCGGCGACAACGGCGCCGGCTATCGCTGACC
Organism: Ancylostoma caninum; assembly: GCA_037903475.1. Classification (NCBI taxonomy): domain Eukaryota; kingdom Metazoa; phylum Nematoda; class Chromadorea; order Rhabditida; family Ancylostomatidae; genus Ancylostoma; species Ancylostoma caninum. The sequence goes on along the minus strand of JBAJFG010000519.1, from coordinate 201,398 downwards.
ATCGCAGTGCATTTGAACGCATGAACTCGTTCTCTCATGCATAACTGCTTCTTTTTGCATAGTCACAACAACATCTTATCTGATCCAGCAAACAGCACACGCTTGGATGCTTCTGCAGCTATGTATTGAGGAATGGGGAGGAATCAAAAGGAAACGGCAGGGGTCTCCTGATGTGAGTGCAAGTGAATCTGCACTGAATAACCCTTCATACGAGTTTCGAACGATTTTCACGGGAATTGTACTGGAATAATCATGACGTGCTTCAGATGTCCTAAAATTGCGGTACATTTCTGAATGAGCTGCGGTGAAATATTTCGCTTAGCAAGAGAAATGTTACACCGACATCCAACCAAACAAGCAGAGAGTTCACACACTGCTCGCATAATTAAACTGCCGCAGTCTAGGGAAGAAAACAAGTCAGAATTCCATCAAAACTTCAAGGACGTGTTTTCTATTATATTACGGGTGGACAAAATGAACAAAGGGGATCTGCGGGAATAGAAGCGAAAATAGCCCTCAACTCATGATAGAGTAGATAACTTCTTGTTAGAGAATGAAAGAGTGATTGGGACACAGATGAGCATGATGATGACACAGAAGCTTTTCAAAGCTTACGGTGAGGGTAGATCACTGGTCCTCAATTCCGGGCAAAAGCTTGAGGAATGAGGCAGCAAAATAAGTTTACGCAAACCATTTTGTACGCCGCATTACGTCGAAATCAAATATTCTTTGCTGACAAATGACAGAAGTTGTTGCTTTTTTCCACGAACCTTTCTATTATTTGACGTGTCAAACAGAACTATACTTTTTATACCACTGCAATACTAATGAGTTGAGGGATTATAAATGTTCGCTTTACCCAAAAACAAAAATTAAATTATTACAAGGACAACAAATTAAGAGCTACTTTCAGGAGTTGTTACCCATATTAATCATTGGCTCTTCGACTTCTTATACACAAGGAATGAACGTCTTGCTCGAAGGACCCGCCATGCTATTAAAAGCACTAGCTGGTCACGTAAATTTTGAATTCTCTGCGATTTTTGAAGTTTTTCTCCGTCAAGGAAGGTGACTGCAGCGTTCCTTGACGGAGAAAAACTTCTGTAACTGGTCAAGGTGGTTTTTGATATGGCCAATATTGATTTATTGAGGGAGGATCTCCATTCCCCACTTCGTGATTCTGTACTAAGTCATTTTCGAATCTGGTTGAGGCCATGTCGTGCATTAGTTTCGTACTCGCTGCTTCGACACCGTGACGATGAATTGCCTAGTCCACGTTCTTGCACGTTCACAGGACACCCTCATATTATCCGAATCATGGCTTTGAACAAGTTGTAATTCTCCACGCCACGGAAAAAGATTCAGCTGACTCGGCTTTCAGTGGTGGGTCAGCATTGAAATGGTGAAGTATCAATCACAAAATGATTTTTCAGAAGCGAAGAATTGAATACCAAAAAATACGCATGTGCTCTGAGTCGTCATGGAATGCTCTTTCAACTAAATACAGAGATCCTGGTAAGTTGGTTACAGAAAAGGGGTGAAAAGTAAAATGGATGCAGCATACTTCAATAATTCCTCAACCTAATATGTAGTATTAGGGGACTGGAAGAAGTTCCAATCCCCTGATGATGAGTGCAAAAATAAGTGATGGACGATGGACGGGCATTCGTATAGCAGACGTGCTCAAGTGATTCCATATTGCAAGGGTGTCAAACTGTGTGACTGTGTAGTTCTTTTCCTTATCTTTCCTCTTTCTCCATCTCTCTCACTCTTAGAGGAAAGGATTCACTACCAACATCTCCTATCCCGAGACTAAATGTCTTCGCTGTGCTGCCAATGTGAGAGGTTGATCACTCACATACCCGCATCCGAGGGATACTCACATGGGAAGGGTGGTGGATCATTGTGGTAGTCCATAGCTACTTGTATGCTGCTTTACGCCGCTTCCGGGGCTGATCTCAAACCCGTTCTAAAAATTTCCGAAACTGTTCTCTGTGTTGAATTAGCGTGAATCTTGGCGCACATGTACATACAAGCGCAATTAGGGTACGAGAAAAAATAGTAGAAAATTTAGTTTCTCATTCTCCAGTCAAGCACTCACATGATCGAATACTGCTGAAGAATAATACAAAATGTTAATGTACCACGGTGTAGAATTTAATCATTCAAAGTGTGCAATCTATTTCTTCAGAACCTGTACGACATTTGCCCCACGTTTTCCATGGCGTTACTGCTCTTTGTTTCTCAGACGGACTGTACGATCGGCAAGAAGTGCAGGTGCCGAGGGGATATACATATTGAAGGAAGAACAACCGAGTGGGAGGTTTAATGACGTGTCGACTAGTATGGCTAGCCAGCCACCTTAGCCATATCATCCTTCACCTCATCATCTCTATTACCATAAGTAATTCGATGTTATGACAGTGGAAATGTCCGAAACCTTAGGGTGCCCGAGACAATAGTGGATTCCAAGGGGATTGGGACGTAGGCGACGGCCAATCCTTTACTGCAACAACATTGGAGTTTGGCACAACTGAAATAACAAATGAAGATCTTCTTTGTTCACAAGAGCCGGTCAAGTCAGGAGCGAAGCAAACTCAACTGGGGTCACGGGTTTAGTCAAATGCTTCCTGCTAAGAATTGGTAAGAAAATTTAGATTATATTCACGTAGTGGATTTGCAATTTCATCCGAGCTTTGTTCCTCTCCAGATTTGGTCATGTAATGGGCTAGCCAAGTTGTTGAACGTACAAATTTATCATTGATCAAGATCTATATTGTAAACCCTTCCACTAAATTTCAGGTGAGCTCAAATGGAAGGTCAACTTGGAACACAGCTAGGTCAGCTGAATGTCCGTTGCCTCCATATGTATTAAGACATGAAGTTGAATTCTGATTTAATAGTGACCAGCCTGATCGTCCGGCTGACGCCGGACTCTCAGGCTTCTTTTCGTGCTCGCTTCGCTCGCATATTTTCATTGTCCTCAGATAAGATTGGTGCAGGTGGATGAACAGACACTATCCACAGAGAAGTATTCTTTATCGCAGTGCATGGAACCTCTGACCCACTATGGACAGCTCCTTTCCAACAATTTCTGGCAACGGCGTTTCCCTACTTTTAGACGCCGGCGCACCCATATCACGCCGTTGGACACGACTCTAGGCGTTTCCCGGCTTTTGGACGCCGTCGCATCCTTATCACGCCGTTGGACCCGACTCCAGGCGTTTCCCCGCTTTTGGACGCCGGCGCACCCTTATCACGCCGTTTGACCCGACTCCTAGCGTTTTCCCGCTTTTGGACGACGGCGCACCCTTATCACGCCGTTGGACCCGATTCCAGGCGTTTCCCCGCTTTTGGACGCCGGCGCACCCTTATCACGCCGTTGGACCCGACTCCAAGGCGTTTCCCCGCTTTTGGACGCCGGCAGACCCTTATCACGCCGTTGGACCCGACTCCTGGCGTTTCCCCGCTTTTGGACGCCGGCGCACCCTTATCACGCCGTTGGACCCGACTCCTGGCGTTTCCCCGCTTTTGGACGCCGGCGCACCCTTATCACACCGTTGGACCCGACTCCAATCGTTTCCCCACTTTTGGACGCCGGAGCATCCTTATCACACCGCCAGCCCACCTCTAACACTATCCTAAGGCGTAACCCTCATCCGTGTCATCCCTCGTTCGCCTGGTTCCTCCTCTTCGTTATAGAGGTTCCTACCCTTCTCTTTCCTTTTATACGGTACTGTAATCAAAAGCCTATCTCATTCATTCCGACCGTGATCAAAACAACTGTTGGCCATTAACATGTCTGAGCGTGACAAAAGTGGCCCGAAACTCCTGTAAATCAAAGTAAAAATCAAAATTTACCACATTTTCATACATAACTCGACGCGCTGAACACGATGGTACAGGTATTTTCCATTTTTGATGGCTGGTTCTCGTGCACACACGCACACACACACACACATGAACTGCCAATTAATAAGAAGTAAGATATCATCGGAGTTGAGCCAAAAATGAATTTGGTGTTGAGCGAGTGGTCAACTCTGAGTTGACTGGTCACAAAATCGAAGATATAGTGTTGCCAGCATAGGAGAGGCCGATAAGCATCTCTCGACCTACTTACGCTCAACTCTAAATTGGCGTGCATAATGACCTATTAACATGAACTGCTTTGCTTAAAGGCAGGGGGCCACCTCATTCCGCCTGTTGGAGGTATGACATAACCTGGACCTTCACCCATGTTGATCCCAGTAATCTACACCAACGGGATCGGAGAGACGAAAGCCCCGTTCTTGAAAGGGGCAAACTGGCTACATTTTTGGAGGCTGGAGGCGGGTCGCTCCAAGCTGTGCTGGCTGTCTGCTACGTCTGCCGAGTTGGTCAACGAGTCTTGGCGTGTTCAATCAATAAGATCAACGTCTCCACATGACAACCCAGGTTAGCAAACTGTTACAGACTCCGTCCCGGAAGAGAGGTTTGAAGACCGTTTCGAGACAATTTACCTACACCGCTGGATTCAACATGTCGAGGAGATGCAGAATCTGCCATTACCACAAATGTGTGGTGTGCCCCTGCCTTTAAAGGCAATGCCTCACCTCATGAACCGCATTCGAGATTTCTACGTCGGTCGAACACATGCGAGCCGCTGAACACAAAGATGTACTTTAAGTTTCGTGGAAACGTCGAAAACCCCATAAGTTACGGGCTTCTTTGGCCGAGAATTTCGAAATTCTCGGCCAGTGGACGAGAGACTTCATTCCGCAGCAAGAGCTAGCTGAGGGTTCGGCATGTTTTCGCGACACGGCGCTACCTGATCATTTGATAATAGCCACTGCTTAGAAGCTCGTTCTTATGATCATCCTTAACTTCTCAACTCCGCTTTCGCTAGCTCCCAATATTGAATTTGGCCTTCAAAATAGGAATTTCTAACCGTTTTTCACACTTCAAGCACATTATTGGAATCAGCACGTCGAGTAGGACCAGATTCCCCATCATGAGGTGAGACACTGCCATTAAATGGTTCATCTTTCTCGAACTGACATGTTTCGAACAGATCGGTACACAAACGATGGAGGATCGGTATACAAACGATGGAGGAGAGTTTGACAGGTACGAATGAGGCGAGCCGAACACGGACGGGGTGTGGTATCAACAAAGTTGCTCGCACGGCATGTCATCCGCTACTGGGTCCAAGTGCCCTGTGGGTAGATTCATGCGAAGAGGTCCACTGCAAAGAGGACCACTGTACGCTCACACATTCTTTCAGCGACGGCACCCGGTGGTAGGAAAAGAGGAAATATCTCGAAATCTGGGAATCCAATTGATCAATGGTCGAGTCAAGGTAGTTTCATTCCGGAAAACTCGTCTAACCGCTCAACTCGGCATTGAGCGGACGGATGAAGAACTACTACGAGGCAAGGTCTTTACTAAACTAGAAACGCATTGTCTTTACGCAAATAGTACCTTAAGTCACTAGTTTTCGCATTTGTACGAGGCAGAAATTAATACTTTGCGAGTTGCTGCCAGGAATACTTCTAGCAATTTAGTAATGCTCTCCAAAACCAGCCTTCTTTTTCCCTTTACGAGGACACTTCTACGGAAGCATCCGCTTCTTTGAATATTCGCTTCTTAAAAAAATGTTGGCTTTGATCAAAAGTGGGAGTGCTTAGAGACAATGGCATCGCAGTGTGCTAGGCTCTGAGATTGAAACAGAATTCAGTGAACGACTAGAAAGATTTTATACCAAACGATCACACAAATTATTTGAGGCTCTGTTCTTTTCATCTATTCTCTGTTTTTTGGATTATTCCTACGTTTTTCGCATCGTGCCCAATGTACAACAATAGGGTGCGAGCCGGCGCGAAATAAGTGTGGAGAGGCCTTCAAAACGATCTAGCGATCCTGTTGTTCTGGTCATCGGGAAAGTCAATGTGTGCGTCGCCATTGATGATAACCTGATAAACAAGACAGCTACTTCTTTTCGGATATGAGAGTTGAAACACAGGTAGATCACTCCATGCAGCCCTTAAAATAATAATTATGTATTAGGTTGGTCCGAAAGTTTTGCACCTAATTCACCTTTTTTTTCAAAAAATGTTAAGTTCATTATAAATAGATATCAATCAACAAAATAATTACCTCCATGATTCACGAGGTATGGCCAAGGATTCACTTAAGCATCACCTCCAGACGTCAAGAACTGTGGCAGCTGCGAGTCGAAGAAGCTTGGAATCTCACTTTTCGGTTTGGTCCAATCACCGAATTTCTTTTCTCGTAGATGCAGCCTCAGGGCTCCGAGCAAGCGGTATTCAGACGGAGTTAAGTCAGGAGAATAAGCAGATTGTGGTAGATCCTCCCAATTTAATTCGGCAATTTTTTTGGCTGGTAAGCTTTGCCACGTGAGGTCGGGCGTTGTCATGAAGTGGAGCAACATGGTCAATTTTCCCCAGCTCCAGGTAAATTGCGTCTGCCAATTTCTGTAGTTAATGAGAGTAGACTTAGGCTGTCATGGTAGTATAGGTGTCAGCAGTTCTCGATACAGCATTCTCTCGGAATTCCACCAACAGCACGGAAAAACCTTCATTCGTGCACCTCGCTTTTCGTCTATATTGGAGATGATTCGCTACGCGGCACTCAACATTTCTCTCGTGTATGGTTAATACACAAACCCAAATCTCATTTCCATCAATGAGCTGGCAGAGAAACTTCCTCCTGTGTGGACGCAGCAGCAAAGACTGGCACACACTCAATCCTGCAAGGCACTCAGTTTGTGGGGACCAACCCGTTATTAGTTTCCTGTAATCCACCACTTCGAGAGGTCCCGCGATTATTATACGGCTGCGGCCGGTGTATCCTACAGTTCACATATAGTGGTATTTCGATTCAAAGTCTATGGAATTCTAGATCCTAGAAAATATCTTGGTGCAAAACTTTCGGACCAACCTAATATATGTTATGTATGTGCTGCGTTAATTGCACAAGTGCAGTTAAAATTCTTCCCTTCGTATCGATTGAACTTTACAGCGAAAAAGGGGAGCACATGTGGCACCAAATATTACCTGAAATTTTAATATGACATTAATGTATCTCCTTTCCATGGTTGAGCTGCCATAGTATATTCCCAAATATAACAACAGTTCGTGGAACAGGAAAAAATCCAGGAAAGTATAAAGAATTGCTGTCATGCCTGTAGTTGCACAGATAAGAAGTGATTTATGAAAAGCTGGAAAAATATTCGTTAAGGAAATGTCGCATCATCAATTGAGCACAGCTCTCTCTCATTACTTGTTAGGTTTTTAGAAAGTCTACGGGGATTCTATGTTCTGATACTGTTCGGAATGACCGTCTTCGTAAAAGCTTTATTTGGTCTTTTCTGGTGATTCTCTTCAATGCTCTAGCATCTGTATTATCGCTTCTGGGCACAACATGTAGTTTTTCCCGATCGTTTATACTTTTCTACATTTCCACCCACATCCTTGTTCATTCACGCGCTCATAATGCATCTGGTCGAAACTGGATTGTTTTGTGTTTCCCATTGCATGAGATTAATTCTATTATCTTTACTTTGCTCACTTCAGCGTTACTTTACAGTAGAGAATTTTAAAAAAACATAAAGTCTTCTTCATGGTTTTCGTTGTGTACGACAAACATTACCAAATATTCCCATTCTCAGAACTCACGCAGCATTTTTTTAGAACTGCGTAGATAAGCCCTTTCTCGTCAAATGCGGCAGCGACTATGGGATTTGATGAACCTGAGAATTGATCATCAACGTTTCCACTCAAACCAGGTTTCAAGGTGGCTTTGGTTTCTTCAAAAGAGAAGTAGTAGCTGATGTTAATTATCTACATTAATATACGGTTTGATGACAATATTTCTATCTGAACCAAATTTGGATCAATGTCCAAGTTCGACTTTCTTGAAATCTTGGCATGATGGTAGATATTTGTCAGTTACATGGGTGAAACAGGGCGGCCACTTTGCGTTCGGATCAGGGAACATCTTGATGGGCTCACCAAATCGAGACCTTCCACTCCACTAGGCACTCATCGCAGGCAATCACATGATAACGTGGAGTTCGAAGTTGGCGTCACGATCTTGCCATGATCTGCGTTGGCGAATTGCTAAGGCACCTTAAATACCCCTAACGGCAAGATTTGGCATTAGGTGGTCCACTACTCTACCCACATTCCGGTTATTGAGGTGAGCGCTAACTTATCTGCATCTCTGGTGTTGTTTCTGACTCTACTTCTCTTCTGAATTAAGTTTCTGTAGGAAGATGAGGTGTTTGAGAGGGTAGATCACGAATGTCTTAACTTTCCAGGCTCTGACGAAGGCGAGAACGACGAAACGTTAGCCGTAATAAAGATTGATACCAGTCTTGGCCTACAGCTGAACGTAGTGAACTTCAAACAATTTAGGATCGATCTTCTTCACGCGGTACACACTCTCTCTGGATGAGCAATGCTATCAATTGGCCATTGTGAGAAAATAAACACAAATGTTGGCCGTAAACATTTGATTACTATAGCAAAATGGATTGTGGTCATAATAGGGGAGGTCCAATTGCATAGCAGTCCTCAGTTCAGCGGTGATGTCACGAGAAGGTCTTGGAGAGGACGCGTACGAGCAGTCACGTCCAGGGAAGGCCAGGCCGCCACCTCCACCTTCAGCAGATGCTACGAGGAATAAACCTTCGAAAACAACAGCAACCCAACAGTTTGCGTTACGGTGAGTGAAGTTTCTGGTTTAGAGCAATCTCCTGCTCTGGAGTAAGTCGTCTCTTCACAATTCGTGCAGGCTTGTACGGTAATCTGTCTTGAACTGTGAAGTTATCTATGGACGTACCTCCCACACGAGCAAATGCCCTTGACGACTTGGAATCGCGCGCAAACGACGGGGAGGGCTGCTATGCTATGCTAGCCCTCCTACGATATTCGGTATTCCTAGTGTTTCGGATCCCGGAGAATGTCCGGATGTTATACCGCTGTAGGCATCACCATTCTCAAGTTATGTACAGTAACGGACACAGCTCAGAACCCGTGAAACCGCTAATAAGCTCCGCCCACAAAGGTGGCACGCAGGCCGCCCGCTAGACATGGTACATAGTAGGGATCAAGTGACCAAGCAGTTGCTCCACGCATAAACTTGCTTTGATAACCATAATTACAGCATGCCTAAAAGTGCAGTCTAAAATGGCGCATTTCCGCTCAAATCTGTCGTCCAATATGCGTATTCCAAATAGTTACTCCACTTTAGGCCAGGAGACGATGTGGACTTGAGCTCTGAGCGTGGTACAACTCTAGCAGGGAGCATAGAGCAGGGTTCGTCCTTTTTTTCAAAAGATGCAGAACATGATTTAATAAGCTCGCTGCTTTTTGCTTCTAAGAAATCGCTGAGTTTACTAAACTTCATAGGTCCTATAGATAAACCACAACCACAAACTAAGCCAAAGCAGAAGCCGGAAAAAGAGAAAAGGGCAGAAGCGCCACTGAAGTCTATCATCCTAGACATCAAACCTTACAAGGAACCAGTAAGTGCAAATAGAATAATGGTCAGAACTTATCAGCATCAATTTGTGATTGCAGACGTTGCTCAAATTCTGTCATGCGATTACACTGCTCTTGTTGGTGCTCAGTTTCGCACTGATGGCATTGACGGTCGTGCAATTTGTAGACATTTTTGTTTGGCTACCGATGCTAATGGGTGAAAAGGATTGAGCCTTGTTCATTTAATAGAGAATTTTATGACCTATTCATGATTTCATATCAGCTTGACGCGTGATTTTATACGTATAAATGAATGTTCAAAAGAATTCTTGTCTCCACGAAACCACCGTTTACTATACTATTATACCCAGATGCTCCAAATAATCGAAAAAGCCATAGAAAAAGTCAGAGAAAAAGAAAAGGTCTCAAACGCACTGGAAGCAAAGCATGCTTCGCCAAAAAAAACGCTGTCACCCAAGTTGGAGTTACGACCTCTTCATTCAAGACCGGCATCATAGCGTAAAAGGGTCAAGGTGCTGCCTAAATAATTCATTCCTGGGAGAGTAGCACCTTCTGAAATAAATCGTACTTCTCTTGAGAATTCCTTACGCACTCTCTAACGGAATGAAAACTGCACTCCATGTGTTACGATCAAAGAAGCACGTGATGAGAAAACCCTGTACTCTCACCATGGCTCCTCTCTCATCCCCCCCCCTCTTTCCACAAAATTTTCAAAAAGTTGGAGCACGAAAGGGGAGCTTTCCGGCAGTTTTGCACGGGACCACGTAAACCATTCCGATCTTCAGCTGCTGAAAATTCTTTTCATGCGAAAATCCCAAAAACGTGTGTCTGTGTCTCATCAGCAGTGCCTCATCTCATTTCGATTCCGGGAGTTCAAAGGCAGCACTCACGGAAATTTTCACTTCTGAAATGAGTCGATCACCATGTAGCTGGCCGCTGGACAATCGCAACAGTAAGTTGAACACATTGAATGGCCGCCCACCTGCGAAGATACTGCCGTGGACACATCTGCCGCTCTGAACATTAGGGTTCCGACGCGCCAACTAACGCCGTTGACAAGGTGTGCGCATGTGGGTCAGCGGGGGCTTGTTTATGAAATTCGTACCATTTGCAGGGTTCCGTGGCGCGACCCATCACGGAACACTCGTCCGCGCTGTGGACACATATAAAATACCGCTATCATTTTCTGTGTTTTTCGCGTGTTTCACGCCACTTCATCGTTGTCAATGAGTTCATCTTCCCTAAAAACCACGATATACCGCGAAATCTTCAACTCAAAAATTTCCGTGAGTGCTGCCTTTAGGCCTAGGGCATACTACACAGCGACGCTGTCGCTGCAACCGTTCACCAGCACAGATTTTCTCACAGTGGCTCCTATACCAGCACGGTATTCCATGCAAACTGTGTGATAAGATAGGAGAATTCGTGAAACTTTGTTCTCATCATTTCCATTCATTCTCTTCACTGCGACGGTGTCGCTGTGAAGTATGCCATGGGCCTTAAAGGCAGTGTTTCAGCTCATGGGCCGCATTTGAGATTCCCATATCAGTCGAACATACGCTAGCAGCTGAGCACAAAGGTATACTTTAAGTTTCGTAGAAACGTGTTAAACGTAAGGAAATGTTTGTTTGTTTGATAATAGCTGCTGCCGAGAAGTTCACTTTAATGTGCAATCGGTTCTCAGCTCCGCTTTTGCTAGCTTCCTAGCAAGGAAACTCGTCCGCTCCTAATCTAATTTCGCCTCAAAAATAGGGATTTTAGTGTGCTTTCTGACATCAAGCACATCATTGGAATCAGCGCCTCGAGGTTCACCTGAATCTGTGTATATCTCTATACCCAACATGAGGTGAGACACTGCCTTTAACAGACTCTAAACTATCTCGACCCACTGTTCCACATGATGTACTTAGAATACTCCAAAATAGCCAACCAACCTTTCTGCGGGGAGGAGGAGGGGGGGGGAGGTTCAAGCGATTGCGGTTTATACCAGCATTACGTATTTCCTGTGTAAAGCGAACGTGTGCTACCGTGTTAAGGACAAAACAATAAGTCCGGTTCATTTTTGGTGAGGCACCAACCATTTCCCACAGAATTTCAAAGTTCTCGGCCCTCTGTGCCCAGGATTCAGTGTCCAGGATTGCCGATGCTTCCACGATTTTTCACGTGTGCCGTTGTTCTGGGCAGCTCACGAAGGCTGCACGCTGCACAGATCCCCTGAATGATTTCTAAGGTGGGACACTGCCCTGAAGGCCTCTGACGTACTGCAGTGCGACACCGCTGATGTGAACAGATTGAATGAATATGATGAGCCCAAACTATAACTATTACTTATTAATTACTAGCTTTCAAATCTCATCACAAGATTCGCATGAAATAACATGCTGGCATAAAAGTAGATGTACGAAAGCTGTTAGGAATGAATGGTCGCGACGACAGAACGACATCGCTTCGAAGTATCCAATATGCCTGAGACTTATGGGAAACTTCACCCCGGCACTGTCGCTGTAAAGAAAGTTAATAAAAATGACGAGTACAAAATGTTGCAAGTTCTAATATCTTATTACACAATGTGAGTGGAATAGCACATGCTGGCATACTCAGGCATTGGTGGGCTTCGACCCCAACACGAACGGCGGTTTGACACCAGTTAAATAACCCCTCGTTCCACCCCTCATGTGCTGTTCGTCCCCCCACGTGCCGCTTTCGCCCCCTCACGTGGTTCTGTTCCACCCGTCACGTGCTGCATTCGTCCCCTCACGTGGACCTGTTCCACCCCTCACGTGCTGTGTTCGTTCCCTCATGTTCATGCTGGGTTCCTCGCCTTACGCGCTGCTACTATTCTTATCACGTGCTGAGATCTTCACAAGACGTGCTCTATTCGACCCTCACGTGTCAATTCGTGTTAGACGTGTCCTTGCATATTCACGTTATAGCACGCTGTCGCTCTCCGATGGTGAGTAGGAAGCAAAAAATGAGTGTGGAGTGCCTGGACGTGCATGTGCTTTGTGCGCCGGCGCTCAGTGGGTCCCGCGGTCACGCGACGGATTTTTATATTAGCGCCGCCTTCGCACGCGACCCCACCCAAGAATGTCGTCTGAGTGGATCAGAGCACGTCGGCAGTTCGAATTAATAGACGGGGAGGGAGGGGGAGTGGAACACATCATGTACAGCACTAGCGGCGCGTCGCCTGTTCCATAGGGGTGGGCGGGGCCAAAACTTTTTGCTGGCGTCGAACCCCACGACTGCCTGAGTAGGTGTATCTGCACGAAAACTATTGAGACTGAACGATGGCTGTGACGGTGTCGCTGCGGGTGTACGTAACGACAGCAAAAAATAAATACTAGCTGAACCGTGTTTCTCCTTTTTTGTCTTCGATATGTTTTGTGACTGGGTTTTTTTAAGGCGATGATGCGTTTGAGAGAGTAGCCCAAACTGGAGGTTCCACTTCTTCACTCTGACCAAAGCCAAAAATAAAGGATAACAAGAATCTTAGTAGAGCCATAATACAAAAACCTTTACTAGAATGGATAAACCTCGACGGAATGACCGGTAGAGTCAATACAAATTATCATACGCCTTGCTCAACTTTTTTCAAAAAGGCTAGCTGTACGCCTGCTGAGAACCGTTGAGTTTTGTAAAATAAGATTTATGCAGAATCATGAACACTCAGCGAAAAGCAAGCAGTGACACGTAAAAATTAAAATGCACGTAAATCGATAGGGACACATGTTTCACGAAATAGAATTCTTAATGCTTCTTGCAGGTTTCTTCACCCAAATATCGCTCCAACCCAATCCATTACTCCCAGAAATTGAAGAACTGCCAAGAACAAAAACACAAAACTGAATACCATCAACGCTAGAGAGGCAATATAGCAGTACCGAACAGCAGCCTAAACAGTAACTATTATTTTTAAAAAATGATTCTAACAAGTCGTATGTTATTTTCCTGTTGAAACTCTTTTTTCTTCCAAAGCTCACTCACAGGCTCCTTGAATTGAGTCATCTCTTAATTTTTGCTGATTTCCTGCAAAAAAAGATAATCATCTCTGAACCACTACTGACTTAAACCTATTTGAGAGCTCTTCAGTAATAGGATATGATCTAGTCCCCATTTTCAGTGCGAAACCTAGGTGCTGATGATCTGGTGTTCTCATTGGCAGCTCAAAGTGACAGTCAACATCACTAAAATGAAGAGATGTGGGTATAATACGAAGCAATTTTTCCTTCAATCTCAGGCACTTTTAGAGACCGCCCGCGCACCCTTCTTCATTTTAGAGGCCCGCCCGAGCAGCCTTCTTTATTTCAGAGGACCGCCCAAGTAACCTTCTCTATTTTAGAAGACCGCCCGCGCACCCCTTTTTGGCCCGTATGCATTAAAGGCAGCAGGAGCTGAAATCCTCGACTTCGAGCTGAGCTGTGAGTGATGAAGTACAGACTCAGCACATCATAAATGTGAAACGAACACAGACAATTATGGCTTACCTGCAGAGAAAATGGAACATTCGTCGCGAACACGCCTGGCCGTGTTCGCGCGTGGACGAGTTTTCCCCGGCGCAAAAAGCCATTGCGATGCGTGTTTGGCGCAAAGGGAAAACGAAATGCATTCAATTCACAGGGTTTCATGGCGGGACTCGGCCAAAACCACGGGCCGCAATGGCTTTCGCGCCGGGGAAAACTCGTCCGCGCGCGAACACGGCAGGCGTGTTCGCGACGAATGTTCCATTTTCTCTGCAGGTAAGCCATCACTGTCTGTGTTCGTTTCACATTTATGATGTGCCGAGTCTGTACTTCACCATCCGCAGCTCAACTCAGAGTCGAGAATTTCAGCTCCTGCTGCCTTTAACATCCCCGCTGGGGAGGGGAAGGGATGAGCATCCCCTGGGGAGCGATCCCCTCCCCTCCCCACAGGGGCTCCCTGCTATGCATGAAACTTCTTGAGGGGAGGGGATACATCCCTTGCGCGTGCTGTTTGCGTGTGCGTTCTGCAATTACGTCCTTACAACAAAATGCCGTGTGAAAATGCCACGGAGGTGGGAATAATTTAGTTTTCAAAGTATGGGAGTTCATTGCTTTGAACATTTTCGAACTTTTTCGTCTTCTACTGCATTTCAGTCAGCTTGATGAAATAACTGCATTGCATTTCTTTCTCGGAGTTTTTATTACCTGGCCTTTAAACTCATAAACTAGAAAAAACGCAAAAAATTAGCATTCCTTAGAGGAAATCGCATCTTCAACCAAAAACAGGTAATAAAAACGTTTAGAAAGAAGAAACGCGCAACAGATACACACGGAAGGGAATAGGAGACGCTAGAAATCGATTAAACACAGCAAAAATTGAAAATTATTTGAAAATGGGGTTAAAGAACCATCGAAAACTTTGAAATTCACTAAAAAATGAAGAGTTTCAGAAAGGAACCGGTTTTGCTGGGCCTGATCCCCTCTCGAACCCCTACTGTTCTTAGGGGATGTACATCCCCTCCCCTCAGGGGATCCCCTCGCTTCATGCATACGGGGATCGAGGGAGGGGATGTGCGCGAACCCCGCTGGAGATCGCTGCAATGCTTTACAGCACATCCGCTCCCCTGCGGGGATGTTCATGCATACGGGCCTTTATCTTAGCTGACCAGCCGCGCACCCCTCCTTATCTCAGCCCGCGCTACCTATTTTGTACGCAGAGCAGCTATGATAATAATTATCATTCTCTCTGTGGGGATGTTCCATTCAAGGCGAATGAAATGCTGAAGACCGCGCAGTGTAGGAATTCGCTCAAAAACTTCGGTTTCGCTACGCCAACTTCATGCCCAAGGACTATACACGTTCCAGAGCTTCGTAGGTGAGCTTCTGCATTCTATAACTTGATGAAGAACAACTTTACTCTTCATTTCTTTTCAGGTTCTATGAGCATGTAGTTGCT
The DNA here is from genome assembly GCA_037903475.1 of Ancylostoma caninum. NCBI lineage: Eukaryota > Metazoa > Nematoda > Chromadorea > Rhabditida > Ancylostomatidae > Ancylostoma > Ancylostoma caninum. The sequence continues at coordinate 185,976 of JBAJFG010000519.1, read as the reverse complement.
AAATTTACTATCCCATCTTTCTGAAGGCTTCCATGAACGTTGAATATTTAATTGAGAGACGGTGGTGTCTCACCTAAGTTCGATCTTGAAATGTAAACATGTTTGATCCACCACGACGTGCTGACTCCGGCGATATGCTTGAGATGCCCCAAAACGGCCGAAAATCTTCCCACGAGGAGCAACTAATTGGAGCTTGTACCAGCAGCTCGGTCTAATGTAATTACAATCTCAAGAACGATTTCTGAAGTGAGACACTGCCTTTGAGGCTCACTATAAGACCAGTACCTTGTAGGGGAAGCATCTGCCTGTTGAGATAAGCCGTTTGGACAACCGTGCGTGGCTGCCCTCTTATCATTCACATTTGTTATGCTGGATTCATAGTAATCCTTCATCCGTTCACTGACTGCCGACTTGAGCGGTTGAACATGTTCTCCGAAATGGAGCCACCTTGAAGCGATCACTTATATCTCTGCAAAGGATTTCCGAGATTCTTCTTTTCCCACTACTTGGCTCCGCCACAGGAAGAGTGCGCAAGCGTTCAGTAGTGGGGAAGCAAAATCGTCCTATGTTGGGATGCATAAGGTGTTAATCACGAAACCAAAGATGGTTAAAGCGATTGCTCACCCTATAGACCAGGAAGTATTAGGAGATGTATTACGCAAAAGTAGGATTGCTAACCTGGTCTCGCTTGGTTATGTGTTTATGACTGCTAGCCCTAGAAATGCACCCTCCATGTGCTGGAACCTGCTTACTGCTGAACTGTAGGCTTGTTGGCGCTACATCCCCACCGTGTCGGTTCCTCTTCCCTGCATCTGAATGATACTTACCCTTCTCCTTCGCTTGTATACCCATGCTAAGTGTTATCATTTGCAGCCCGTTTATATCCTGACAAAACATGTAAATCAATGATAGGGCAGCCAGGCACGGTTGTCGAAACGGCGTTTCTCTGTTTTGATAATTTTCATTCAAGGTAAGCGCTGCTATATTTTGCAGCGCTTACCTTGAATGAAAATTACCAACGTATGGTCTACACGAGTACGTACATAGACCAATAATGTGATCTTCTTCTTCCCTTAATTCCTTCCCCAATTCGAAATTTGTGTTAACTCTCTTTAGCTCAGTGATTGCCTTTTTCAGCCAAAAAGCGATGTTTGAAGAAGGAAAAACCTATCAGTGACATAATTCTACGCTTGGAAGGCAAGATTTCCGTATTAAAGGCAGTGTCTCACCTCATATTGGGTATCGAGATATCCACAGATTCAGGTGCAGCTCGAGGCGTTGATTCCAATGATGTGCCTGATGTCAGAAGACACCCTCAAAACCCTTTCTTTTAAGGCAAAATAAGATACGGGAGCGGACGAGTTTCCTTGCTAGGAAGCTAGCAGAAGCGGAGCTGAGAAGCTGAGATTGCACATCAAAATGAACTTCTCAGCAGCTGCTATTATCAAACAAACAAACATTCTGTGTTGAAAAACCATGCCGCACCATCAGCAAGCTCTTGCTGCGGAATGCACCCTCTCGTCCACTGGCCGAGAATTTCGAAATTCTCGGCCAAAGAAACCCGTAACTTATAGGGTTCTCGACGTTTCTACGAAACTTAAAGTACATCTTTGTGCTCAGCGGCTCGCGTATGTTCGACTGAGGTGGGAATCTCGAATGCGGCCCATGAGCTGAGACACTGCCTTGAAGACTGCTCATTAGTATGGGAAGATCTGATGGAGTGAAATATCAATGTATGGCCTACATGAGTACATAGGAGTAAAATAAATCTGAATCTGAATGTGATGTGTAGTATTTGATTTAAACGTAGAAATCCAGTCGAGTAGAAAGCAGAGAGGGCAGGAGCTGCCTGGAGCATCCCAAAAAGCACGCTGCCCGTCCAGACGCGCGGGCGGCGCGGGCAGCGCAGAGGTAGCGTCTGAGAGCCACCCTGAGCGTCTGAGAGCCGCCTCGAGCGTCTGAGAGCCGCCTTCATGGAACAAGCCTATCATAAGGGTGCGACGGCGCCCAGAAGTGGGAGAGACGGGTCCACTGCTGTGATAAGGGTGCGCCGGCGCTTAAAAGTGGGGGAAACGGGTCCGCCGCTGTGATAAGAGTGCGCCTGCGCCCTGAAGTGGGGAGGCGGGTCCGCCGCGGTGATAAGGGTTTGCCGGCGCCCAGAAGTGGGGAGACTCACACGGTGGAACCCGTCTCCAGTCGTTTCTCCACTTTTCGGCGCCGGCGCATTCTTATCACATCGTTGGACCCGTCTCCAGGCATTTGCTCACTTTTCGGCGCCGGCGCCAATCAGAAGAAATAACCCTTATGTCAGTGAAAACCCCGTTTCCCACTGATTTTGGCGTCCGCGTCTTGCAGGTGCGCCCTTCAGCGTCTGAGCGCCGCTCAAAGTAGCGGCTCTCAGCCGCCTTGGCGGCTGATTGATATTTATCAAATCTACCTTCCACCCGCCCGCGCCGCCCGCGCGTCTGGAACTCTGCTGGCAGTCTCACGAGGCCCATCAGACTTAAGAAGGCGGCTGGTCTCCTAAAGGTGCCCGACTCAGAACCTCAAAATCAGGTTGTCGGCCCAGCTTTGCCCAAAAACAACTTGCAAACAAGCTTTCAACTTGCAAATCGTTGTCGACAAGTTTGACGTCATCACATCACCGAAAACCAATTTGTCTACAAGCTTTTGGAGAAGCAAGCTTCAGATGCGATGAGATATTTGTTCGCCAAATGCTTGTCGACAAGTTATTTTTGAGGTTCTGAGGAGATGTTTCAATGAGAACAGTAAACAACCCGAACGTCCCCAAGGAAAGCAAACCCACTGACCAGGAACAGCTGCAAATGAAGAATGGACTAACTTCTGCTGAAAGAAGAAGGATTATATTGATATTCATTCAATTGTCTCAAGTCAACACTCTAGACATTCAATGGATTGGAGCCGATTCCGGCCACTCTTATCATGACTTATAATAACGGACTTAGTCTGTTTACATGTCTGTCAGTATGTAAGTATGTATGTGTGTCAGACCGTTACGAAATTCTACGATTGGTCAGTGATCGTGATTGTGTGGTGATTGCAAGATCATATAAAAGGCTACGATCGGGTGTGGTATGGTGGAATGGGGTGGAGAGGAGGTCGAGCGGAAGGCTGGATGATGACACCTATTGAAATGTTGGACCTATACAATAGGCCCAAAAGTGGGGGAGAAGAGCCCACCGCTGTGTTGAGGGGGCGCCGGCGCCCAAAAGTGGGGGGAGACGAGTCCACCGCTGTGGTAAGGGCGCGCCATCGGCCAAAAGTGGGGAAGACGGCTCCACCGCTGTGACAAGGATGCGCCGATGTCCATAAATGGAGAGGAAGGGTCCACGGCTGTGATGAGGGTGCGACGGCGCCCAAAGGGGGGAGGGAGCGTGGAGTCGGGTCCCATCGTGTGATAAGGGTGCGCCGTAGTCCAAAAGTGCGCGAACGCCTGGAGACAGGCTCAACCGTATTATAAGGGTACGCTGGCTTCCGGAAGTGATGGAGTCGGGCGCACCGTTACTGCAGGAGTGCGCCTGTGCCAATTACCGATGAAAGACTACAAGACGAGTTCTCCGTTAAGTGAGAGCGGTATCACATCCCAATAGTGGTAATATTTAACAATGCCACCTGGCAGTAGATGGATAATGCGCATGTTTGCCCTCTGCTCACCCTCACAACCACTCCTTTGTTCACCCTTCTCATTTGTGCCTAACCATTCCCCGCCAACCTCTTTTACATACTCAATATAACCCATATCACTTTACCAACAATAACGTGCAAGAAATGGTAATCATTCTCTTTCATCATTGCACGATAAATCGGTGACAGATAGCTGTCTATCTTTGAAGTTTTTCCCCAAGTTACATGTAAGCTTTGAGGGCGGAAACAACTTACATGTAACATTTCTTTTCCATTCCAACTTACATGCGATCTTTTTCGAGCCAAAACAACTTACATGCGATGTTTTCGAGTCGAAATAACTTACATGTGATCTTATTCGAGTCAAAACAACTTACTTGTAGGGTTTTCCGAGTCAAAACAACTTACATGCAATCAATTCAAAGTCAAAACAACCTACATGTAAGTTTTCGCAAATTTGCAACTTACATGTATCCTTTTTGGAGTGAAAACAAGTTACATGTAATCTTATGGAGCCGCCACAACTTACACGTAATCTTTTTGGAATCAAAACAACTTATATGTTTCATTCTCGTCTCGTCTGCGCCCCTGAGCGGTCGATAATCCGTTCCCTCTGATCATGGCCATTACCCGCAAATCTGCTGCTAATGCTAAATTCTCTAAGACGGATTCCCAACCCGCGGTTCCACCTACTGCCAACACCTTCACTACAGGATCCGATAAGAATGAGGTAATTATAAGGCTTCAGTTAATACTAGCTGATAAGGCTCCGGAAGCTCTTCCCTTGTTGGACCAATTAATACAACTACTCAAGCTCGATCCTAGGGTAATAATTGAGTCCGAGAAGAGAGGAAGGTCCCTTGTCATAGCTGGTATTGATGAAGCCAAAGGAATTTTTGATTCGTTTCAACGGCTTGCTCATACTGAAGCAGAGACCTGCAAAGTACTGAGCGCGCTCGGTGTAGAAGCCCGTCCGACCGAAGTATACAGGGTGGGCGACTTCACCGAGGGTAAGGCCAGACGTATCAAATGTGTACTATATACTTGCACATTTTTGGCAAAATTTCGAATATTCGAATAATCGAATATATTCGAAAATTGACTTTCTCGAATATTCGAATTTCGAATATATTCGAAAAACGGAAATTTCGAATATTCGAATTTTCGAATATATTCGAAAATCAAGTTTTTCGAATATTCGAATTTCGAATGATTATTCGAATAAATCATTCGAATGAAGGTCCTAGATTGAAACTTCAGACTCAAGACTCTAGCAATCCAGAGCACGTTTTGCTGCCACCCTCAAATTTATTGTCGCAAAAACCGGCAAGAGACCATCATGTAATCCGAAGAAATCAACTTAAGAACCAAAATTTCAAGTGACTTCAACTAATCAAAGCAAATGAATCCAGGAAATGAATCAAAGTTAAATTTTGAAAAAAATTAGAGTATCAACAAAAGCAAAAGCAAAGTATTGGGTGTTGCCACAAGTCTTTGCGCTTTTTTTCAGTTGGAGTTTTCACTGCTCAGAGTGAGCGTCGATGGCGGTGCGTTTTTCGCACACTCCAGAAACACGCGGCCCAGTTTTCTTGATAGCTAACATCAGATGTGATTGAAAAACTACCATGAATACTCTGATTTGCCACTACAGCGGCGACCTCGCTGACGACGCGGGTGCGCGACAAGCTTGCCATATCCGCGAAAAACGCACTGTCATCGACGCTCGCTGTTTTTTTTTCACTTTTGGCTATGAGTTATAACGATTCGATCGCTAATCTTTCTCTACAAGAATGTTACAACCGATTATTCTCGAACGATTTGCTTGAGGCTCGGCACTACGAGATGGAGTGTTGAGTGCATGAAAAAAAGCTTTATCGACACTGCTTCTCCTAGCATTCAGTGAGAAAGTTTAAAAGACCACCGAACTTCTCAAACTATTCATGCGGGTTGTGTTTAAAACAGTCACTCATCGGCTGCCTCATAACAAAAAAAAACATTTTGTCTGGAGATGCCATCTCGATCAGCCAGATTTTTTCCATGAAGGCGTGAGAATAACTTGAGAGGAATTGCATGGTCTATATGGGCAGCGCACTTCTCAGACGTACTATTCAAATGGAGTAATTCAGCCGTCCAATCAGAAAATCCAATAGGATCGGCTCAAAAATCCTACCCGTTGGCAACCTCTGGCGCCACTCAGCCAACATCATCAAAGCTGCATTCCGAAAATTTGGCTCATAGTGTTCTCTCATGTTTAAGTTTCAGCGAACCTACGCGTCGGCGCAGCATCGCATGCTTTCTGTTCCTATTAAATTTAGAGAGAAAACTGTCTTTTTTCAACTTGGCATTTTCCTCCCTGAGCGTGAAAACTTGGTAAGTTAACATTTTTGGAAGACCTCATGATGACTAAATTGCAGAAAAAGAAAAGCGCTCTCGTACGATTGCAAGCACTTTGTGAAAGCATGGTAATGGTACAGGAAAAAATTGCGACCGAAAGAAAGCGCAAGGACTTATGTCATCATCCAATAATCCTCTCCAAACTCTGCATTGAGAGCGTAATGGATGACTAAAGGGTGTTGCAAGTTGCCCGAAAGGAAATCGCCGTAGGACTACTCTGTACACTAGGATGCCTTCTTCCGATACAAAACTAAGCCAGCACAAGGCAAACGTCTCCGATCCATTTCGTGTGATTAGAATTTCGAATATTCGGGTGACGCATTCGAATAATGGGCGCTTCGAATATTCGAATAATCGAGTATATTCGAAAGTTGACTTTTTCGAATATTCGAATTATGAATATATTCGAAAAACGAAAATTTCGAATATTCGAACTTTCGAATGATTCGATTCGAATAATTTATTCGAATAGCCGAATAATTATTCGATTCGGTTGCAAGTATAGTGTACTACCTTCTAAGAGCTTTTTCCGCAAAGCGCTACGCAATGCACCAACTTTGCGCCATTAACAAGGGTTTGACCACATCTATGTGCGGTGGTCATTAACCCGTGAGGAGCGTGATAAGGAGAAGGAACTCAGAAGGCAAGCACGCGAACTAAATATGAAAGAACATAATGGTAGCAAAGTTTATGTAGTTTATAGGGAACAAGTTGTGAAAGTTTCTGACATCCCTAAGATCAAAGCTTCTGGCTCAAAAAACCATTAAGCTTGCAAGGTCTTCCCTGCTTACTTTTGAACAACAAGAGCCTTACCAACAAACTACCTGAACTTTTTGTTTTTGTAACCGAGTCATGGCTTTGTCCCAAATTCTCTGACTCTGAAATAACTGGTGATCTGCCATATTCCCTCCTCCGGAAAGACCGCTTGGGCAAAAGAGGAGGGGGAACTTGTGTACTGATTCGCGACGACATCACCTTTGAAAAGATTGAAAAAACTTCTAGTGCTTTCTTTGACCACATCGTTTTTGACATCTACTCTGAATCAATGAATCGCCATCGATTTGTGCTAGTCTATCATCCGCCTAACTCTAGATCCGAGGACGATGATCACCTCATATCACTTTTAACGGACATGTTTTCATCTTCCGATGAAACCACTATTCTTGGAGATCTCAACCTTAATGATATTGACTGGAAGCTCAAAAACGCTGCGTCTTCCTCGTCCAAGAAATTCCTCGAGATGTTTGATTTGATGGGTATGGAGCAACTAGTTTATCCCAGTCGAGGGTCTTCTATTTTAGATGTTGTGTTTTCGGCCAGTGATCTTGTCACGATCAGTGGAACTCTTCCTCCCTTGGGTAGTTCGGATCACATTATAGTGTCCTTCGCTATTCGGGTTAAACCTACAACCCTAGCATGCCCAAACGTCGTGACTTTAAATTAGCTAATGTCGGTGCAATCAGTACCGAGCTCTCGTCCCTCAACTGGTTCGAGCTATTCTCCAATTACACTGACGTCGACGATGTTTATAGCCGTTTCATCAATGTTATTCAGAACCTCATTGCGCTTTGTACTTTCAAAAACACCAAGGTTCCGTGTCGTAGATACCCTACCCACATAAATAACCTAATGAGCCAGAAGAGAAGAATGTTTCTCGAGATTTCAGACCCAATTCAGAGTATTGCTTTCAAAAATTTATGCCATAAATTAAGCCGTCATTTACGCCGTTTTCATAGCTACAGAGAACACAAAATGTCACGGCAAAAAACCATGAGGGAATTATTCGCTTCTATTAAACAACGAATTTCGATGAAAAAATGTGCTCTTACACTCCAAGACGAGAGCGGACGTAGTTTTTCCACAGCATCGGATAAAGCAAATGCTTCATCAGAATATTTTGCAAGTGTTTTCCACATGGGGAGCTCTTCTTGTCCAGTTTTGGATTCGTATTGTGATTCTGAATGCCCTCTTCCAATCATAACTTACAGTGAGGTTCTGAGCTACTTGAAACGGACTAAGGCATCGTTGTCCGTCACTGCCGACGAAATACCGCCCGTCTCTTTTAGAACGTTTGCAGATTATCTCTGTCAACCGCTCGCTCATGTCTTTAATATTTCATTACTAACAGGGCAAGTTCCTTCGTTATGGAAAAAGGCAATGGTTACCCCAACTCTAAAAATACTGTCTGCGGCCAAACTAACTGACTTTAGACCAATCAGTATCTTGCCAACCCCATGTAAAATTTTAGAGAAATTTGTGGCTAAAACCATTCTCGAATGGATACAGACTTTCTGTTGTTTAAACCTTTCTTCAACTTTCGCTACTCCTCTTGCTTACATGTAAGCTTTTTGTAAGTTTGTATGTAAGCTTTTTGTAAGCTTACGTGTAAGCTTTTTGTAAGCTTACGTGTAAGCTTTTTGTAAGTTTGTATGTAAGCTGTTTGTAAGCTTACATGTAATCTTTGCGTAAGCTTACATGTAAGCTTTTTGTAAGTTTGTATGTATTCTCTTCGTAAACTTACATGTAAGCTTTTTGTAAGTTTGTATGTGATCTTTTTGTAAGCTTGTATGTAAGCTTTTGGAAACAGAAACAACTTACATGCGGTTTTATCGCTAACTTGCGTGAAGCCTTCATGTAAGCTAGGAATAAAATCGCATGTAACTTGGGAAAAAACTTCAGAGTATTTCAATCGAGAACTAATTGTGCACCAAGACGGGTCCTTATCACCCTGTACATGGGTCCACTGGCCTAGAGTAAAGGCAGCAGGAGAAAGCAATGTAGTGCCGCATTCTGAGTTGGTTTTCCATTGGGGAACTCGATTGGAAAGTAAGTTATATTATTGTAGATATGAAATGAATTAATGCGAGCGAAGCGAGCATTAGAAGAAGTCTGGAAGTCCGACGTCAGCCGAATGGCCAGACTGTAGTCACTAATAACACAGTAGCACCTGCTTTTGCCACAGCAACTGTGGACGCTATTGTGTTGCAATCGAGCTGGTCCTTGTTACTTTTTGAACGATTTCGACAATAACAGTTAGTTATTGGTGAGAGTTGAACATTCTGCACATAGTGTGGGGTGGCAGTTCTTGTAAGGAAAGATCAGTACAGGAAACTCCAAACGGCCGTGTGGCACTCGGGTTTCCTGCTGCTGGCAGGAGCAGACAACTGGAGCCACGTGCAGGACCTCTGTGTCTCTGCCCGAAAAAGCTGCGCTGCTGTCTTGCCCTGTATGTTCAACTGTTTTGTTCCTCTGAAATGGCTGAAAATCTCTCGAGAAATTTAGAAAACAACTGCGCTAAAACGTATAACGTATCCTACAGTTTATTATCACGGAAAACGTAGTCATTTCTAACGAGTAGTCTCAAAGATTCTGACACATCTCATCGTTTACAGTAGAGAAGAAGCTACCCATAAATTGTCCAAAGATGCGGTGTAGAGATAAGGTGCAGGTAGAGATGCAGGTAATTCCGCAGAGGATTCCGGAAAATCTGGTGGGTTCGCCCTCGATTTTGAATATTCTCACTAAACATTGCCCTGGATAACGTCGAGAACTGACAAAGTGATATAAGACGTTTGGTCATGTACTCAGAACCCCAAAAACAAGTTTCTGATCGCATCTGAAACTTGCTTTTCCAAAGGCTTGTTGACAAGTTGTTTTCACACTTCCTTGCCGACAAGTTGTTCGCCCGAAAAGCTTGTCGACAACTTGTTTTCAACAACGAAGCAGTGAAAACAAGTTGTCGACAAGCTTTTCGGGCGAACAACTTGTCGGCAAGAAAGTGTGAAAACGACTTGTCGACAAGCTTTTGGAAAAGCAAGTTTCGGATGCGATCAGAAACTTGTTTTTGGGGTTCTGAGTAGTACACAAATGAAATTACTGCCGCCGTTTTCAGACCTGTGAGGAAGATTTTCGTCGAAACGTTGGGTCAGTCGCGAATGAACTTTTCCACCCTATCTAAACGTTGTTCATTTGTTGCAGCCAAATCACTCTATGATCGCGTATAACTAGCACGATGAGCAAAAGCGGGTGTTAGCGTTGCACAACATCTTCATTTCCACAGTGAATGAAGTCATTTCTGGCAGAAACAGTTCCATAGGCAAGTGAAATGAAGTTTTTCAACATCTTGCAGCGCTACTCAGACACTTGGACCGGCCGACCCGATCGACCAGTAGGTGCCGACCGGCCGCGCTGCAGCCCATCACCGGGCGGCGCCCGTCTTATTATCGTCTACCGGCAGGGCAGCAAACCATCATCGGCCAGCCTACTCTACCATACCTACGACCGGCCGGGCGCCTGTTGATTACCGGATGGCGCCCAGCTCATTACCATCTACCGGCTGAGCAGCAGCTCATCACCAGTCAATTGAAGCAGATTAGAAGCACAAAGAAAAATCGAGGATGTGGAGGTCCACTTTCTGAGATATGAGGGTCTGTTTTAGGAATTAGGGTACCACGAGTCCACCGCGATCTTTTTATAGTATGAAATTCTAGACCATTTGATTCATTTCGTTGGCATCTTGAATTTTTTTTGCTCATTGCATCTCCTCGTTAGCCAAATGTGTGTATGAAATACCAGTGATCCGGAATTGCTGACCATCCCGCTCCATAAGATCAGTCAAAAATGAGGAGGTGCACAGATAATCACAAGGCCAACAAGAGCAAGTTTCTGCACAGCGGTTCCCGACCACTGTTCCCTCCTATGGCATTAATTAATTCATTAATGATCAATTCTTTGTCGACTCTTTTTGGGATTTCACGAGTTCCTATCATAGTATGTATAATCCTTATTCAAATTTCATGAGCAACCAGTGGGTTTGTATGTACATATGTGTGTTTATTACATGGAAGACCCATGTGAAGATAAAACAACAATTCGAACACCAACAAAACTGACTGAAAGACAACCATCCTTATGACCTGATTGCAAAACATTGTTGCTAAGGTAAGAAAATATGATTAAAATAGACTCATAAGATCACTGTATCCTACCCAACATGCGTATGGAAAAGCTTAATTTCAGTGGCTTGCTTCCGGGTTAATTTTTGGAACTCCTTGGCTCACCCAGTGGGTTCCTATCATGCCCTCGGCCCGCCCAGTACTTCATTTAATGCCCTCGGGTTCCCCGTACCTCACGAAATTCGCTCGGGTCGCCCGGTAACAAGCCACGCCCACAAATTTGGTAGCTCGGGTGGCCCGCTCGGCCCGATTTCACCGTCGGCTCGCACGGTTTTGTTGCATGAGAAGTAAGGGTGACTCAAGATAAAACTCGAGGTAAGTGATCCCACTGAGGAATTTGTAAGATATGTCTTGGCCCACGACGTTCAACTGCCTGGTATGCAGCCATTGTTGTTTACATGAAGCAGATTTGATATTAACAACTGCAAAACATTGTAATCTCTGCGGAGGGTTCCATTTTTCTACTCAGTTACTTCGTGAAGGTCTGCATTCAACACATGACTCACAACCATACTTCTGTGGTGGAACTCGTAATCTTTCAGGAATGTATGAGAATGTCGGGCCACCTCCTGCCATAATACCACCTCCTCCTCCAGGCATGTCTGACATACCAGCTCCTCTTCCAGTCATGCCTGCCCTAGCACCTCCTTCTAATGCACCACCAATGCAGCCACTGGACACCAAAACGAATCAACCAGCTGTGCAACCACTTCCTCCAGTACCACATATTCCGTTTACAGGTTCCACGTAAGTATTCGAAACTGCATTTTGGAATGGGCTCATTTCCTTCAAATCAAATAAGGTCAAGAAATGAGACATTTCCGCTATTTTTCCCATTTGAAAATCGCTGGCATTTAGGGAACTAGGAAGCATCAGGGAACTAGAGAAAGGTAACTTGTGCTATTCATGATTTTCTGAGGCCCTGCAATAGTTATGTGCAATTTTAGCAAAAGTAAAACTAGCATCCAAAGAGCCAACAGAGAAACTGCCGCCACCAAGACGCAACGTGAGTTGCGATGAGCTCCTCTGTTCGCGGCTGTTGTTCAGATAAGACAGGCTTACTTCAGGTCCCTTGTCGCTACGTCTTCCTCGTTTCTGTTGGCCTCTGGTTCGTCGTTCTATTATGGACATTCATTCTTTACGCTCATGCAGTGGAAATAATAAACCTTGTGCCAACCTTCAGCTTTATGGCTCCTTCTGCCCTTGCCTCTTTAAAAGGGCCAGATTAGGAGATTCAGATATTTACGTTGTGTGAATTATTAAATGAAATAAATGTTAGAGAAGTATGTTCTCCGTTCAGTATAATAAGTGGAATTTGAATCAAAGTTGTGGATGTGTTCCTGTTTAAAACATCTATTTGCGGAGTAATGATGTACTCTGGTGTTCATTGGCGACACATTTGGCAAGAGTATGTGTTTGGTAAAACATTTCACGGGAAAAAAATCTTGCTCGGCAATATGATTTACGGGAGAATGAGTGAAGAGCCTGGTTGGCGATACATTTAAAACGAAAACGACGCGAATCCACGTTTTCAACGTTCATTTTTAATAAAGTTAGTACCAGTATTGTACTCTTGTCAGAATGTCGCAGGCTCTAAGACAAAGTGCACCTATACTTGTATATCGGAAGCATTCCCACTGACTGGACGAGATCTACAAAAAAAGTTGTTCGTAAAACACGCTGGAAGTTTGCAACCTACTCTACTTATGAAGGGGAACGCTCATTTTCACTTTGTTAGCAGAACGGGAGACATTCTTTTCATTAGTAAAGCACATATACATCTACTTATCGAGAATTTCCAACTAAATGTCTTCTACCTAAATGTCATGTATCTAGCTCCTCCGAGCTACTGCGAAAAACTAGACCTTGGCAGCACTGGAAAGTCTCAGTCCCATATTCATGTGCAACTACATTTATAGTGCATCGGAGTCCGATCTGGTCGGATAACAGAAGGTACATATTGATCTTCGTTTTCCGAGGATCGATACGTATCTTTCGTTATCCGACCGGATCGGATACACTATCAATGTAGCTGCGCTACATTATCAATGTAGCTTATGAGAGGTGGTATGTAGCACATCGGTATAGACAACGTCACATGTGATTAAACACGTTGATGATAGCTAAGTTAAGGGTAAATTTAGGTAGGTTAACACGTGTACCATTAGCAATCTCAATTGGTGCGACCGGTAGCTGATTGTTCAAGAGTCCTCCCAACGGTTCAAGAGAACCTTCCAATGGTTAATTAACAAGTTTCCCGGCAAGAAACAGCAAGAACGGGAAGAGACAGCGCATTTTTTGTTTCAGTGTGTTCCTGAAAACGGGTGCAAAGAGATTGCTGGACCCTTCTCCCTTCTCATATCATTTTGAAGAAGTTGAGCGGTTTCCAACGCAAAGTTCGAAGCGTTAGCCAATGGTGCAAAAAGAAATGGCTCCATTGAAAACGCTTATTCAACCTGTAGTCAAGTTAAATGCGTTTCTTATCACAATTCGTGTCTTAATATTAGGTTAGATAGAAGGTAAAAAAATTAAATTCTCGAGGACTTCTTGATTCTTTGGCGCTAACGTGTACGATAGGCATGGCGTAATGATATACTGGTCAGGAGCACACCTTTTGCTAGAAATACGTATAATCCTCTCAACTGCAAAATTCTCAGCAAAAAAAAAACCCAGATTTTTGCCATTCAGCTGCTCACCGTTTTCGAAAGGGAATGCCTTTACTAATGAAGTAGGCAATTAATTCCACAATACAATGCATACAATGGAGGCGTATAACTGAACGGCAAGAGGCCTGCCGTTGCTCGCACGGTCCACGTCTCGGGCTCGCTTCAGGCCAATCAAGTCTTCAATCCCTTTGGGGGGGCTTAACACATAACGGACAATACGACCCACCGGTGGGTCGTATCCGTTTTACCCCTTTTTCTCAGGTGGAGCTCCCCCATATTCTGCCTCTAAGGGTTATTGTACCCGCTGAACACGGAAATGGCATCCATTTTGTACCGTAACTGCAGTACTGTAGGACTACTGTAGTCATACTGTAGATAGTGTTGATGTATTTTCTAACAGCATCTACAGCAAATTTGAACTTTGGGGTTAATTGATGTGCTGAACATGAATGCGCCATCAGTCCTGCACCGTACAGCAGTGCTCTAAAGCTACTGTAGCGTTATCGTATGGTTACTGTAGACATACTGTAGATGAATTTTATACACCAAATTCAGTGAAACGAATTTTATTCACCAAATTCAGTGAAACTTCGGCAAGGGGGGTTATTTGACATGCCGAGCACGAAATTGACATTCATTTTGTACCGTAGCACAGTACTGTAGGGTTACTGTAGGCATACTGTAGATGCATTTTGTTCACCAAATTCAGTGAAACTTTGGCAAGTGGGCTTATTTGACATGCTGGGCACGAATTTGAGATCCATATTCGCGATAGGTGCCATATTCGAGATCATCGTATAAACAACTTCAGTTTTGGGCAAATTCTGATGCAGAACCTTCTCCACAGTTCCTACAGTATGATTACAGTAACCCCGCAGTGATGCGATACGGTAGACAATGGATATCATATTCTTAATCTGTATGTAAAATAACCCTCCTGTGCGAATTTTGGTTGAATTCTGAGAGAAAAAAGGTCTTTCTACAGTTTCTACAGTATACATACAGTAACACTACAGAAGTGCTTTACCAAGTAAAATAGATGGCATATTTGTGATCAGCATGTCAAAAATGCCCTAACTCTAGCAACTCCTTTGAAAAACAAGCGCAAACTCGCTTTGGTCCGAAGTGGCCCTGAGCGGAAAATCTGCGTTGTCGCGAATGTGTTAAGGACTCATTAGGCTGTAGGTACCCTCGTCGCAAAGATGGGTGAAATTAAGTATCTAAAGCGACAGCGATGCTAGGTGACCCATCCAAGGCTGGGAGTATGTATTTCAAGAAGCATATTCGCAGCATCATTGAGGCAATTTATATTAGGTGCGTGCGTTTGAAGGGCGTGCGTCTATATGATGGAGGATAGGGTCAGTCGCATCGCTGACGCTGCACAGATGCACGCATTCACTGCCAAGCGGCAGTCGCACAATTTTTTTTCGTTGAGGACGCTTATGGCGAGTTGACCGGTCTTCATGGAAAATCCTCTGCAAAAGGAATGCGTGTGTCTGAGCAGTTACCCTGGTATGAATCGCCACACTGTAAGGTGGGGCTGAAATATAGGTCGTTGATGGACATAAAACAGATTCGTAATGGGAAATATATTAGGTTGTCGGGAAAGTTCTCGCGGTTTTTGGAGCAGTACATGTTCTTGACTTTTCGAAAACAGAAAAGCACATTAAGGAATGTATAAGCAACCATTACGTCGTACCACTCTTTGCCCATTTTCGGAGAGCCTTTCGATGTCCTTGGCTTAGAACTGTTCTGACATTGAGTCGGAAAAGTTGTCCAACCAGGCGATCCAATTCATCTTCATTATCGAACGCTCTACCTTGCATGGCGTTAGAGAGGGACAGAAAAATGTGGCAGAAGGTATCTTTTGGTGCAAGGAAGGGCTGTACGTTGGGTAAGTCAGCACTTTTCAACGAAAGTCGGGTAGCTTTTCGGCAAGTCACTCTTTCGGTGTGTGAATGAATACCGTTGTGTATTAATCGAATCTCGCCGTGATTTGGACTCTTTTCTGCTATTTTTGGGGCCTATTTATCCGGCTGCTGATAGCACAGGTACAGTGTGAGGGCAGTGTCTCGTGGCAATAGGGGCAGTGTCGCGTGGCAGTAGTGCATAGGGGATGATGCCTTTGCTATCGCAGCAAGCAGTAACCACAAACTTTAGAGTGTGATCACCTGTCTTCGGCTGCGGCTCAGGCTGCTCATCCTTGTCGACTCACTGTCGATGGTGCTTGATGTTGACGTGCTGACACAACTTCTCATCTCCTGTGAAGATGGACTTCAGCTAGTCTCCAATGTTTCTGTTTTTATTAATTATTAATTATTATTATTAATATTTTTATTAATTTTATTTTCCGTCTGGGTTCCCAAAATGGCGGAGACCCCACTTTTTTCCCACGCCCCCCCCCCCTTCCGCCCACTTTCTGCGTCCGCCACTGCTAGCCACCTCTGCACAGTGCTGGAGATCGCATCCGGTCAAATGATGATCACTCACGACGATATTTTTTTTACCTTGCCCAACTGACGCAGGTGATCGGCGATGGTGGTAAAGTCAACGTCCAAGACTTGTGTTTTTTCACACATAGTTTTGCCGTGGATCTGAATCTACCAGCTGCTGTAATCGTCCATTGTCGGCTCCGGATGTGCGTCTCGACTGTGCGGGAACATTGAGGTTGAAGTCTCCAACACGAAGGCATCTGGACCAATCTTGTACAGTGCGTTCGGCCACTGTACCGTCCCCCCAAATACAGCGTTAGTATGACGACTGGATGCGATTGCTGGTTCACCAGATTTGAAGATTATACTAAAAGGCCGCAAATGTACTGTTTTTAAAGTTCCATATTCTTGGAAGAGATTGTACAGGAGTTTGCAGGTACAATGTAAGCTCGCACATACGTGGCTTCCTTATATATACAAAAGATGGGTTGCTGCAAGGCAGCGTGGGGTTAGAAAAAGCACACTTTCGAAAACCGCGGGAACTTTCCCGACAACCTAATGCATAGCGTTAACACAAGATAGCTTTAGTCCTGTTGACAGCAGTGAGTTTCATTTTGATACCCACGGTGACTCCCCGTAGTGGGCTGCTACACGTTCCGCTTGTAGTCGTGACTGAAGCCAGCTGTTCCCTTTTACACCACACTTCTAGCGATGGATGAATATGACCATCATTATGAAACCGTTGGACCTGGAGCATCGCAGATGCATCACAAACCTCCTCCTCCTCCTCTGCCACCTCCGCCGCCGCCACCGCCACCACCATTTGATCCATATTATGGACCACCAATGCCGGCCGCTGCTCCTTTTGTCGGTGCTCCTGTTGACGTTCTGCCACAACGTGGTTCTCTGTGAGTTTCACTTCGCCACCAAGTGCTCATAGTTCTTGCTCTTTTTGAGAATTGCATTTTTAAGAGAAAACCTTGGAAGCAATGAAGGTATATCTGGAAGCAAAGGTCAAGGACAGAGTAAAGGTAACAGAACAATTCATTCCGTAATGGTACAAAAAAGCTGGAGATTTCCAGGTAAGAAATGGGGAGGGACCACTACGGTGACGAGTGACGGTGCTACTCGTCATAGAGACATGTGGAAGGTGCATTTCAAGAACTTGTACCACAGAAATAAAAGTGAACAATAGTTTTTCCAGAAACCGTGCAAGATCCTATTCTTCATTACCTTGCCACTGTGGATTTTGTTTGCAATTCTAACTTTCATCATTTATGGTCACTACGCTGGACTCTTCAATATGGTGCAGCCGCTAAAAGATTCCTTCCTAGGTGGTCTTGTTCCGGATGAACTTGAGACGTTATATGTGCCTATATGAGCCATTGAGATGCGGTTGAGAACATACATATGTATGGAATTTTAGCAATGACATTTGCTGCTTCAACAAACAAATAAACCTTTGAAACCGCTCTGACCTGTTAGTTTCAGCATCGTACTAGTTCACGAACTCTCGCTAAAAAAAGATCACAAACTAGTACGATGTCATGACCACCCTGAAAAAATTGTTGTCGAATGGCTTTTCATTTTGCAACCAGCCTGGTCGTCCGGTTAACGCCGGACTCTCAGGCTTTTTTTGGGGCTCGCTTCGCTCGCCTCGCATTCGCTGTATGTTCCCCTCTACTTAGCGTTGGCGTACCACTTCGCAGATGTGCACCCGTGACATTTTCGCCACTAATGAATGCCTGCGCACCTTATCACACCGTTGGACCCGATTCTAGGTATTTTCCCCTTTCTCGACGCCGGCGCACCCTTATCGCACCTTTGGAACAGACTCTAGGCGTTTCCCCACTTTTGGAAGCCGGCGCACTCCTACAGCAACAGTGGATCCGGTGTAGAACATTTTCTTCACTCTAGGCCACGCCCTCGAATTTGGTTTCACACACACTGACACACACACGTGACAGATAGATTAAGCCCATTATTATAAGTCATGATAAAAGCCGATTTACAAACAATAATGGCGTGAGTTATGGGTTTTAAAACCTATTTAGTCCATTTTTCTGAAATTGTTCGAAACAGGGCAAACTGAAGTAGTGATAAAGTGTTTGACGAAGTTTTATAGACACAAAGATTCAGAGCAGCCACTCATTCGAGTCAAAGTAATGTTACACTTTATTTCTTGTTCTTGAATTTTTGCTCAAGACCTTTGAAGGCATCGGTTATCGGTGGCCTTACAATTGTTGAAGAAAACCAGTCTGGTATCGATTGCAGAGAAGCTCCGGAAAACACCCTTTAAATGTTACGGCTACGTTCTGTGCGCTAACAAAGACACCGTCTACGAAGTAGGCCTTGATTTCAAAGCACCTGAAAAACGGTCAGAAGGGCAGCCCGAGCAGAGGTGGCCAGACCCACTGCATGTTGAACTGAAGTAAGTGGGTACTCACCCGGACGAGGTGTACGATAGAGTGAAATGGCGTCAGAAGAAAGCGGATCCCGCCAACGAACGGGGCAAACGCTAAAGAAGAACAGGTGTAACGCGCCCCAAGTTTAGCATGTCGGAAATGCCACTCGAAGAATTGCGCCATACGGAATACACCCATCCGGAATGCCTGTGAGGTCTAGTTTGTTTCTGATAAGCGAGAAAGGCACATGATACGTTAAAAGCAGTGTCTCAGCTCACGGACCGCGTTCGAGATTTCCACGTCAGTCTAAAACATGCGAGGCGCTGAGCACAAAGGTGTACTTTACGTTTCTTAGGAACGCCAAAAATCCCAAAAGTTGCGGGTTCATTTGGTGGACGAGAGGATTCATTGCACAGCTAAAGCTTCGTAAGGGTGCGGCATGGTTTTCCAACACGGCAGTACCTGCTCAGGCGATAGTGGCCAGATAATGGAGAAGTTCATTTCAATTTGCAATGATCACTTCTCAGCTCCGCTTCTTCTAGCTTCCTAGCTAGATAACTCGTCCGCTCCAATATGAAAACTGGTTTCAAAATAGGGGATTTCCACTCTTCTCATTTCCACAGTTTGTTTGGATTCCAAACCCATCTTTGGAATCAGCGTGTCGAGTAGGACCAGATTTTGCTAATATCTCGACACCCATCATGAGGTGATACACTGCCTTTAAGCCAACACAAGATGACCTTTCCTTCTGTGCTTTCGCGAGGGTGTTCCCACACTGTACCGCCTTTATTTCACCCGTATTTTAATCTAGGCATAGAGAATGATTTACCGATATCTTCAACGTACTGTACACGAATAGCCAGACATTCGATTTTGTACACTACCTATGCTTTCACGCAAACCTTAGCTCGTCGTGACGACAGACAATGCCATTTTATGAGATACGGGCTATGTCGTGAAGTCCGTTTCTCTAAAACATTGACTAGAATACATTATGGTTGAGTTGCATAATTGGAATACGGCATAACCTGACTGCAATGTTCATCTTGTACGTATGAAAGGGGCTTTGAGTTTGTGTGCCTTTGCCTTCTGCAAACAAACAACCATGATAAAAGTCTGTGAAAAAATTTAGATGTCCCATTCTTCGTATGATCGCTCTGCTTTGAGGTCAGCTGCATTACATCCTGTCATATCTAGAGCTCCTACAGACATCATATTCATCAGAATACCTTGAGCATATTTTTAGGGCCTGAACATCCAAAGAATAGGAAATGTCAGGTGTGTCCGTGTCGTACCTTCTGTATAGGCCAGTTTCTTCTACACCAACAAGAGCGTGCGTACATGTCCGCGATAATTTGCCTTAGAATTCCTTGTAAAGAAAGTTTGAAACACTGGTCTGTAGTCCACGGAACTCCCTATAACACAAACATTAATCCATATCTGTAAAAGATCGAGGTGAAAAACCTCTAATGCCTTCTCATAAGCGACTGACTTCCTTCTCGACTCAGGCAACAACACCGTGCGACCCGACGGCCAAATTGGCCCGAGCGGACCACCCGAGCTACCAAATTTGTGGGCGTGGCCTGTTACCGGGCGACCCGAGGGAATTAAGTGAAGCATCGGGCGACCCGAGGGCACTGGATGAAATACCGGGTGAGCCGAGGGAATGATAGGAATCCACCGGGTGGGCCGAGGGAATACTAAAAATTATCGGGCGACCCGAAGGCAAAGCTTGCGGAATTCAAGGCATGTGAAGAAAGCATCCTCAAATCGCATTAGAGAAGAGATTTCTATGCTAGCTAGATGCTATTCTTCTGCATGTTTGCAAAGAGTGGTTACTGGGAGACCAGTCAAGTTTTACGAGTCCCCGACTAACAAAATCACTGGCTGCTCATTGAATTTGAACACGGATTATGCTATGACATGGACTTGTGAAATCCTAAAAAAATCAAGAAAGAATGGAAATGATCCCGTAAGAGTGTTCAGTGATCCGGAACCGCTCTCTGTACAGCAAATTGCTCTTGGTCTTCTGATTGTCTGCGCATCCGTACGTTTCACTGTCGTCGCCGTTTTCATTTTTGATTGATCTTAAGGTGTGGGATGGTGAGCAAATCCGTGTGACTGATATCTCATAAACATACATTTGGCTAAGAAGAAGTTGCTCTAGAATTTCTTACTGTGCAGGGCTCCGCGTTCACAATGGATAGCGCTGGACCCGTAACACCCTAATTCCTAAAACGGACCTGCTTTTCTCGCAAGGTGGGCCTCCACATCATCGACGTTTCCCAGAGGAGTGATGACAAGAACAACATTGAAGCCAAAAAGGCATGGTGTGTCGACACGAATGGCCGAGTGGATAAGAAAGCGGATTTCCAAAACAGAGTTCGGTGTGAAGGACAGGTTCGGATCCTAAAAGTTGGAAGGGCTGCGATAAAGCACTGGTTGTGGGTCGAAAAGTTTGCATTTTCATTTCCGGACATACTATGTTGAAATCTGCTTGTCTCCAAGCTGCCGCGAGCAGGTAGGCGCAGGTAGGGTTGATTTTGATTTTAACTGCTAAGTGAAGTGCGGGTGATCCGACAGCATTCACAGTGCGACCCGACGGCCATTTCAGAGCGACCCGAGGATAACGCGTCGGGTCACCGGGTAATCGCCGTCGGGTAGCCCTGTGTTATTGCCTGAGGAGATCAACTGATACAACTTATACAGGATGCGTGAAAGCGTTACGCTTCCAAGCACGCATATAAGGGCATGTGGATTTAAGCACACTCGCGATATATCCCAGGTGCAGGTGAGACGCATTGTTTTGGCGCTACTCGCGGCGCCACAACTTGATCTGTATTCGTGGTTTATACAGGGTGGTCCACATGAAATATGACGAGATAAATTTGAGATAACTTCGAGATAACTTCGCAGCAATCAATCCAAATTGACACATTTTGCATTTATTTAATAGAGAAAAAATCTACATCAGATCCCGTCCGTCTCATTAGAAACTACTGCCTCTACTTTTAATACAAGCATGCAATCTCTTTCAGAAATTCTTGAGGAGGCGCGCAATCATTTTCGGTGAGATCTTGCCCCAAAAATTTATCAGTGTTGTCTTCAACGAACCCAGTGACTTGTATCTGATAGAGGAGGCTGTTTGCTTCAGGATTGATCGGATAGCAAAGCCCGGATGACGGAGATCGGGCGAGTTTGATGGCCAAAAATTCATCGCACGTTAAAGGCAGCGTCCCTTCTCAAGATCGTTTTTGAGATTTCATCGTTAAGAGAATCTCCAAGAGCTGATGATCACAACGGTATACGTGATTCCATGCAAAACTGCTGAAAAACCCTATATCCGAACCCCAATTTTTGAGAAGCCTCTGGGCGGGGTCGGAGGCATAGCTAAGAAACTTCCCGAATAATCCACTCCAGGAGACGCATCATCCGGAGAAATTTGTACTATTCGCGAGAGTTCCTCATCCTCATCAACCCCCCAACAGAATGGAAGTTGTCTTCCATTTATGACTAGCAAAGGAATTCACGGTCCGGAAACCCTGCAATTTCGCCTCGGCTCCGGAGCAAATGCGGGATTGCAGGGTTTCCGCGCAACATACTCCCTTGCTAGTCATACATGGAAGACAGTTTCTATTCTGTTAGGGAGTTGATGAGGAACTCACACGAGGATTATGAATTTCCTTAGGAGATGCACTTCCTGGAGTGAATTATTCGGAAAATTTCTTAGTTCCGCCGCCAGCTCCGTCCAAAGGCCCCTTGAAAATTGGGGCTCGGAAATGGAGTTTTTCAGCAGTCTCGCATGGAAACACGTATGGCATTGTGATCACCTGCTCCTGGAGATTCTCTTAACGATAAAATTTCAAAAACGATCTTGAGGTGGGACGCTGCCTTTAACACAGAAGGTCTCACACCATGCAGGTTTCTTTTTTGCGCTGAGGGCTGCTGACCAATCCTGCCGGAAGGTGCATTCAATGTCTTCAGCGTTTTGTCTGGCCTAAGATTGCATGCTCAAGGATTTGCTTTAGATAGGGTTCGGCATCATTTTTATTAGACAAAAACAGGCTTGGCCTTGCTCAGTCGCGATATTGCAGCCCACATCATCGCGGACTGTGGTAAATGAGTTTTTTCAACCTTTACGACTCTTATAGATCCTTTCTTGTTGAATCTGCGTATTTCGGAGTGGTTCACTGGTAAATATCCCCTCGTCTGTAAGGACAATCTGGGCAAGATTGTCACCGCGCGCAAGCGTCAATATCTTTCTGCATTTTTCCAATCTTGAGGCCTTTATCTGGTCGGTAAGGTTTTGTCTTTCGGCGAATTTTTGAGGATACAAAACTCGAAATCATCTCTTCTCAGTGTTTGCGTAGTTGAGCAGCTTACTTTGTAATCCTTAGCCAAATGTCTAATGCTTCTTACAGGATTTTCGCGAAGTTTGTCTTTGACGACCATTCAAAGGGCAGAGGTCCTTGCAGTTCGTTCAGGTCCTCCTGTCGAACGATTTTAAACCCCTCCGCTCTCTTCAAATGCTCTATGACGCAATGTGTATGCTCCTAATGCAGTTTGAACGTGTTCGAAATCACGGAAATTGACGGCCCGCGTTTGCACATAACGACAATTTCTGAACGATCCACAAGCGATGCCATCTTTATCTGAAGACAGAGACTAAAATTGGCCACAATAGAACTAGAAAATGCGCGAGAAACAAAATTGAATTTCCATAGCCCATCACACTTTATGTGGACCACCCTTCATATCCCTTTCACTGGTCTTCACGAGATGGCTCCAGCACCGAATGCATGCGGGTGATGCACCTACACATCCAGTATAACTGCCCGCCCTCGTTCCTTCTACAGGTTGACATCAAAGTCTTTGGCCAATGACTTTGCAACAATGATTTGAGAAAACCCATGACTGTATTCGTGTTGACTACCCAAATGCCTCAAACACATGTGTAAAATATGATAGCACATAGCTCTATTTGAATTTGTGTGACCAGCAAATATGAAACGAGGTGGAGATGGAAATGGCCGCAAGTAGGGCGTCGAGGACATCTTTTCCGAGAAGTTCTTTTAGTTGGCGCTCCAGTTCACCAGTTTTCTGCCCAGTATTCAAGAGGGTGGAAGCTTTCTGTCCAAAGAAGATCCGTGTGATGAACTAGTTTCGTTAACCAGAAAAGGTCAGTAGATAGTTACCTCTACTTTTCCCACTAAAATTCACAAAACAAAGGGCAAAAATGGGCAAAGAGAAATCATAAGAGGTATGCTATTTCGTAGGCTTAAGCACATCTGACAAAAATAGGGTGGGCTCTTGGCAGAAGTTCTTCATCAAGTTTCGGAAGAAAGAGCAGCGGAGGGTTGGTTTAGACCCTCCAGTTTTTGACTTCACCAAATCCGTCATATTTACTTAATAATTAGCGCGCTCCTTGAAACGAAGACATCTGGATCTCTGAGGTGCAGTTCTCAGAACGCAAGATTAGTGCTAACTTTCTATGAGATACCAGCTAACTTGATGTAGAGCTAAGGAGAAAAGGAGACCACAGAAGCTCGACCAAGTTGCAGCCCTTGTGCGTTGCAGTCGCCGACGGTTTTGTCGACTCTACGGAGAGGCCAGAGAGATATCTAGATCCCAAGAGTGGATTCTAAAAGTGCATGAATTCTACATAGCCCAGATAAATGTCCAAATTGCAACCTAATACAATCCCAGTTTTACAATTTGTTATATTCGGCCAAAGACTTTGTTGTCGCCCTGTACTCCTTCATTCACAGTTGTAAGGAAAGACTATTTAACACGTTCGCGACCGCATGCACGACCGGTCGTGCACTATCCATTTGGTGTCATATTTTTGTGAAACGTCCACAGTTACCTATTTCTTCCTTACAATTAGTAGCGTGGTAATAGAGATACTAGAGTATCACACACGCAGTGGGCAAAGCAGACCTCTCAAAGTTTTTCGCTAGATTTTTCGTACAAGAACAGCTAAAAGAACAATAAGCTTCAAAGAAAATTTTAACTACGATAAACCAATAGAGAACAGAAGTGGATGGAACCTTCGAGAACTACGAAAGAAAGGATAACTCTAAAGAAAAAATCTAGGTTTTTATATAGGAGGGGAAAATTGCTACCACGCGGGATCACGTGCTCGACCGGTTGAGCACGGTTCCCACGTACGCAGAAGCGCGCGTGTCGCGAATGTGTCAAATGTACATACATACTCTTCGCTACTCTACAATGTGATCCTCGGCCTTACTGTTATTGATAAGATCCAAAAAAAAAGACAATTATTACCATCAGTGCATTCTTTACTGTAAGGCATAACATCAAAAAGTAGTAAGCCTCTCATCCTTGACCTATTCGCTATATTGTACAGTATATTAACTAGAGCGAAGCATGCTGAGGTCACACTTAGCGTTAGTGCATGTGATGTCTCATTTTTGTCATATCTTCTCCGTAGAAGACTTTCCAAGCCTCGATGAAACTTTGTCTCACTAATGCAACGCAACAATCAAATGTAATTTAGGGAATCAAGCTCTGCAGAAAAGAATCAAGGCAGCCAATGAATCAGCGGTTGGTAGTAGAGAAGTAGCTCCTGTTTGAGAAATGTGCAAGGCTTGCAATGGTTAGAATTTATTAACTCCTTAACATGACTACGTTTAGGAGACATTCCGCATTATCTTACGAATTACTGTCGGTCTGCTGATTTTCACCTTAGTATTCACACTTCTCATGTTCCTTCACTACAAGCGAGCAATCTCTCTATGGCCGAGTCTCCACCCTTACCATTCAGCAGAGGATGAAGAGGATCAAACCACAGGAACCCCTTCGGATTCTGATTAGCACTTTTACTGAGCCTCCGATGAGAGAGAATTATTGTAAACCTTCTTTGACATCAATCGATAGAATTTTTTATTAGCAAATTCCAAGGATAATAATAAAACAGTCGAATAAAAGATCATCGTGTTTTGAGCTTATACCGATATCCTGTAACGAAAGTGTTGAGCGCAATTGTTGTTACTTCTACTTGTTTCATTTTTCCTTTTTGTATCCGATCTGAAAATGAATGAGCTTTATTCTAAGAGCAGAAGACAGCAAATTTCCACTGGGATGACCCAGTATATCAAAAAGAACTCCGTTTGGTTAGGGAACGGCATATTTAAGCATAGAGGTTATTACTAAAAAAGCCGAGAAACCCTAGAACAAAAAGACTGCATACCTCAAATCTAAAAAAAATCAAATTGTGGCATGCACTGACATAATGGTAAGAATAAGAAAAAAATGGGAAAATAAGAATGATTCATAAGAAAGATCAATGCCTATAACTCCTGATTTCGCAAAGGAAAAGCGATGCGTACTAAATGATATACGGGATGAAGTAATTCACAAATCTATAACTCATCCGAGATTGTTTGGCGTGAGCTTTCTCATGGAAGCATATTTACAGAGATCGGTCGCGGTTTGATTATGAAACGGCTAGGCAGAACAAATAAATTCTCAGCGTCAAAATCCCTATTTTCTGAGAAACTCGCACACAGCATCTAAGTCTTGCAAACGTGTTGTTCGTGCTGCCAATATCTGTTAATCAAGAAAAGATTCAAACTTAATTTGCATGCAAAAAAGAAACATTCCTTGATATCGTGAGCGATGAAATTCAATTAGTAGCGAAGAAATTCGATGATAATTGAGTATAGTGTAACAGTTGCAAAGGGATTGCGTGGGAAGCAACATTTTTTAAAATGAAAGTCAGAGCGGTTTTGTAGGTTTCACACTAGAATAAAATGGGTCTAGCGGCTTCTTCCTCCTATTTCAATTGATTTTGCTTCATGTTTCGTTAGATGAAGATGCTTCGTAACAAGGTGTAAGTTAATACTCACCATAAATTATTTCTCCGACGAGTATCAAGAAAGACAAAAACATTATACTTCCATGAACGTAGAATATACTGCTGAGCTGGGTGAAGGTAAACGCTGACGTCTTCGGTGTCTCGGTTAGAATCGCTTGTGGATATGTCGGTGTATAATGAGTTTCGATTCTCTAAAACATATTCCATAACAGAAGACTCTGTGATCCATGCTTCTAGGTCTACTCTCAGATTCACATTTCCTATTGAATTTTTTAAAGTTTTTCCCTATTAAATTATATTTTCTATTAAATGTCGCACTACTGCTCCTCCAACATCACCACTTAGGTTGATTGCAACAAGAAATAAAATGGAGGAAACAAACGGAAGCGATCGTCTTTTTTTGAACATCAAAGACGGCCAAGGGTCGAGCATTTGTCTAGACTAGCGCCCCTTCGGGACGCTAGAAAGTGGGGTGGGGCAGCCACTTGAGCCAGGTAGAAAAGCTTCACACATGTGAAGAGAGAATTAACAAAAAAGCAAAACTAATCATTAACTGAGCTCGAATACGGAACCCTCCTCTATAAATTGCGTATATTCTACCAGTCTGGCGGCCTCACCAAAGTCACAATTCTCGTGGTCCTTGCCTTCTTCCAGATTCTTAATCACACATCTACATGTAGTACTATTTTCCGATGCAGTGGTACCACCAACTGTTCTTTTTTTGAAAGTGCTTTCATTCAACGCCTATGGACCCGTCACGGCCAGCCACTCCCAACTCTGCACAGGAGTATCTTCAAGATGGCTTAAGAACCTGTGTACAACTGAGCATTACCAACGTAGCGCGAATAATCACCTTTTTCACACTACCGGGCCACTGCAGAAAGTTATCCTGGGGTTTTCCCTACTATTGGCTACGGCGGACCCGATCCAACTGTGGGCCCCTATCCTAACGTTTTCCTCACGATTGGGCCAAGACAGACCCTTTCTCAACCCGTGGACCCTTATGCGTTTTCCCACTTTCCCCCACTGCAGGCCACGGCGTACCCGTTCTCCATCCGTGCACGCATATCTCGGCGTTTTCCCGACTACTGGCCGCAGGCAGCCCCATTCTTCATCTGAGGACCAGCACACTGACGTTTTCCCCACTACTGGGCCCTCCATTCATGGGCACTCATCCTGGTGTTTTCCCTGCTGTTGGCCATGGCAGACCCATTCTTCATCGTGGACCCGTAAACTGGCGTTTCCCCCACTACTGGTCCACAGCAGACCCATTCTCCATCCGTAGACTCGTATGTTGGCGTTTCCCCCATTGTTGGGGCACGGCGGACCCTTCCTCGATCGGTGGATTTCTATCCTGGTGTTCTGAGGGTTTTTTCTGAACTATAAAGCGCAGGCACATTTGCCCGTCATCAGTGCACCCGCACTACTCGTAAATCTCGGGTATAATGGAAGAAAGTTAGGAAATATTCAGAGTTTGGCCAATTGCATGTGCTCTCAGGAAATGTCACAACAGCGTAGGATGACCTGTTCTTCGTGCGTTCCTCTTGTGTATAGGATAGGATTGTATTGTCCTTCTTAGAAACAAACTCTGACCCTAGGACTCCCGAATCTCCACGGAACCTCGTGAATAAGTGCACCAAATGTACATCCTCAATGCAAGGAGAGAGTGCGGCTCGTCGCTGCGCGATCTCTCAGCATGCTTATCCATCCATTAGAGGTGGATCACTTCCTCGCACCGTGATTCCGTGGGGGATACCGCTAAAGCGCCAACAGAGGGGCTACTCTGCTCCGTACACTGCTGTTACGCAATGTCAAGTCGCTGTAAACACTCTCTCGCCCGGGGGCTCGAGACTGCTAGAGTAGGGTCCCGCCGCGAAACCCTGAAAGCACTGTCTAAACCTCCCGCTTTCATCATTGAAGACCGTATCCATTTTTTCGTCAGTGCCGCCCTTACGGTGCTTTGTTAAGTGGATTTGTTTAGATCTACAATATCCTCTGCTCGTGGCTACAGTTGTATCTCCAGTGCACCCTTTTGAAACCCTCGAGACACTGTATCAACAATCCGAAATGAAATGACAAAGTGGTTCAGCAATGGCAAATGTTGTTAACGATAGCATTCATACAATGCGATCAAAAATAATAACCCTGCTTGGTCTTTGGTTGAAGGATGAAGAAGCAAGGCAAGGTGGAAAGCCACAAAAAAGAAACCAGATTTCTCACATCTTTGTAATACGTGCATATGTTGAAATACTGCGAAGGGAGTCAGAAGAGGTAGAAACTAGATGTGAAGGTTCAGTGTGAGCTAGTCTATGTCACGAAGGAAATTGCGAGTGAAGAAGTAGGCGCACTCGAAACAAGATGATACTATGCTTGTAGAAATGTGCTATTGTTTACGGTGATTCCGAATCAATAAAGATCCCCTTAGAAGGTAAGAAGACTATATTCGTTGTTTGTTACAAAATTGAACTAAATGTTTCTTATACAATGGAGAACTTTCGCACCTTGAAAGCTGGGAGTATTCTGATAATCCCAGAGTTAAGCTCGTCGAGGTAGCTGAAGTTTGAAGCTACGATGAATGCAGCGGGAGATACCTGTAAGGACATCGTTAGATGAGAAAGCAAGTTCTAAAAATGTTTGTAAACTATTCCTTTCAGGGCACAGTGGGTAATTTCGAGCATCTAGCCGATCAAAATTATTTTTCTAGGAAACTAGTGGAATTCTTTTATTTTCAGCAAATGTGCTCTGTCTGGTCTGCTGCTTCTATGCGCTGCATATGACCCATGGAAGCCAAGGATTTAGCGCGATCTTCTCTAATACTTCTGTAATAGAGCCTGAGAGCACAAAGTCATGTACTGAGGAATAATTTTTTTGCGCGGCAGCTGCGCCACATTAGATTGGTCTTTATGCGTGTTTGCAAACTAATCAGTACGTAAAACATGAATATGTGTTTGACTTTCAGGACAGCATACATTTTCACATGATGAGCATGCCTGATCTAACGTACTAAAGTACTGGATATTTTGTGAGAACTTGCAATCGAGAAAATAATAGTAATTCTAGGGCTGCCGCTCAGATAAGCCTAATCGGCCCGGAATGTTAGCTTACATAGAGATCTCACAATTATTGAGGATTCCGGTAGGATTCGTAAAGGTTTTGCCTGATAAAGCTGGTCGCCTGTAGGGTAGCCCAACATATTAGGTTGGTGCAAAAATAATGCGCGTTTTCATGCCTTTGATTCTGAACACCATAACTCATTTCAAAATCAATCTTTTTGAAAAGGCTTAAAAATGTTGTAATCCGCAAATCTTTGGCAGTGAGGTAGATGTTCTCCGATTACTGTACAATTCGAATAGGGCCTTTCAGCGCCGACGAACTTCCGGGAGGCAATTTTGGTATCCCCTCCAGTCTCCAGAAAAATTCTCAAGAAGAAGGCGTTCAAATTCTCTGGGAATTGGTGGCTGGTAAGCAAGAGGTTTGCTGATTATGACATATGAAAAGGAGCTTTCTAGCCTAATAGCTCCAGCTCTGAGCCGGACGAACGCAGAAAAAACGGCTTAATGATTCGAGGAGAAACCCCGGCAGCAACGGTTGCCAGTTAATGCCATCCTCCCCTTGATTGCTGTCGTCCCTCAGCAATTGCTAAAGGGCCGACAGCTTGAGCAGCAATCGAGGGGAGGATGACAGCAACTGGCAACAAGGGTTTCTACTCGAACCATTACGCCGTTCGTTCGGGCTGCGTTCGTGCTGCACAGTTATCAGAGAGCCTGTAGGGGCTCTGGTGTGCGAGATATGGATGGACGGTGCTGTGTAGGAGTGTAGAATCCATTCTATTGAGCAACGCTGGGCTCACACAGTGAAGTCTCTAATTTATTTCATTTGTACTTTCAGATAAAAAAGAATGAATGCGCTGCAATGAGCAGTTCTTGCAGCAGGTCACCACAGAGACGTGACCTTAACTTGGTGTTGCTTTGGCTTCTGGAAGTGTTTCGGTGCTCTTTCCACGTTCAAGTGTTGAACAGTGCACTTCATTATGTCGTAGAGGGCCTATACTCCGCAGTGTATCAATAAGCGACCAAGTGTTTGTTCTCAATTTTCCCACTACAAGGGCGCGAAACAGACCTCTTAAAGAGGATCAATCTGGTACTCGTTCAGTATGCGCGACATCTACTCGTCGAGCTTTTCATCCTCCAATTCTAACGAAGGAAAGGGATGGTCTAACGGCAATTACCGGCGAGGTTCTGTGAAACCGAATATGTTATTTTGAATGGGTGCTCTTTGATTGCTGTCATTAGTTGGGGGTCGCAAACCCCAGGAAGACCTATGCGACACTCTTTACATTCGAAGTAAGACACACCACTTCGAAAAATCTGGGGGCAGCTTCGCGGATGGATTTGCTCACAATTCCTTAGCCGAAACTACAGTGGTATTCCGAGCGATTTCTGCTGCAATGCCGCCGAGTTCTAACTCGCTGAAGTGAGTTTGACAAAAAATTTGTTTTGGCCTCTTTTGTTCCAGAACTAAAAATTCACTGAGAACTGGTCCTACTTCAAAATGCATTGTATATTTGAAAAGAGCATAAAATTTTCTATAAAAACGTATAAAAGCGTTCATAAAAAACATCAGAAGTTTTCTGCACCGAAGATGAAGCATAGAAAAGCGTGCATTATTTTTGCACCAGCCTAATAGAATGTCTTTGAAGACAACATTATTCCATTTTTGACAGGATTTTCTACATCAAATTTCCTATTAGCGTTGTTTTTTTCTGAGTGGTCTCTTTTTCCTCAATTTATATACAGGAAGCTCCAAATGTCCGCAGTCAAGAGGGACGTGGCCACGACGCGGCTTTAGACAGAGATACAGGCGCTCGGCATGCTGCCACTGGTTGGCTGCAGAGTCAGAGAAGCCAGAGGCAGCATAGAGAGCGCCTGTGTCTGATCAAGGAGCCGCGCCGTGGCCACGCCCTCTTGACTGCGGACATTTGGAGCTTTCTGTACCTTTTGTTCACATTATAATCTCAAAAGTGGTGCTTTATCTTTCCTCACTTGCTTTCATGAAGTGAATTATTGGCGTGAGGCTAACAAACCACAGGTGTTGCTCGAATAGACCTTTTGACACACAAAAGTCTTGCGTAACATTACCTAGAAGACGTTATGAAAAAAAGAACAGTTTGCTGAATTGAAAGCCAATTTCCTTCAGTCATATCGGAAAGATCTGTCCTAAAGAATAGCGGTTTCGGCCTTCATAGAAGTGTTTTTTGTAGATTTTCGCAGTTGGTCGGAAAAATAACACAGACGCTCGCATATACGAAGATTAGTGTTAGCCAATACACATATTTTCTTGTGGAATTTTTTTTAGAATATCCGAATACACAAATAGGTCATATGCTTAATCGCTTATTTCCCAGACACGTTTGGATTTCTTCCCCATGTGGTTACTAGGAAATATGAAAGCGTGTTCCGAGATCTATTAAAAGAATCCGAAGCAGGAACTTCAGGGCCGGTAGTAAAGTTTTAAATGTTGGCAGCCATCTGCTGCTGTCGTGACGTGAGGTAGCTGCTGACAAATAGCCAGAAGGATGTCGGCATCTTTCTATTCTTAAGCATGTGCCCTCACATCGGACACCAGTTTGTTGGCAGCAATGACCTCAGTTCTGCTGGCAGCTCGACTGCTCCCAACACGACCTGAGCCCACGGCGGCAAGTCAGAAAATGAAGAGAGAACATGTGGAGGCAAGAGATAAGCCGTTTGGACAACCGTGCGTGGCTGCCCTCTTATCATTCACATTTGTCATGCTTCATCCGTTCACTGACTGCCGACTTAAGCGGTTAAACATGTTCTCGGAAATGAAGCCACTTTCAAGCGATCACTTATATCTCTGCGAAGGATTTCTAAATTTCGAGATTCTTCTTTTCCCACTACTTGGCTCCGCCACAGGAATAGTGCGCAAGCGTTCAGGAGTGGGGAAGCAAAATCGTCCTGTGCTGGGATGCATAAGGTGTTAATCACGAAACCAAAGATGGTTAAAGCGATTGCTCACCCTATAGACCAGGAAATATTAGGAGATGTAAGACGCAAAAGTAGGATTGCTAACCTGGTCTCGCTTGGTTATGTGTTTATGACTGCTAGCCCTAGAAATGCACCCTCCAGGCGCTGGAACCTGCTGGCTGCTGAACTGCTATGTAGGTTTGTTGACGATAGACAAGAGAGACAACTCATAAAGCACATCTGCTTTACGTGTTGCATAGAAATGGTATCTTTTCGTTACTTAATCATGCCCCGCCAGGTGACCGGTCGTCAAGAAACCACTTGTATCGCATGCGCGGACTACCGGCGAATATTTCGGTGCAGTAAACGCTATGTGATATGGTGGGGCGAAAAATACATTTTGATCGGCTAGATTTCCGAAATTGCACACTGTACAGCGGAGTGAGGCTTAGGGCGACTCGCTGGGAAAAGACATTCTACACAAAGGAGAATACTGGTTCTGAATTGTTGTGCGCGGCTTTCCTGAGCGAACTGCCATGGCTTCTACTTGGTTTCAGCAAGTTCCGAGAAAGAAAAATTCATGAAAAGCGAAAAATAAGCTCACATAGAAGTCTTTGATCACCCAAACGTCTGATTTGAATGTAAGGTGCGTCCAGACAGCATACTTTCCACCAATACGAGAATCTTCATACCACTGCACACTCACAAGAGGTATAGGTTGCTGAAGAGAGTTGATTAGGTTGAAAAATATAAACTTAGTCGTTTATTAGAGAGACGGTCTGGCTGTCCTGTTATTGTTGAACGTTATCCTCATGCTTGCTTCTTGTTCGTTAGTTTACTCTCTAGACTAAATTAACCCACAATGCATCCAAAGGGGGATGTGGTGTCCCCAAACACTGATGAGATGAGCACAAAGTGGAAGAGGAGGGGGGGGGGGGGGGGTGATGTGATCATTCAATTCAAGCTGCAGAACAAATGGCTAATTTCAATGCTTCGGTGAAGAACATAAAGCTCGCTGTTGTGAGGATTTGAGCCAGAACACTGTTTGGAAAGGTTCGCGACAGAAGCTAGTCCAGGAATGATTCCATTATCGCTAAAAATCCATCCTCACAGAGCAACGAAGATAGCTTTTGGACGAAGAAAAAAAAGAAAATTCAAGCATATAATATTTCTTGACTTGCTCCGCCAGACAGGTTGTTATAGACACTTTTGTTACGTTGGTGGATAATTTATGCGGCTTTTTTTGCGACTTCTTTTTCATTGGAAGTTAACGATTTCTCCGTGTTTTTTTTCCACTAAAACAATCCTCTTCTTCCATTTATTGAAGATGCTATCGAAAATCATATCCACATTTGTCATCACATGCTCTACCAGTTTGGGAAAGATTAGGATACGAAGCCATGTTGAAAGTTGATTCATATTCGTAAGATATAGGCCTTGCAGCGTGTCGCCCTTCAAAATTCAAGCCCCATGAACTTTAGACACCGGTGAAAAAGGCCGAAAGCTTGAGAACGGGAATGCTGATCGAAAACTTTAGTACGAACCACTCGATCATCGTTCTTCCTCTCGAAAATCATGAAGATTGGCTGAATGGGTCCCCACAAATTTTCAGACAAAAACAAAGCTGGATGTGTTCGAATTTCCACCGATTTTCTGCCGGGAAACGAGCAGACTCCATTTCTGAAGAATTTCGTCAATTGAACCCCCTTTTCTTCCACGCCTATCAAAAGCTACTGGCCATCGACATCGGATCTCCGAGCTCCTCCATCTTTATCTCGAGGATCATACCGCTCTATTTCAACTATTCGAACATTTTGTTGATTTTTCTTGAGTCAAGAATTCGTTGAGATCGCGGAATGACTGCGCTGCATTCCAACTTTTCCCGAAGTGGTAGAGCATGCAGTAGCTAATCTAGATACGATTTCCGATAGCACTTTTATTAAGTCAGAAAAGAGCATTATCCCAGTGAAAAAAAACATTTAAGAAGCGCTAATCTTCAACGAGAAAAGAAGGAAAAAGCCACATTAATAATTTCAAGGCCTGAAAATGGCTCAACTTTCATGAATCTGTGCTCTAAGCGCTTCCTCTGAACTGTGCATTCGACTCGTTCAGCCTAGTTAACAGCGAAGATCGGACGTGGGATGTGCGCGACTAACTTGTCCGCATCATGGTGGGATGCTTGATGATGGTGAGCCCGTCTCCCACGTCTGGTCTGTTT
The DNA here is from genome assembly GCA_037903475.1 of Ancylostoma caninum. Taxonomy (NCBI): domain Eukaryota; kingdom Metazoa; phylum Nematoda; class Chromadorea; order Rhabditida; family Ancylostomatidae; genus Ancylostoma; species Ancylostoma caninum. Next base: position 151,437 of record JBAJFG010000519.1, on the reverse strand, counting down.
TACTGGGCTGAATGAGTTAAATGCACGGATCAGAGGAAGTGCGTGATGACGTAGAACATGAAGTTATAAGAATTGATCCACTTTCAGGTCTTGAAAACTGCATGTTGTCGAAACGTTGGCAAATAAATGTGTCTGTAACAACCTGTGTGGCGAAGCAAGTCAAGAAACATTATCTACAACATGCTCAGGTTTTATGATAGCAGAACATGGATTGTATCAGGCATATATTATCAAAGTTGAGGACATGGTTGTATGAAGATGTTAGCAATTCACTAGACTCTTTGCAAGTTCAGTACACTATCAACCGTACCTTTGCTATGCAGGGAATGAATAAAGAACAAAGGATAAACAGAAGAGAGTTAATTGACTAGTAAAGAGGCTATCATCGAACGTACAATGCTTACCTTACGTATGAAAGAATCGTTGCCTAGTTGTGATATCGCTGCGATGACAGGGGGATGTCTTGCAAAAATCCTATCAAAGAGCTCCACACAGGAACTCTCGGTGTGATCTCCAGGGCACTGCGGTCTCCAGTCAAGAGAAGGCGCAAGGAAACGATATGTACCCTCCCTATACAAGGAAGTTGAGCGTTTACCTTTTGTCAACAACAATATTTCCCTGTATATCAACTTACTTGAGTTGTTTTACAAACCCGTCAAAATCACTAAAAGGGACTTTCTTCTTCGATGAGACAATCAGCATACCACGCAGCTCGGAAGTATAATAAGCGATGATTACATGGCTCCACACCATCATCCACAATGTCACAATCGCCTGTGTTGCAGCGTCGGTAAAAAGTGCTCAACGAAATTGAACGGAATCGGAATGAATACACAATACCCAAAAGGTGGCATAGGTTGGTATAGGCTTCGCTTCAATGGTGAAATTCGTTGAAAAAGATATCATATGGTAGACAGCACTTGAGGTAGTCCTGCAAATGCATCATCAGTGTGTTCTTACGAACCTCAAATTCGATCGTATCACATGTGCGTACTTCTTCAATGCTTCTCCATTATCCACGAATTCAATGTATCTTATAAGTAGAAGTGTCAATGTAATGGTGACTATAGTTATACCGAGAAGAATCCATAAATGCGTTGAGAATGGCATCAACATGAAGCTCATTTCTTGTTTCTTGCCGGGATCACGGATGAGATACACCTAAAGAACTATTGATTGATTTATTGCGTCTTATTTACAACGCTATGGATACATATACAGATAAAATACGATTTCTGGTTGAGCAGTTACCATTACTAAGAAAATGCATAGTAATCCTATTGATCTATGCTACACATATCTTGGACCTAACAGCTCGTTTGAACGAAGCGCTTTAACATCTGGTGGGGATTCTCCTGCTTTCTTTGATGTATGCAGTTCCTGCCCTGACAGTAAAGCTAGTTGCCCTTATTACACGTTTAGGTTTTGCAAACGCAATTTCGAATGGGCCACCCCTAGTTATTGAGGGCGTAATGTTGAAAAACTCAAGAGCATTAATGTTAGTTGCAGTGTCAAGTAGTTTATGTACCATGCAAATATCAAGCATTCTGCGTCTGGATTCTAGAGTTGATAGGCCAAGACGAGCATTTCTAATACTTGAGTTGGGAACGCCGGAATAAGAAGCTTCGCTCATTCTAATGAAGAATTTTCTAGTATAATTATTCTGAACTCTTTCAAACATGAGAACATCTTGTTTACTGTGGGGGTTGATGACCGTGGAACCCCATTCCAGTATGGGTCTTACATACATTTTGTACGCTAGTAGTAACAGGTTCGTACTGTTAGTTGACAGGGCTCTGAAAATTTGGAAACTACGAGTCAATGCTTTCTGACAGATTTTCTCGTAATGGGCCGAAAAATCAAGAGATTCATTATAATGAAAACCCAAATCTCTAACTGATTTTACCCTCTTAATGGGAACCGAAGAAATATTATAAGAAGTTTCAACATTAGAGTTTCCTATTCGAAGATGCAACGTTTTCTCAGCAGACAAGGGAATCATCCAGTTTCTTGACCATTGAACTAATTCGTTTATTGCCAACTGAATGGCAGCTACATCTCTAGGACATGAGACTTCATGATAAATTTTCAAGTCATCTGCAAACTGTTTACACCTAATTCCATTCTTTTCCAATATCCCGGGGATGTCGGCTGTATATAAGTCAAATAGCAGGGGCGATAGAACTCCTCCTCGTGGCACACCGCTGGACACTTCTTTTAACGAAGAGAATGTTGACCTTACTTTTACTTGAAAAGTTCTACCGCTAAGATACTGCAAGATCCAGTTTCTAATGTTTCGATGGAATCCGAGCATTTCAATTCTCATAATAAGTTTAGGGATACTTACTCTATCGAAAGCCTTAGCAAAATCAAAATAGATTACATCGCAACTCCCGCGATTATCCAGTATGTTAGTCAAGTCATTAATGCATTCCAAAAGATTTGTTTCTGCTGATCTACCCTCCACAAAGCCATGTTGATTGCGGGGAATAATTCCGTTAATATGTAGATGGTGTTGAATATGCTTCTTAATACTCTTTTCAAAAATCCTGCAAAATATTGAAGTGATACTAACTGGTCTATAATTCATTGGGTCCGAAGAAGGCTCTTTCTTTAGGACAGGCGTGACATACGAATGTTTCTAACGACGTGGTACTTCTGAGTACATCAGTGATTGGTTGAATATACAATGTATATTGTATAAGCCAATGGATCGGCGATAGATACAGCTATGTTCCTTATGAAGGGGAAAGGTATACGGTCAGGAGTTAGAGAGTGAGAACTTGGCCATTTCATCAACTGTTCATAGACTGCAACCGATTGGAAAAATGGAAAATCAGTCATTGGCTGTTTTACATTGAAGTCTATTGATGGCACAATTCCGTCACCAGTGGTGAACACTTTGCAAAATTCATTAGAAAATACCTCCGCTTTTTGAGCATCAGTCACTGCCATTTCTCCACCACTGCTTAAACTGCCATAATGTGTTCTTTCAGATAGCTTAATTTTCAGATACCTCAGAAAATCCTGCTTTCTACCAGATTTAAGGACTTTCTTCTCCATTGAGCTATTATAAGATCTTAATTTTTTTGTGAACAGTTTTGTGAACCTATGGTAAGTTTCCCAATCACCGTTGACCTTCGCAAGACTGTACAAACGATCCTTTTTTCCAGCATGCCTCTGAGGTATGGTGGCAAGTTAGATCTGGATGGAATTGTTAACACCCACGGGACAAACAAATCAAGCGCATGATTTAGGATAGCAATGAACATTTCATATTTCTCATCCACGGATGACGTGGATTCAAAAGACTCCATCCACATGATCCCCGATAAACACGCGTTAACCTGGCTATAGTCACATTTTGAAAACAAACGTGCATAGACCGGAGTGTGTCTCGACTCCAAACATGTTATGTCAAACGTTATGCAATTATGGTCACTATGACCTATAGGAGTCCGTAAAATTACATTGTCAAGGGTGTCAGTTGAATTTGAGAATAGAAGATCCAGTTTGCTGCTGCCTCGCGTATGATATTATTCAAGAGAGAACCAGACAGAAAGAAAGAGAAAGGGAAAATGAACGTAAAAGAAAGAAAGAGAGAAAGCGAATGAGTTAGAAACTGGAAAAATGTCCTAATAAATCGAAGGGATAATGTTGGTAGAAAATACTATCTTAATCAAAGTTATCAAATTTTGATAGTCATTCGTGACCCTTTTTACTCACTATCTGATCCGAAGGTAAATACTATGACACTATCAGGTTGTGGAATAAGTACATGCTTTTTTTTTTTCAAATTTTGAGGCTTTAATGAGAGGCAAGGATCGGTGGTCGTTGAGGACAGTGGATAACCGGAATAACTCATAAAATGTGAATGGACCCGCCCCTTGCAGTTAAACTCCGCCCACGCGGTTTCTTATGGGTCGTCTACGGGCAGTCTAGGCCAACTTTGGACGGTGCTGTTGGCTTCAATGTACTCTCTGTACAAGAACCAAACATTTTGAGGGAGATGAACCGCCTCCCGACAGTGACTAAGGACCAAGCGAAGCAGGTGTTGAGATCAGTTCTTTTGCCAGCTGGGATGCCCATTTTTACAGTGTGTTTTTCCGGGAGTAAACATCGCGCGCGATCTGATCCATTCCAATAGATCAAATTCTCAGTCGAAAGACCACGTGAAAGCGGAGGTTCCAGCAATTCGCACGTAGCCTTTGTACTGGGTCCGCAATTGCACCGATTTTACTCCCGGAAAAACACCCTGTAATGAGAACAACTCAGGCAAGGCTAGACTAACAACGGACGGATAAAAATTACCTTGTAGAGGAAGGCTAGCGCTTTTGAATGAATAAATAAACCTGGCTAAACAAAAAAAACTGAAGGAAACACAATCAATTTGAAGAAGCAGGATCTCGTTTAACAACCAAATATTTCCACTGAAATTTCCACAGAATTACCTCTACTTATGAGATCGTTAAATTTAGATTCCAGAACTGTTCCCTCTAGAAGATCTCACCTGTCTAACAGAGAAATTGATAGGATAGGCAAATGTCAAGAACTTCAGCCGTTCCCTGGTCATTCGAAACCGACCGCAAGCCATGTCGATGCGACCATGGTAGATATCGCCGAGCAAACCTGTTGCACTTAAATCTTCAGCACAGCGTAGTATAGAATAAACAAACAGTGAAGCATTTCAGGGCTAAACTACCGCCGCCAAACGTCACCACGCTATTCGTCTCTTTATTTATTAATGAAAATTATTATTATTTATTTATTTATTATTAATGAAAGTCCCACAAAACCATAAAGAATACTTTTCAGAGAAGACTTTGCTAGCATACCAACTGCAGTTCCATTTTCATCGACATATCCAATATTATTGTGGTAGTCGACAAACTCGTACGTCCAACCCAGTGACTGAAATGCACTTCTCTATAATCGCCGAAATTCGCATGCACATTTCTCTGATTACATAAACAGGACTGGTTTATTACACAACGATGGGCATGGCGTGAAGAGAAAAAGAAATTCACTTCCATCAACGTGGCACATTGTTCTTTCTCGAGTCCTTTCTGTCGTGTGTTTACACTGAATTGTGAACCTGAAATTTTATGGAATGTTTAAGAACATTTAGAATTCGTTAAACTCTTTTGGTCAGAGCTCCCTTGCCTTGAGTTACGCTGAACTAATAGTTTTCCATGCACATATAATAGCGCTTTTATTTCTGCATCAAATGTAAAAGTAACACCTCAAGTCGCCTATGAGAAGTAAAAATTCTTTGTATATGAGAAAGCGAAAGTTGTTGAGTGCACAATCGATAGGATTCCCTGCATGAATGGGAGCAAAACCTCGCTGAAATGACCTCTAGAGTCCGGCGAAATTTTTTTTGGTTTTCACTACTACTGGTAAATGTACGTGGCTGAAGGGATTCTGTGATGAGTACAAGCGTGGTAACTACTTTGCGGGAAATCATCGCTTTATCGATTTTATCAAATTTTTCGAAATTTTGCTAGGGCCATGTTCACAGCGGTTTTCCAGCGAGCTGGAGTATGAAGCTAGACCATTGAACATAACCACGGTTAACGTGTTAATGTACCAAAATTAACTCTTTGCTCAGCACCCATCATCCTGTTTATTCTTACCCACGTTTCCTCTACCCAGTCGCTACCCATGGGTACGAAATCACCCATACTTCCATTTATGCGTTCGGACCAGGGGCACGACTATGACAAACATTTCATACCCCTTTTTTTCTGTATTTCCTACGCCTATAAATGAGTGTCTAGGCTATGTATTTGGTACATTAACGGTAAATCATTCTTGCATACGGAAGACCTAGTCTGTCGCGTCGTTGCACTCACGCGATGCGGCAGACCAGCTGCTCGACAGCAACAGCATCGATCTGGGCTGCCGTACCGTATAGCTGGCGTCGCGCGGCAGCTCAGAAGGCGATTCTGTGATCAAGGGTAATTACCCTGCACTGTACGTACATCGAGCGGTAGGGCTTTCCGTGGGTATGTCTGACAAGGGGAGCGCACGAACTTAAGCTGCGCTTTCGAAACGAGACATATATGGTTGGATGGCTTGTTGATGTTACAGATTGTACATGAATTTTGCTAAATGGTTAATACAAGCTCGAAATTCTATTTCCTGCCATACTGACATGAATCTCCCACAATCACAGCTTGCCAGCAGGATAACCGAGTGGATAGTGACGCAGACCCATAGGATGAGGCTCGAGGGTTTGCATCCCGTCCATGAATAAGGTTTTGCAAACTTCAATTGCTAGTCTTTAACAGGATGCGGAACGGTTCAGGAGATAAACGAACAACGACTGCGAGCGCTGCTTCGGATATAATGGACAATTGCTCGATACTGGGTGTTAACGCAATGTCACTGCAAAGACCAAGTATTTTGATATGACATATAATATATTAGGTCAATTTCTCATACTTTAACCCCCAATTATTTAAGCTACAGGACAATGACCAAATATGGCCAGCAAAAGCGTGGTTGTGCTTTTGCTGGCCATATTTGGTCATTGTCCTGTAGCTTAAATAGTGTAAAATCAATAGTCATCTCTCCCCTGAACCGTGCCGCACCCTGTTAAAGACTAGCAATTGAAGTTTGGAAAACCCTGTCCATAGACAGGATGCGAACCCTCGAGCCTCATCCTGTGGGTCTGCGTCACTACCCACTCGGTTATCCTGGCGCAGTTCAAGTTCGTGCACTTCCCTTGTGAGCTCTAGCTTCTTCATGGACCCAATTCCCCACGAAACCGCTGCCGCACCATCTCAATCGGTCCGCATTGTAATTCAAGATGCAAGGCTTCAGTTGTGCATCCATAGCAGTGGCATTCCTTTAAAAAACTGCTTTTTCATACGCTTTAGTATTTCAAATGAAATTTGAAGTGGAATGAATCTGTCCATAATTATTGAGTTTTAAATTGTGGTACTTTTCGGCACACCCTGTACGCACATGTCGGTGACATGGCTACCCAACATGTAAACACATTGGAGACACACCCATAATCCAAGAAAAACGTCTGTCATTTAGTGAACCTTTCATTTTCCGCCTTTTACCAGAATTCTGACATGTGCACAAGTTCGGTTCTACACATAGTCGCATTTTTAGCATATCTTAATTAATTTTTCGTAGATTTTATATTTCCTTCGCTCAGCAATACCTTACTGTTGGTATGCAACTACTACTGTGTGGTAAGACAAAATCGAATTTTCGTCGTCTTGGCTAAGCTGATACGAAGGACATCCAAGTGTTCTAAATTCAGTGATCGTCGCACATTAGTTCTTTTCAAACGTACACCTGTCATCTCCAGGACGTCTCACACTCCTTCATTCTTGTCCACTTCGACACCAATTCCTACACTTCTGTTTACCGTTTTTGTTTCTCTCATACCATACTGATACGCAGCACACACCAGTGGCGACCACCAACTGCGAAAGCATAAATGCCTAGCCTGGGAGGGTGTGAGAAAAGGACTGAGGTCTCTGCCAGTGTGGTGACCTGGGTGAAAAATAAAGTTGATAAAAATGCCAATGTTGGTGTGAGAAGACTCAAAATGAATGCCCGGAAAACATGATGAAAATTCAAAAAAAATTCTAACTACGTCAAAAAGTATTTTTGTGCGCCCCACTCCCACTCCACCAAACCACATTGTCACTTATCCCAAACCTATAGGGGTATCAAAAAGTTTCCGGCCTAGAGTACTTCCAAAAGATCTACAGCGAGCAAATTTTGTTGTAGCAAAATACAGGTCCCTCGAACACTAATACACTTTTCAGGGCTCGATTTGAATTTTTTAAACCGTTCAAGGAGCTGCTTTTCTCATTTGACTCAGAGTATCTTTCAACAGCCGACTCTTTGGCGTTTTCGACATCCAGTCTCATCATTCGAACATGCTGTTTTAAATTTCCAGATAGAAAATAGTTGCTGGGTGCAAGGTCCAAACTATAGGACATGTGATTCAGTAATTCGAATCCACGTTGTCGTGTGGCAGCAAGCGCGATTCTTAATCTGTGGACGGGTGTGCTGTCCAAAAGCATGTGGAACCCACTATGGTTAGGTTAGAAAAAAGGGCCATTATTATTGAACTAGTCAGCTTAAGAGCATGAAACTTGGCATGGTGGATTTGAAGATTTCAGGCTACATGATCGCACTCAAAGTTTTGAGAAAAAAGGGATGGAACAGGTTGAGGCCGGAAACTTTTTGATACCCCTATATGACATAAAGCTAGCGAACTTCACTCAAAGTTTAAGAAAAATCGCCCGTTGCCTTAAGTGTGAGCGCTTCGCGTGGGCATTCTGCGGGTAGGATTACATAACAGAGGCTGTCCTTTATTTTTCAGCCTCCAAAACGCTTGTTTTACAAAATGCTTCAGCAAATTAAAAGCTAAGGGTGAATACGTATGTAGGCACACGATGGGGCGAAGAAAACTTTTTGGTCCAAAAATGGTGCCGATCTGAAAGGAGTAGGGAGAAGAATGTAGTAGTGAGTCAGCTCTTGCAAACTGTCTTTGCGAATCAAGATAACGCTCAAATAAATACCTCCGTTTTCTCAATTTTGCATTCTTAGGAGCTGCTACCATCACAAGCCTGAATCATCAGTATGGATCACTAGCCTGGCGAACTTATTCCTTCGTTGATTCAGAAGATTTTTTATGTGGTTTTTCCTGACAAGACCAGTTCTAAGGTGGGAAACGTGGTTAAAAAACTCATTCAAGCAAAAAATGTTTAAGTAAGCGAATAATGTCGCGTGTTTCTCAAAGACGAACTCTCACGCAAAAAAAAACTAGTCTTCCTACTGTCGAACTAACAAGTGGAAATGAATCCGAATTTCAACTTTATGGATCGCAAAAAAAATTCCAGGAAATGTGCAAGACATTCTGAGTGGACAAAGCCAACACTACATAATCTGATCTATCCCTGAGGCACAACTTTTTTTTCTGAGCGCTTTTTTTTTATTATACTGTTCCTCAATTTTGTTAATCTCACCCTTTTGGTTAGCCATAGTCGTTTGGAAGAGAACTCCACTGATTCGCTTTCTTTTTTCCCCTTTGTTCATCTCTCTCATTTTAATCCTCCTTTTTTTGGTAGTGTACGTATTTAGGACCTACTAAACACCGACTAAGTTAACCAATTTCATATCTAGGTAAGTTGAAAACTGGTGCAAAACATCAGAACATTCGGGAAATTGAAATTCCTGCAACCTTTTTTTACCCTACCTCTAGCTTTGCATTACTCTCTTCTATTCGAGCATCCAAATTTTTGTCTTGTTCACATCGAATATTTGAATATTTGAAACATATCTGGAAGAACGATGCAAAATGTCCATAGGGATATTCTTCTTACCTCGATTATTGATGACCGAGTCGATTCCCAGAATCAGATGTGGCACAGTTCGCGAATGGTATACATTACTAGATTTCGTGCCCATTTAAATAGTTCTGAAAAAATCCTTAGTGTACATCTCTGAAGCAGATACACACAACCAGCAAGCAGCACGGAAGGATTATGGGATTATGGGAGGAGGCAGTGATAATTTTTCTATGGCTTATGTTACGACAGAAGTAAAGAAATGATCAGAACTGAAAGGCTTACAGTGAACTGGATCTTTCGCGGAAAAAATGCATGGAAAATCTTTTCTAATTCCGGTCAGCAAGGATAACAGCATTTCAAACTAAAGGGAGTTTGCTTTCATCAAGAAAAGAGAATTCGAAGACCACGAAGCAGTGCAAAAATCCAAAAAAAATCACCCGGCAGTCAGCAAGTCAAATACTATTATAAAGACAGTAACAAGTTTCAAAGACCTTTGATGGAAGCCTCCAAATGAAGTTCTCTGCACAGGAAGCAGTGAAGCTGACATAGGTAGCTGCGCTGTTTGCAACATGTTGTATTTATCGTCATTTCGTCACAAACTTCTCGAATTTCACCTAACAGCCACTTTCGGATAAGGTAAGAAGCGCGTGCAGCGATCCGAGAAGGAGGTGAACACAAAAAGGCTTCTTTATCTCGCTATATATTGCTCGTCTGATCTCAATCATGATAGCCATATGCATTTTCTCACGTGAGGAGACGTTGTCCAATAGTTTTAATTTGGCTGTTAGCCCATTGACGACCGCACTCTTCTTCACATTCTTCCACATTTTCTCAATTTCTGTAACGTTTCCCGGCCACATATTTCTCATGGAAAATCCTATGTAGATTTTTGTAATCATGTCGACTTAGGAAGTCTTATTACGCCACCCTCTAAGAAAACAGCGGATCCTTGGGTCTTAGTGATCTCTCAAAGTGGATCATTCGAAGAAGGATTAAGGCTCACCGGTGAGCCACGCGGTCGTCAATGAGTTGATATTGCACCGAACCCTCTAACCTGCAGAGAGATCCGTATGCATTAGGTTCTAGGTTAACAGGTACTAAACGGTTTGAGTACAACATGTAAGGTATGTGTATTGGGTGCATACTATAACATGTACTAGGTATTCTCTACTTATCTCAAATGATTTATTCTTACTCCTCTCCCCCTCCTCTCCACCAGGGATGAGCGGAAGTACTGCATAAGACCGGAAGTCGGAAGTTGGGGGAAGTTCGAAATATGGCGAAATTTAGAGCGAGGAATACAGCACGTTCGAGTTGGCGTGACCCAACGACTGCCAATCGTCCAGAAATCTAGAAGTCAGAAGCTCGAATGAGGTAAGAATTCAGGAACTTCCGAATTCCGGAAACCGGAATTCCGCTCATCCCTGCTCTCCACCCACCTCCCCCCCCCTCTCTTCTTGCTGATAGAAACCCATCGTATTTTCAGTTGAAGAAAGCGTAGCGTGTGATTAAATGTAGATATTAGCTTTGCTAGCAGAATTTTTAACCGTTCATGGAGGTGGTTTATTTAGCCATTTACATACGCATACGAATGAAGAATGAATGGGAAATTTGAGCCCTTAGTTAAGTGTCGTGGTTCACCTCACTGCCATGGCACTTTACTACGGACCTTGGTGGAATTTCGGCTTCTATTCCTAGGTAATGTGGAGCAACCGCTCTTCCCATTCCCACTAGAGTATGAGGAGATCCACGGAATTTCGCAAAAAATACCACCCAACCCTCCACCTCCGCCCCCGTGTGCATTCGCCAATGATGAATAGGTGCAATACTCTCGCGCTATCTTCGTAAAAAAATGAACACTTGGAGAGCGATGTTGCCTTGTTTTCGTTCCATTGCTATAGAGCAGTTTGAGGGTAATGTATCCCAAAATAGGAGCGAAGGTAAGAACTGTCATCGATCCAACCTCATTTCCATACCAGGTAGGCTCACAGTTTTTAGCTTGAGCACGAAAATTCGAGTGTTCTCGCTCAAATTTCATAATTTAACATGGGATTCATGACAAATTGCTTGTGGGTAGGTTAATCGGCTATTTACAGTTCCTAATATCTATACGAAATCTCGATACACTGCACTTTAACTGCACTGAATTTATTGGGATAGAACGAAAAGAGGGCAATTTTGCGCACCGAGTATACTTCCTCAACGAAGTTAGCGAGGGTATTGTATATTTTGTTGGAACGAATTTTTCGGCGAACTCGTCTGCACGGAAAATTTAGCACGCTATCGAGAGAATTCATGGATTTCAGCATTTAATTCATGGATAGATGGTCGTTCTGTTCCTAACGTCCTAACGTCGCTCTCATTTTTTTTACAAAGTTTGTTAGAGTCCAAAAATGAATACATTAAAAAATTAACTTATAGGCGAATAAAACATAAGGAAGCGGATGAGTGACTGTATCCAGCAATAATACGCTCTGCTTAGAGCAGGAATATACAAATTGAACAAAAATGGAGTTATGCTAGGTATGTAGACCACCACAGTTTGCTTTAACCTGATCCCAAATGCCACCGAGGAGATTTCCGTATTGGTTCTTGCTTCAGAACAAATATTTGCAAAACAGTAAGAGTTTCCTCATAATTGGCAAGTATAGACCGAATGAGTAAGTAGCTAACGACAGCGCAAGGAGACCCCAACCAAAAACATCTGAGGCTGCAAATGCTCTGCAGCGGAAAAATATGCATTGCTGATGATTGTCTTCGAACCCAATGGGAGCAATAAATCATCGTTACACCCATGTAATCCAAATTTTCAACTAGAAAACCAGAAAATGAATTAAAAATCAAGAATTTAGGGCGAAAATGTGGCAGCCAACTGTGGAACTGTGGTTTTTTGAACAAGTTCCGCTGTATGTTGTTGAGCTTTGCAACATCATGTAGAACTTCTATGTATAGATAGAGAATTCTCGGGGAACTTTGTCTGTTTTGATTTTCACAGAATTTTTTAGTTAGTGGTACATAGCTATGCTTAAACTCGTGAACTAAATTTGGTCTACTTGTATGGATAACTTTAGGCCCAATTTGATCATCCGGAATCATTCCACCAAGAACTTTTGAGCAAATTCCGACCCTACCTATCGGAAGCACTTTAAATCGAGAAAAGTTCCATTCCTAAATACAAGTAAATACAGTTAGATAGTTAGTTCAAGCGCATCTTCGGAAACCTTTTCTGCTGGATAAAACCAGGGAGGACAAATTTGTCCAAATTGAACAGACTGGAACCCAGCCTCGGACTCAGTGCAGAAAATCATCTTTTCAAATTCTCTTCCAAGCAATTGCGCCATAAAAGGTCCTATTAACCTATAGGTTTTTTTTGCACAGCAAAAAACCTGTACTGCATTCTGCTATCGCTATTGCGAATGAACATGCATTTTCAGTGACCGGTTCCGTCGACCTCCAAATCCGCTACTAGAGAGCCACTTCTAAAATGCACTTGCATCTCAGCTAGACTCGTTTTTTCCTCTTTCTTCTCCTACTTCTTTTTTTCCTTTTCTCACAAAATCTATTTGGTTCCTGAGTGATTTTTCACCATCTTTCTGAATATTTTACGTGTTCTCCCTCCATTTTATATACATATGTTTTTATTTATCTTTTAATACAAACACCCGTTCGAAGATGCTTCTCTTGAAGGAACACTGCCCTCGCTTTTTAGATGACTCAACTTTCCTGAATTTCAGGGCTTTCAAATGGAAATTACAGACGACCAAAAAACCTATTTCGACAACAGCTTTAATTCTACTTTTTGCCTGCAGCCAAAAATTTACCGATGCTGCTTTGTGGAGCAAAGAAAGCGCTCATGAATTCACGTCCAATCAAATAAAAAAGTGTAAGAGAACAAGAAGCTGAAAAATGGTGGGAGTCATCTGGGAAAATTCAACATGATTGACTTTGAGAGGGAATTAACAGAGCAAAAACAAGTGTTTTTGCCATCTTTTCATATAGCCATGCGAAAAAATCATAAAAGTGTGCGACAGAACGTGCCATTAATGCTCCTCCATCTTCTTCACAACACAAATAGAAGAGTGAACTGTGGAAGACCGGAACATCGTCTGTCTTTTCCTTTTTATTTGTGTTTATATCAGTTACGACATCCCTACTCACTTTCTGAATTTTTATTCTGAAGGTTATCTAAGCTTGATCGATTCTTAACCTAATAACTAAACACTTAATTATCACAGCTTCTTCACTGCATAAATGAGATAGTGAATAGATGGAAAAACTGCAAAATAGAAGATTTCCCTCCCTTAAATGTGTTAGTGAGCGCCAATAAGTGGTAGAGAAGTGAAAGAAGGGCCTTTCTCCAGCGTCGATGTCATCCTATAAAACAGAAAGTCTGAGCTTTTTTTGCAGGAAACCAAGTCCGTACATTCGAGCTACTCGTTTGAGTGTGTGCTAATCATCTATGCAACATTTTTTATAGTAGAAGTAGAATGGAGAAGCACTCACGCAGAATTTGTTTCTACGGAGTGAGCGAGCAGTAGGAAGAAAGACAGGGAGATATTCAGCTAAAAATTTGGAGATGAAATTTGCTGGCAAACGAAATTAAGAAAAACTGCTCAAGATTGAGCAGGAGTGAAAGAAAGCCAAACAGCAATAACGCCAAGGTTTACGAAAAAAATGTAAGGAACATCTCCAGCCAATGCATTTTTTCTTCTATGTACTTGTAGCCGCATTCTAGACCACTAGCCTTTTGGTCCTTTAAGGATAAAATCGCATCAGTAAAATTATAGAAGGTTGTTCAAGGAATGTAACCTGTTTACACGTTTCGTTAGCCCATAAGAAATCAACCGCAGTGATGGCAGTGATATTTACTGCATAAAAAAGTAGCAATATTTGGAGCAGTTACCTAGTCACCCGAGAAAAAATTCCCAAATTCGGAAGTTTAGGTTGGAATCACAGGAGGGAGGAAAGGATTGTACATCAAAGCTAGGCCGGATTTGGTGGCCAGAGACAGTGAAGCTGCTGAAAAACCACTCCTGGCACAACGTGAATATGCGTAACACACCTTTTTGCACTTTGTCAAAACCATTACCTAAGCAAACAGTGTTTTCCGTTGTGCAGACGCCAACACTGCGATAGGGACATGATGTTGGACATATCCCGTGACATAATCAAGCGCGTGAGAGTACTATTCGTGCAAAACTCTCAATTTTCATTTTTTTCTGTTACTTCCGCTTTGTCTACTCTCTAAATATAACGAGGAAGTGGAATCTTCTGAGAAATTGAGGATGAAATTGCAAAAAACGGGCTTGATGAGTGGTTTTCCCCTAGAGTTGCTAGTTGTAGCCTATTCGCCTATTTGTGATGTGTCAAGTTTGCCACTTTGGAATTTCTCGCAACGGTGTTTCACCTCGAATTCGATTTAAAATTTTCAACAGCAGAAGAATCTTTAGACAACGATTATAACAGCACACTCATTTCCTCATAAAAATGCCGGAGGAAAAATCTTTTTTTTTTTGAACCCCATTCTTCAGGAAAATTCGTGACATACGTTGCGACAACTACCACAAGGAGTTGCGCTTCCAACACATTAGGAGCCAGCGATCGACGTGACCACTGCCACATTATGCCACAACTCCGCAACTACTTGTGATAGCTGTTGCAATGAGCACCTCGAACTCTCCAAAAAGAAGCAGGTATCAAAAAAGGGTTCTTTTGGCGCTTCTGTGAGGAAATATTTAGATCATTGTGATACCTTCGCCTTTCTCCTATTTCTTTCAATGATATTTATCGAGAAATACCTCGGAAATTTACGGAAAATTTTCGAGGTCACAACTGGTGTTGAAGCGCCAGATGAATGAAATATGTACATATACCTACTCGTTCTGGTTGAAACACAAATTTTTCATACTTCATAGGCAGGTTGAGGCATTGTCAAAGGAGATGATGCCATGGAAAGGAAGAGGGGTGAAAGAGAAGGGAGATAGAAGAAGTAGAGAAGGAAACGTGGAGTTCTTGCTAAGAAGTACGTGAGCCGGTTGAAAAAAAGAATTGTTTTCTAGAACTGTTTAGTGGTCTGCTCAAAAATAATCATGTAAAAGTATCACTGGTGATGAAACATTAAAATAATCTATTGCAAATTTCTGATTATTTTGTGAAGTAATTTTCAAGGGGTCACCCTTCTCCCTCTTCCCCCCCCCCCATGCAGAGCGGGTGACGCCTGTACATATGTGGCTGAAACCATAACAGTTTTCTGACAAGAAAGTCTCCCTGAAGATTCTACCAGTAAGCTGGGCAGCCTCAATACAATTTGAAAAATGGAAAATGCGACAGATATGTTGCTCCTGCACGATGCACCACGTCCAGCTGGCTGCGCAAGGGAGTGGCCGAGCCCTGCGATTGGCCGATCGGATGAACTGGCCAATAGCAGAACCCGGTCGCACAGCCCTCGAACACGTACAATATTCTACACCCAAAACAGGCTCGGAACAGTGATCTTTCAATGAAAAATGTTTGCAATAGGGCCGTAACCATGTACTCAGTCGTTACTAGCTCAGAAAAAAAAACTCGAGCGGGGGCAGGAAACAAGAGCCAGTCGCTATTACTGATGCTATATAGTAGAATATTCATCCCAGTATCATCTGCCTACTTTCGCCGACGTAGCACTATGTCATAATTGAAGCGAGTAGGCGCGCTGGAGACCCATCCTTCAGGAAATTAGCCATATCAAAGAAAAGGCGCATCAGTGAAATGGGGGATGGACTCAATGGGAGTGAGTGGATGTTAGTTATACTCACGCTCTCGTATCGAGTTGCTCAGCAAACATTAGCGAATCTATTTTGTGTCTAAATTCACACGGTTCTCTCCACGACAACATCGCTTCGACGCGATGCTCGTGGTGGCTACAAGCCAACGACGAGTATTCCGGGGGTCATTTCATGGGAAAAGCGGCGATTTTTAAGGGATTTGCTGGTTTTTCCTTGTGCTTTCCTAATGGAACGTTGTTATTCGGAATGCTACCATCCATATTGGTTCCTGCACAGCTCCGTGCTCTTCATTAGTTCGGCGTCGACCCTCGCGGTGGGGGGGGGGGGAGGGATGAGTTGAGCAGCAGCGGCGCTGCAATCATCAATTTTCGCGCCGCGCGTCAACTGCCGCGCGGCACGGCACTTCAAAATCACGTCACATCTGGAATGGGTTTTCCGGCTTTCGTTCGATTTCTCACATTCTTCGCATTCGTAAGAGGTGTAGTTCATACTTTTCAAGCTATACTCGAATAATTGCCAACTACTCATCTCGTTTCCCTCTTAATTCGCATCTTTGTCTCATTTCCGATCAATTTCCCTGGCGGAATTCACTCCTTCGCGGTTAATTTTAGTTCTTCTATTTAAAGAAATTGAAGGAACCTTTTGACATCAGCCTCTATGCATGAAACCAAGAAACGAGCTGAATAATTTGCTTGTTTTAACTCATGATTTGTAGATCCATTCGGAAATTCGAGGAGCAGAAAACCCTACAGACCTTTTCATCTTTCTCCCCAGTGTTATATCGTCCTCTTTTGTTCGAGCCTTCGAAACTTTGCCGACTGGATATGGAGTATCCGAATTTGGTTCGCTCTCAGCTGTAGTAGTTTTCTCTTTCGATTTTCATAAGTAATGGCATAATAGATGGTCTTCTTTTGTCTTATTTTGGTTCCATTCCATAAATTTTAGTTTGTTTTCTGTTGTTTTCATCTTTGTTGGAGTTTTTCATGTTTTCCTTTCTTCAATCATTAGCTATCATCAACCTTCTCTTCACTGAAAAGCCTCTAAGGACCGGAAAATTTTGATTCGTTTTGAATGTAGAGTTTGCGTCATTCCCATCTTCTTTTCGTTTTTTTTTTGTTGTCGCTTTCTCTTTTTCTATTTCTATTTTGTCTTCTTTTTCTCCATTTTGGTTCCATTGATGGGCCGCGGTCAATTCTGTCAACACAGCTTTCCATTCGGCCAACATTCCGTCTTAATCCACTTCGTGAAATATAGGAAGTTAATGAGTTTTACCATCGAAATTTCTCGAGTTTTACCTCCGAAATGTCCATCTTACCCACTGAAGCAAGCTTTCGAAAGGTGTAAAACGAAAGATCTTTAATGCTTGGTGTGTGTGTGCGAAGAACTCACCCCCCCCCCCCCCACCCCCATCAAGCAGCAAGTTTGGAGAGAGAGGATGATTAAATAGAAAGTAGCAGTAAACTCTTCAAGTGCAAAAGCCCTCCTCCCCCCCCCCCCCCAAGGTTATTACTCTGCTATTCCTAGATTGGCAACTATGAAACTAACCATATTTTCGGTACATTTGGACGTTCACGATTAGTTGATTGTATTTTATCGACTTTCTTCCACTACCTCCGCACCATGATGTTATTTTCCTATATGCGCTGAATTTATCAGGTAATGTTTCGTTTGTTTAGTGTTTCTCCTTACAATTAGGAGTCTGGTAGTTGATAACTTTGGTGATATAAACATTCAATAGTTTACCAACATTCTTTATAATTCGTTTTCAGTCACTTCCTCTGAGTCTCTTTTCAAGTTTGAAGCTTCACCTTTTTTTCGGGAAACATTTTGGTAGTGAAGACAATCTTCATTATTCTTCCACCAGTCTGGCCGTCCGGCTAACGCCGGACTTCCAAACTTCTATTGATGCTCGCTTCGCTCGCATACTACACGTTGAAAGCAAACGTAAAAGTGTAAATGGCTTGATAAGATCTGCTTCCTTCCACGCAAATCTATCGCTCTCCTGAGAAACCCTTGATCCCATAGGGGGTAGCTTCCCCCACATGAACGAAGTTATACTCTTCCACATGAGCGAAGTTAGTGGCCGTGAAGATCTGAATATAACCAATTCAGTGCAAATGTTATCTTGAAATGATTTAGGCTCAACTGGTTGTTGTGGTAATTCAAGTGATAAGGGTCCACCGGCGTATATAAATGGAAAGGAAGGAGTGGTTCATTCAGACATAAACAGAATGGGAAGAGAACACGGATACGAAAAGAAACAATGTACATCTAGGTGATTTAGGTAGGAGGGTCCGCTGAAATAGGATAAGCGTACCCCTCATGCAGAAATGGACCCGTCTAGCGAATTCCTATTACTTGTGGAAGCCGCCGCACCCTTATCACAGCGTTGGACCCGACTCCAGGCGTTTCCCCACTTTCGGATGCCGGCGCACCCTTATCACAATGTTAAACCCGACTCCAGGCGTTTCCCCACTTTCGGACGCCGGCGCACCCTTATCACACCGTTAAACCCGACTCCAGGCGTTTCCCCACTTTCGGACGCCGGCGCACCCTTATCACACCATTGGACCCGACTCCAGGCGTTTCCCCACTTTCGGACGCCGGCGCACCCTTATCACACCGTTGGACCCGACTCCAGGCGTTTCCCCACTTTCGGACGCCGGCGCACCCTTATCACACCGTTGGACCCGACTCCAGGCGTTTCCCCACTTTCGGACGCCGGCGCACCCTTATCACAGCGTTGGACCCGACTCCAGGCGTTTCCCCACTTTCGGATGCCGGCGCACCCTTATCACACCGTTGGACCCGACTCCAGGCGTTTCCCCACTTTCGGACGCCGGCGCACCCTTATCACACCGTTGGACCCGACTCCAGGCGTTTCCCCACTTTCGGACGCCGGCGCACCCTTATCACACCGTTGGACCCGACTCCAGGCGTTTCCCCACTTTCGGACGCCGGCGCACCCTTATCACACCGTTGGACCCGACTCCAGGCGTTTCCCCACTTTCGGACGCCGGCGCACCCTTATCACACCGTTGGACCCGACTCCAGGCGTTTCCCCACTTTTGGGACGCCAGCGCACCTCTTCTCCAGCGACGGAACCGTTGCACATCGCGAGCCCTTCTGCTCACCCAACTCTCTACCCTACTCCACCACACCATACCCGTTATTAGCCTTTTATAGGATCTCACAATCACCACCAATCACCATCACTGACCAATGGTAGCCCGTGTGCACACGCACGCACAAAGTCACATAAAGTCTGTAATATATATATATATATAGAGTATGATAGCTGTAGTACACAATGCAAGCAGCTACTCCACATATTGTTGTTAATCTACTGCATATTCACACTCTATCCTGGAGGATTATCTTTATCTATAGTCCATTCAACCGGCAGTCGGTATTGGTGGAAGGATCATGGACTGATACGCGGCCACTTTCAATCAATATCAAGCATGCTTGATAGTGCACTATCGCACCAGTCCGTGAATGCACCAGTACCGACTCCTTTCCGAATGCCCTATATAGATATGTGCATGTGCATGACCAGCAATAAGTGTCTTTTGTATTCTATCAACGTCCTTTTCGTCATATGATCGGGTTTGTCTGCTGTTTTTCTGATGCCGCTATTCTTCACAGGGAGCACAGCACTTTGCGTTGTCGACGGTAGCGAAATAATTTCGATACTTACGTTTTCGATCACCTTGCGCTCTGCGATTTTCTTTGCACCTCTTAAGCTTCTTGTCTCTTCTCGCGGTACCATTTCAAGAGCGAAATTAGACCGAATGCTGCCCACCTTTCGCACCAGCACTCTCTGGTCCTTTCGTAACAAAGCTGTTTTCCTGTCACCTTGGCAACTCCAGGCCTTATGGCTCTGGGACTTTTGCCATTCTTCTTACGCTTCACTTTGTCTCTCATCGCTTTCCACATTGCCGGTTTCCATTATCTTAAGCACCATCTTACTTAATGTTTTGCATACCAACTCTTTTTTCTCACTTACTGACCGCATTGGCTGCCGTTCTGTATAGAATTTTTGCTCGCTCAAAATTTGATTTTCTCTTCGTGCTTCGTACTTTAAATAAATAGCTGTTTATCCTACTCCCAATTGGAAGCTACCTTCATCACTAGGTTTTCGACAGTTCTATCATCATCTGCGACGTGAGTTTGCTGTTTATAAACATACTTGTATGTTTTTCGTTGTTAAAGTCATCCGCAGGGAAGCAGATGACAGCTATTCTCTCATGATTCATGGCTGCCTCGCATCCTTCACTTTCCCACTGAACAGTCACATAGTAAATTACATACTCGCATCAGTTTCCGTTCACTTTATTCTTCACTACGCTTAACTACGGAAATTATACTACGCTTTCTCGTGGTCTTTGCACTATTTGTTTATCACTGCTTTTTGGTTTAAAAACGAGTAGTTATGTTCATTTGTGGAAGATTACACATGCTTCCTCTCAAATTTATCCGATTTGGTTTTCTGAGTTGGTTTTGTTTGGGCTTTTATCTGTTTAATTTTCTTAATCGTCGTCGAATCTATTTAAAGCTGCACTTTCGCGTCATCTATGTGGTTGCCGCCCTAAAAGGTTCCATTCATATGGTCCATCTCGCCAGCGAAGATAGCTAGAATGATGCCAAAGGGGGAAAAGAACGCATAAAAGTGTGCTGCATTTGGGAAGGGAGAGGTGAAGAACTGCTGCTACGCCTAAGAAGTCAACTATCGTCTCCTTTGAAACCGACTATGTCGTAAGAAGGGTATGAAAAAGTCTTTGTTCGTCGCTTGTCTATTCTACTTTACTTTATCTTCTTTCTTTGCTGTCTTCTCATCGGAACTGTTGTGTGGCATGAAACCTTAGTTTGAAGTTTTCTTAATAGAATTTTATTGGTCTTCCTAAAATTAGGAACTTCCTCCTTTTGCTAAATTGCGGGGATTGTTGCACTCCAGGTGTTAACCAAGTCAAGTTTTTGTTCAATGAGCCATTTGAGACAAATGAAGCACACATTGTGATGAAGATCCTTCACTGCGGTACATAGCTAGTTTCTACCATATCCTTTGCACAAAATCGTAACCAGCATCCCAAATAATCCTCATGCACAAATTTTCAGTGCAACAAAGAGCGCATAGCCACAGCCTCAAATATGGCGTTTGATAAGCCAGGCAAGCAGGGAAGGATGTTCACAATTTCTTTCGCAATGGAGTTCAACAGAAAAGAGAACGGATCTAAGATCAGTGTCTGCGATTTCATATGATGCATATATCTAATTGCAAATGGCCACGACATCCTAGCTATCTTCCATTGTAAGACCTACGATCGTTGAACACGTCTCCATACGGCGATAGCGTGACTTTATGGGGGCACTATGGTCACTTGAGCCGTGGCGTGAGCTGGGAGGGTTCGATTAGTGCCATCTGCGCGGGAGAGGTGGCGAGTTCGCACTTTTCCCGTGCGCTTGCTCCGAGAGCAAATTCGAGGTATCGATACTTGTGGACAGCGGTGCAATGTGCAAACTCGTACGCGAGGAACATCATTATTCGTGCGTTCGCGCCATAAAACTAGTGATTCCCGTTTCCATTATCTCACTGGATCTATAGGTGTTTAACAGTGTTCTTTCTTGGTTTCAGATGGGGATTAGATTATTCATAGCATCAGTGTGTCACACGCTAGGTGGATGAAAAAAAAGCTTCTAGAAATTTCGTAGCTTCGTTGCTCAACAAGTCTCCTGAATGACAGTTGGCATAAGAGCATCTCTGTGGTACTTCTACTATTCCTTGCTGATTTAATTTTGGCTCCCTCTAGCTTCGTTTCAATTAGCGTTCAAGTTCGATTGGTGCACGCTTCCTGTGTTTCCTCTCCTCTCCACCCGTCGTACTACACATACAACTAGCGGCTATTGCATCCATTCACCAGCTGTTTTCTGGCGGTCTGTGTAAAGACTGGTTGTTACCTCAATGGGCCATCATCGCTCGGGTGCAGATCGATTTTTCGTTTTTCCGTGTGTTATTGGCGTCAGACACATTGGTCTCGACCTATTTTCAAGATCTCTGTCATATGCTTTTTAGTACTATATTCGTTATTGATTGCCTGTCCGTTTCTTGACGAGTGTGGCCGGTGTTTATTCGCAAGTTTCACTTCGTGCGAGCGTTCGTGCTCGTAAAAAAGGACTTCAGGCTTGTCGCGGCTTATGGACCTCAAAAACACTGTCCTCATAGCTCGCTTTGCTGCTTTATTGTTCGAGGAACGTCCATTTGCAATTTTTTCTTTTTATTTCATTGTTCTATCCTTCAACTTGCCGTGCTTTTGCCGTTATCCTGCGGGCTTCCTTCCGATTCTGCAGCTCACACCAAGTTTCCATCTCTTTTTTTCGACGATTTTCCCTCTTACATGCATATTTCCGTGGCTAAATACGAAAAAAATTCAATCGAACATCGCTTCAGTGGCGAGCGTCGCTACGCTCGAACTTCCCCTTAATCTCACTCATAGTTTCACAGGCGTTCAGATGCGGATGTGACTGTGACGGTGCACACTTTTGCGGTAGAGAGATGACTTCACTCGTCTCGACGCCTAGTCAGCGAGCTTTCGCTGGGAAGCGGAATAAGTGAGTTTGCCGTTGTGACGTTTTTTATATTTGTTGTGCACCGGGCAAGTTCTGCCTCAAATGGAGGCTAATTTCGCCGCTTTCCTTTGCAACCTCATTGAAAATAGATGTCGAATTTGCCCTCTGCTCATTCATTTAATTTCTCATATAGGCTTGTGTTGGAAAGAAAATTGACTGTTTTAATTAGCGGTTTTTTGGGAAGGGGGGAGCTAACATTTGGTATAGGGTTGCTCTAACGGGCATGCGACAGATGAGGATCTGTCGTCTTTTTTCATCCCACATAATGCCCTTTTCAATGTATTTTAATCATTCTGAGGAATTGACTTCAGAGCATCACCAAGACTTTGTTCACTGCACCCATTGTTGTCATTTGAGATAAGTGCGCGTTAGAAGAGGATTATGCAGTCAGCATTGCGCAGTGTTTAAAACTTCGAGTGTCTCAATTTGCTTAAGCAGAGAATCTTCATTAGGAGCAGAAAATGGGGGGGGGGGTGGTTGGCTAAATTATGCGGCAATATCGAAATCGCCAGGTAACTGCGAAGGCTCGTTTCCGGCTCGTCTAACTAGGCCAAATTTTGCCTTTCCTCATTACCACTACCACTAACCTAATATAAATTTAGCTGGATTGCCAGTTCGATTTAGTTTTCGTGACTATCAGAGAAAATCTTGATTTTTAATACCTGATATAGGTCAAATTTGGCCATGTTGAACAGGCTGGAATCCAATCGTAGTGGAGGACGCATTTCGTTGTTAGTGGATAACACTATCATATATTGCATAAATCTACACATACACGAAAACTTTTTTCGCCAGCTAGTACAATACTATGACAGAATTTGAAACATTAATCTAGCAAGTGTCATCGTGAGGAAAAAAAGAGATAATCGCAACCCATCTGTGAACTTATCACTTTGCTTTTCATATTTTCTGAGAGGCACATTTTTTTCGTGAAGCCCTTTCAATTTTTGTTCACCTATGGAGTTCCGTTATTTATATCTGTAACATAGCTGTTGTTGTACGAGGATAATTTGTTCGATATTGTTGCTAATCCGAGAGCAGAACTTGAAGAAAGGCATCTGATGTTGTGAAAAACGAGGAGATAAACGAGCATCTCTAGGCTAATCCAGAACCGTTCATTGGTCTTATCTGTCATTTGAGATTTCAAGCGAACACAACAATATAGCGTGTGTTTTAATATCGACTTTCGTTCTGCAGGGGTATTGCGTGCGAAGCGTTGGATAGAAATATTAGGTTAGAGGGGAACAAACATTAAAATTCTTGTCGTTTGCAGTTAAGAATGACCCAACAGAGAAAACACTAGGTAAGAATGACCCAACAGAGAAAACGCTAGATTAGAAAAAAACTATTCCAGTGAAGCCGTATTGGAAGTCAAAGTTGGGAAAGTTGTGGATCTGCAGCACAACTTGGTATAATGCGGGGGTTGGTGAACTTGAGAAATCTCCGGGTAATCTGAAACCTACTCAATTTCATGTGGAGAGCGGTTTTTGTACGAGATCAATTACACACTTGTTGTAGTTTTCCCCAAGGGCTGGGTTCCGATTGCGATTGATTCTCGATTGAATACATTTCCATTGTATATTTTTGTATGCAAAACATGAACGTATTGCTAGCATCGATCCAGTTGCAATGTGTTACGAGATCTTTACTATTACGACTCTGCCACCACTGAATCCTTTATTCAAGTGTTTCCTTCAAGATGGAGATATTCCATGCTGCAGTTGAATATTTATGAGTTATTCCTACCTAATTCATTAGTACAGCTTGTGGAGCAGGCGAGAATTGGGCTTACATTCGTCTGATTAGAATTTAAAATGAAATGTACTAATTTTCAAGTGGCTATACCTGGTCTGCTGCAATGTTCATTATAACTATGAATTACACCGCTTTGAACCTGAAAAATACATGAGTGAATAACAAACAGCCGTTTGGTTTGCAACAGCATTCGTACATTTGTGGAATTAGCGCAGAGTTTCCGTTATTAATCCTTACACATTTGCATTGTTGCAGAATGACGGCAGCAGATGTTCGAAAGCATGTGATGACCGGAAGTTTGATGATGTTGCATCCTGCGTCATTTGACATGACTCTCCCCGATGGCTCGACATCGCAAACGGTCAGACAATTACGTATTGTTTATACAGCCGCTCGAAGTTGAATGTTGGACTCGAGAGATATTCACTAGCTGCATGGGTACTCGTTCTCGTCATCATTCGCCATGAATTGCTAATGAGCTGAGGGGCATTGTGAACCTAATTCACGTTTGTAAGGATACCTAGGTTAAGGACTAAGTTAGCTATCTACTCTCAGATGTGTCATATCACATGCATTTGTACTTATAGCTGCCTATTTATGGGGATGGGGCGGTCACCAATCTATTGTATACGCAGGATTGCGGTTGTTCAGGGTCAAGGGTGTGACGATGATTATCAGCGAGAGAATTGTCGTGTGGGGGAGAGGGGATCATAGTGGTGCCTCCATGATGGAATTGAGAATTTGTATGCGGAAGGATTGGGGGTTGGAGCGAAGGGGGTGGGGTAGGAGTGAGTTCACCTTTCAACATCATCACGCTGGACTCTGTGGTTGACAATTTTCGAACTTTCATCTGGATTCTTTTTTCACTATGAAAAAGTAAATCTTTTGAGTAGCAATAGTTGGTGTAACGCATTGGGTCGGTTATGGATCATTACATAAACTTTCGTCCTTTCTTCACAATGCAGCCAGTTTTTCATGAGTACCTCAAGCCTGCAATGTTTCCAAAGATTTCAAAAGCATTTCATGAACAAATATGGGTTGATTCCCATAGTATTATTGAACTAGTTCGATGATGTTGACAGGATACCTTTACAGTAATCACAGACACCCGAAACGAAGTCTAGAGACATTTAGATGTTTTGCTCACTTTTTGTAATTTTGTGAAATCTGCTGAGCCTGCAAACATCCTAGCTTAAGTTTTTCCCGTCAAAAATCTGGTATCCTTTCGAGTGATATCCTTTTTTTCACCTGTATATTTTGTTAGGACATTGCTTTTGTTTGCTTTCTTTTGAATCAGGGAATATAATGTCGAGCAGTTTTTCTTTGATATATTAGAAGCACTTGTTTCAAAAACTTTGCGGATAATAAACCGGATCGTAATGTGGCGAAACACCTACTATCGCTGTTCTGTTCATGATCTCATGCTCTTGATATCGTTGCATTATCATCGTGATTTTGTGCGCATCCTCCTTCTTATTCATATGCATCGGTAAATCGGCGAGCATTGCGCTATTTGCATTCAGCTATTTGTATGCATATTGACTTGCTCTGATGATAAATTAACTTAAAAAAATATTTTTCTTCATTCATTCGATTTAGCTCAGCCTTCTTGATGTAGTGGATCCTTGCGATATCGAGGAAGCTCTCGCTCAGCGACGAACATCTGCACTGTATGACATCTCCTCGACTACTGCAAGTCCTAGGAAGTTAGTTCTTTATCTGAGTTTTTCATTCTTGTCCGAGGTGGGCAGCCTTTGCCGTGATTGCGCTGCGACCGCATGCATTTTATAGTAGTGTTATGCATCGATTTGGTTGAGATCTCACATTTACTGAGGTTTTACAGAGTCAGTGAGTTTCCCGCGGATGACGTCGAAGTGCGGATTGTTCCTAGGGAATGGACTACCGTTGACCCTCCGGTACCAACGGAGACCAAAGAGTAGGTCTTTGGAATCTTCTCCTCTCCTGCCTAACATTTTCAAAGTCATTTTCCGTGTTCCAGCCTGAAAATAGAGCCATTCGTGCGGGATATCATCTCCTCCTTCACGGACCAATTTTCTTTAGTACAAAGAAGGTACAGTTGTACTGTATTGGCTCAGTGTTCTCTTTGCGAGGTTGTTGTTTTCCTTCACATCTAACTAATTTGTGTTCGCCTACTCGCCATCGTCATCTTAAGTTTTTGTACGGTCTTTGGATGGCTGTGCAGCTCCAACTCATGATAACAGCTCGGTATTTCTACTGATGGATCATAGCTTTTTTTAACAAAATTCCATAGATCTTGCTAAAGGACTTATCCTCATAATTCTCCGCTATGTCTTACTTTTCCGGTCCTCTAGGTATCAACAGTTTGGCTCTGCCGATGCCTACGTTCGTATGTTGATAGAAAGGCCCATCATCGTCCGCTCCACTACACGTCCGATTTTCGAAGCTGATGCTGGTCGAGCGGAGCGAATCGCTAGAAGTGTCAGTGTAGTCGGCGATCAGGTTGGTGTTAGAGATGATAGATTTTCTGTTTCGTTTTTCATTGTTTGCCCTCTCTTTTTGTTTACGAATGAGGCTGGGTGCCCTCACTGTGAACCCATTTCTCTGGTAGCTCCTGACACTTAATCCATTACCTGCTGCTGATTTCCAATATATTTGCTCGAATCGAGACAATTCTTTTTTTAGAGATTGTTATGTTAAGCCGTTTTTTTTTTCTTCGTGAGAAGCTAGTTTTTATTACATCACTTGAATTCTGCTCATTTTTTGACCTCCATCGAACCTGCCGTTCTATCGCCAAATTTCGGATTCCATTTGCTCTGATCATTGATCATTGACAGTCAAGCGCAGACCGAATCTCTGTCCAGGAAAGGATGTTGACTTCAATCACCCTTGAATCATTCGCTGAGCCACACTCCTCTCTCTTCTAGTTGTTCCGTTAGAAATCGTCTGCATAACATGAATTTTACATCATTAACATTACGTTTGATTTCATTAGATGCCTTAATTGAAAAGTCGTTTTATTTTAGGTAGATGGGGGGGGGGGGGATACGAATTAGAATTCGTTTTCATATTATGATCCGTTTCGCATGCAGATTGGGCTGTTTATGGATTCTTAACGGTTTTCCGAGACACGAATTTGGCTCCATGAGCTTCCTTTGACAGATCATCAGTTTTGCAAACTGTTCGAATGCCTTTAACACCGTTTTTAAGCATTATTACTAGAAACATTCTCAGGCTGGTACCTATAGATGTAATTGTAGGCAATGTAGGCTTTCTTTGTGATCTGAATCACCCCGAATAAGAAAACATCCAGTTTCGTTGTTCATCGATTCTTTCGCAGGACTCGAAAAGGCAATCGTATGCTTCAACTGCTTCTTCTGGTACCATGGGATCTACTGAAGGTGACTCTCGTGAATCTCGACTACATCAAAGTCAGCCTGATCCTACAATACCTGGTATGACTGTTGCATTCTTTTCCTTCTTTTTTTATTGCTAAATTTCCAAGAATATTTCTAATTGTTTATGGACTCGTCTTTACAATTCCAAATAGAGGCAATCTGTGTATTGTTCCATTATAGGTTAAAATATGTACCATGTTACAATATGCAATTCACATTTCTCAGAGATTTTCGATTCTGCTAAATCCCGCTTTCGGTACATTATATCGCGTTAATGGTCGATTTTTGCGAACTTTACATTGAATACTTCATTATTAGTCACTCTGTTTATGGCCAATTTCCTGTAAGTTGTGAGTGCTTGGCTTCCTTCTCATGAGTGTTGAAATAGTGGCAGCTTCTCTGCAGCAATATTCGAGTTTGGTTGAGATTGGCTCTAGATTAGGACTTTTCTGAGGATCCCTTTACCTTGGGGAACTGAGGGAGTAAAAATAGCGCCTTATGAAGTGCATCGTGAACATCGTAGAGGCATTGAATGCGTATATGTCCTGTGCAATGACTTGCTGCGGGCATCCGATGTATCAGTTCAGTGCTTCATCCCCCCAGACTCCTCTGGTACCAATTTACCAACCCCGGAGGGATGGAAGGCTTGACTGGCCTCCGGCGGGATCGAGCCATCGATCTTGCGAGCGAAGAGCGAGCATCTTGCCACTGCTCGACGCGCACCCGCAGGAAGTATATCACGAAGAAAATTCTAAACACTACCTTCGGATAGGATTAATGAAGTGTCCAAACCTGAGAATGACATTGCCAACTATCTTTGTTTAGTGATAAGTGTCTCAGCATTCATTTTCTTGGAAATTACGAGGACGAAACAAGGCTTTAATTTGTCCATTCACACATCATTATACCGGTCCACGCGGCTTTTGCGTATGTTTTGCGAAGTATGAACAACGGAAATCGGCAAGCTGCTCTCGGTTAGAGTGTTGATCGCAACAAAAACTGTAGTGCTTCCTGATGTGGTCCGCTGTTTTGACATGGAATTTTGGTGTTTGCACTGCAAGAGAAATTCGCTCATAAAATTTGAAACACGCGCAAACTAGTGTACCTGGATGCAAGAAACCGTCGTCGTAATATCGTTAGGTAAACGACGAGTTCAAAACGTTAACATCACCTACGTCAATTTTGGAACAAAACAGGTAAACAATGCATGTAAAGAACGGAAAGAGAAAAATGCTAGCGAGGGATCGAAATTCAGTGGAAAGGAATAGGAAACAGTATTCACTGTGGCTATGAGAATGACTCCCGCAAAAGGTAGAATATATCATTCTCGTTCGAAAATCATTAGAGAACCTGTTTAGGACGAAAATGGCAAAAAAAAATCAGAATGAGCATTGCTGGAGTTTTTCTTGAATGTACATTTCTGTAGTGATATTCTAGAATATTTACGTCGTTTTTGGAAGAGTTTTGCCAAAATTACGAAGTGTGCTTGGATCTACGCTCTTTCTATTCGCATCTTCCACCTCAGATACATCACGCTACGACTCGCGCGGTATACTTAAACGGGATCCACCGCTTTCAAATTGTATAATTTGCGAGGGAGGAAATTTTGTTTAGTGGGTACTTCACTGGAAACCTGTGTACTTGGCGCGATTCATAGAACCCCTTGGTCAGCGATTATCGAGCTTTTTGCGAACAAAATAACATGTTTCACTCTTTCAGGAGTGATTCAGCGGTCGAGTTTCACGCAGCTTGATCAATTGAGTGACGCGCGACGACAGACTGGTCGTCACACAAGCCTGGTCAATCTGTTGCCTGTTCAGCCTGATGTGAGTACTATCTGAAAGTTGGTAAGTTATCGAGTTTAAATGCGGTAATTATTTGATTTTAGTCATCGGTGATTGAGAAAAGGAGTGCCCCGCCATATCCGGAGGAACGAGTAGGGCAGAAGCTCATCGTGAAGGTTATAAAGGTGCGGTCAATCGTTTTCTATGGGGCCATCCACTCGGGATATATTGGATTCAACTCTTTTTGTTTTCAGCTCACACTAGATCCCTTTTTTGAGCCAGTTTTTGGCTCCATAGCCATCTATGACGCTAAAGCTCGACGAAAAGTCAGTGAGAACTTCTACTTCGATGTGAACCCGGATGAATTACGGCGTCTTGTCGAGAAGAAGCGCTATTATGAAGAACCCCCTCAGCGGTAAGGATGTCAGGGAGACGACCACCCTTCCTTATGTTTTCTTTGTCTTTTGTAGGTTCATATTAGCTCTGAATCACTCCATATTTCGTTGATTTAATAGTTATTTCGGCAAATCCCGTCCTTGTTTCAGGTGCAGTCAAGCGGCATTTAGCCTTTCCTCCCCGCTGAGTGATCTGTTCATGGTTGTCAAGGTGAGTTCGAAATCGATACTTCTGTTTCGGTGTTTTTTGATCGTAGTTTGTGCCGATTTTCCATCATATATCCTCTTTTAAGCTCGAAAAGGTGCTGCAAGCATGTGAAATAGCGGATGCATCAGAGCCTTACACGAGCTGCGCTGCGAAGGATGATAGGACTAGGGAGAAGTTGTCTGCTGCAGCTGCGGATTACTGTGAGAGACTGGGTAAGTCAATCTTCATTGCGTTTTCTTGTCTCAACAATGGAACTTCTCTCATGGCTAAGTGCTCGTTCGCAAATGGACTTGCAAACGATGAAAAGCTAGGAGGTCTTCGAATATGTTTTTCTGAGTCTCGTTTTCTCGCCTTTTAACTTTTTGATGCAGTGGCTGAGTGCTCCTTTGTTTCTGAAGTACAGGCTGAGTGCTTTTCGGTGTGTGCTTGTAAAAAGCTTAGGCAAGAGAGCGCTCGTAGAGGGTCGTCCCGGATTGAGGGAGCCCTTACAAGGCGCGAGCATGCGTTGAGAACTTAGATTAATTCCATAGTTCTTTAAGCGCACTGTCAATGCATCCACAAATTCAAGCAAATAGACATCAGGTTATCTGGCAGATTTTTCTTGCGAATGAGGGGCTTGATGCTATCCTGACAATTCTTCCAATAAGGTAGCCGATCAGACAGGGACGATGAAAAGCTTGTCGTACTGCGTATTACAGGGTGGGCCATAAACACGGTAACACAGAAAAGTGTACACCGAAAAAGAATTGGCATATAATTTGAAACAGAGTCTCAGGATTTATGTTTACTAGGTCATGTACAACATGATGCAACCCTTCACCTAGCAGTGACGGACACAGCCCCGCCCCCCGAGAATGGGTCGCCAAATTTTCGAAATTACTTTACAATACAACTAAAAATCTTGTGTTTATTTTTGTTTATTTTTACTTGTTTATTTTTATTATTATTTTAATATAATTTTTATTAATTGTTCATTATTATAATTAGTATTTTTATTAATTTTCTTTCCCGTTTGGGTCCCCAAAACGGCGGAGACCCCAATTTTTTTCCCCACGCCCCCCCCCCCCCTCCCTCCCGCCCATTTTCTGCGTCCGCCACTGTCACCTAGGGATATCCTCTGTCAGCTTCGGCTCAGGATCCATGATTCAAAGTGAGGTCAGTGACCGCGGCGCGCAAATGGTTGGGGTTCACGTCATCCAACATTTTTTGAAGTCCTTGCCAAACTGATCAAATTCCGAAGAGGTTATGAACAAGCCCTGGTCTTGTGGATCACCAAAGCCTACCAGCCCTTCTGATGAAGACCCAAGCAAATCAGTGGTCACTCAATGAAACCAATAGGACCTGAAATATATTTTTGGCGGAGTCCTGGATCAAACATGACTTGTGGGCGGGAGCACTATTCCGGTAAAACGTTGCGAAAGGACATCCCAGCTAAGTTTAACTTCAGGACAAAAGTTTTCTTCTTAGGAGAAACGAGCGATGTTACCGTATTTTTGGCCCATCCTGTATTTATCTAATTTTGGTTATAACTGACTGTATCAAGTAAATTGTTAGTTATACCATCTGAATGATCGAAAATACATGTCGAGGTTTTATAGCACCTATTCAGCATACCAAAATCAGTAGATGGAGAGGTTGCATGTTTAAGGGAAAACTGTGCTTAATAGTTCCTCTACTTCCATACTCTGTTTAGCCTTAATGTTTAGCCTTAAACTTCCCTGTTCAGGAGCCTTTCGTATGCCTTTGGGATTCATGGTCGTTGACCTACAAAAGGTTCTGATGGGTGCGAATTCACTGGAGCGTTCGGACATGACTATGTCAACTGTGACGGCTACATCTTCTGGAACAATAACGGGTTCGTTTACGCGGAAATTCGCCTCGTATCCATGCTTCATCAGTTCATGTTGTCGTAAATCTCCTCCTTAAGGTGAAACTGCTGCTCCTTTAGCCAGTGTTTCTGGAGAAACGGATAGTATTGTCAGTGCGGATCGTGTTTCGAACACGTCGACCTCTACATTCCGAAGAATGGGCAGCGGAACGTCAGCAGCTGCTGTGTTGAACCGGGTTCGAACTCCTCTCCAGCGGCGCAAGTTCCTTGGTGGAAGTGCAGCAGGTAATTTCGCTGACATGTTAGTGTCGTCTTCTTTCTATGAAGTTCAAGTATCAAGGAAGCGAAGACTCAAGTGTACCGGATGCATCGTCGGTGGGGAAGTCAATGGAATTGAATTTAGCCAACCTACAACCCGTTACGCTCAATCTGAATTCCTTCTTTAGACAAGTGAGTTGGAACCGTTTGTGTTTTCAAAAGTTCCCTTATCTATTGGTCTTTTATTGCTATACCCAATGTCAGAAATTGTAAATATTAGAAGTGTTTGCTTCCAGGAGGCTGACCGTTTGAGCGACGATGATTTATTCAAACTGTTGGCTGACGCTCGAAAACCCGGTGGAAAGTTGAGCCGTTTGAAGACCTTCACTGCTGATTTGGCTCTACAACTCTCAGGTTAATTCCTTCTCGAAAATTTTCGATATTTAAAATATTTCAGTGCTCATGGAATTTCCCTCTCTTCATTTGCTTAAGTAGAATTTTAGGTGGTACTGGGGAGGAGCTGCTGATGCGCCTTAGTCCGGAAATGTTGCGTGTTGCGCCATTTTCGGGTGGTGAGTTAACGAAAGACATCCAAGAATTCCCCGCGAAAGGTCTTTACATGGCGAACACGAGCTATAGGTGGGTATACTTTTTATACTCAATATTTCCAAACTGCGTTTTGCTCAAATTCTTTCATTTTTCAATTCATGCATTTTATAGTTACCGTTTATATTTTCTGTACTTGTTTAATAGCAACTTTCCACTTTTTACATGATCGAAATTGCTGTGAAATCCTCTTCCTATGCTTTTTTTGGATAAGGGGCTTCAAAGTATCTACTTGTGAACGCATGTCTTACATCGCGTGCTAAAGGATAATAGTGATGACAGTATTGTTTACCCGCACTAAATCTCGAGAATGTTAATTCTTATTTTCTTTTCCTGTCATGTTGAGACTATTTCCTGCGACATATAATTTTCTCAAATTGTGATTTTATTCAGGAATCTTCTGTACATCTATCCGAAGTCGGCTAATCTTACCAATCGACCTGGTACTGCTCGGAATATCTCTATAAAAATAGAGCTGATGAATAGCCAAGAACAACCACAGCCTGTGATCTTCGCCAGAGGTCCAGGATGTGAGATGGTGTCTGTGATAAGGACGGCCGTGGTGTATCATAACAAGTAAGTTCTTGGTGTAATTCTTTTTTTTAAACAATAGTATGAATGTCTGTCTTGTTTCAGAACCCCTCATATAGCAGATGAGATCAAACTTCGTATCCCGGTGGACTTGGATGATGGTCATCACTTGTTATTTACTTTTTATCATATCTCTTGCAAAGCGAATAACAAGGACGAAGAAGTGGAATATCCTATTGGATACAGTGTACGTGCAGCCTTGTTCTTCTGAGGTCATTCCCACGTATCATTCAAATTTTCCAGTGGTTGCCTCTTTTTCGTGATGGTCGGCTGTCAACTGGCGATTTTCATCTGCCGATATGCCTCGATCGTCTTCCTTCAAGCTATGGATATCTTTCTCCGGATGTTGCCTTGCCGAATGTGCGATGGCTCGATGCTCATAAACCAGCGTTCAATCTAAGCGTTACAGCGATTAGCACGGTCCATCCACAGGTGAATTGTTGTAAATATCGCAATCGTCTGTGATTCTGGCTATTTTTTAAAAGTCGAAACACTATCTCCCTTCTAGGATGAACACCTAGAAAGGTTCTTTATCGGTGTTAACTCGCTGTCTTCAACCGACAGGAAGAAGCCGCCTGTCAGTGAGAGCGCACTGATCGCAGCTGCACAGGTTGGTTTTAGAGGTTGTTGGCAGAACAGGCTAACCCTCCAGTTAGGCCAACTTTTGCTCTTAGTAAATTCTAACCTAATTATTTTTTTTTCAATTTTCTTCGTATGAGGTACTCCTTTTTTTCCTCCAACGTTTCTGCTGTCATTCCAAATTGCTATCTCAGTTATCCTGCTGCTATCCTGCTCCTGCACCCACTTTTCTACCATGGAACTTCTTCGTAGATGATTTCTGTGCCAAAATGAACTGATTAAGGGTGTCACGAAAGCTAGACCAGAACCGATGGTGGCCTATTTGTACAATGTGCTGGACAAGTTGATTGCTCTCATTGCTAACCGTCCATACTCAGGTTTGTTTGAATTTTATTGGAAATTTATTTTATTTGAATTTTATTTTTGCATGTAACATTGTCAAAATTGACAAAAATTGAGGACAGCTGAATCTTCACTGTGGATAGCTTCAGTTGTAGGTATTCCATATCAAAAATTGAAACGTAAAAATTGAGCAATATAAACGGCATGGTGGCATAAGTCTGGTGTTGAGGATTAACCAGTAGGTAGATTTTACCATAGTAGCCACGAAACACAGTTGCATTTTGTAAAGTGTTGATTATGTAATCCCGGCAAAGTGTCTTATATATCAGGGACTTAGCACTAGAATGAGCAAGCTAAAAGGTCCTTTTTTTGGTAAAGTAGGCACTGATTTCCTAACATTTCAACCCAAATTTTACACGCAGTTCAGCTGTCATCTCAACTTTCTTACCTAATTCATTCAAAATTCTCTAGCAAGCCGAATACTGCTCAATTTCGTCTTATAATTGCAGCCACATTTTCACCCATAGTTCTTCAATTGAAACAAATTATTTTGGGGTGGACTATACATCAATTTTGTTAAGAAGCTCTTTCCTCTGCCTGCTTTGAAACAATGGGTCAGCTGGTGAAGATCTGTACCATGCTGCTGGATTCATGTTTGGACATGCACGGCCGTAGTGCTCTGCTCACATCATATGTCCATTACTTTAAGATAGCTATGAAAGGTGTGTTTTTTATTTTTCATTGCTCAGTATCCAGAATTCCGTGTAGTTTCGTACGCTCACTGTTTATAATCTATGGCAGTGGAGATTATTTGCGAG
This sequence comes from Ancylostoma caninum, assembly GCA_037903475.1. Taxonomy (NCBI): domain Eukaryota; kingdom Metazoa; phylum Nematoda; class Chromadorea; order Rhabditida; family Ancylostomatidae; genus Ancylostoma; species Ancylostoma caninum. The sequence goes on along the minus strand of JBAJFG010000519.1, from coordinate 116,176 downwards.
CAGCAGGGGATTAGTTGCCTAGATTTACGTCTGGTCATTCTGACATGGTTAAGCGAGCTCGCTGTCATAGTTGTAATTCCTCTTGCGTTTGTAAATCCCTGGTTAGAAGTTTTATTCAGAGTCGAAGGCGAGATCGCAATTGTGCAAAGAAATGGCGGCGGAGAGGAACAAGCCAGGCTCACCAGAGACACAGAAGCTTTTTACCATCATAGGTTGGTTCATTGCTTGGAAACCGACCCACTCATGTTCTTCTTTATTGATTCTTTCCAGAAGATATGGAGAAGTCATCATCACACCATCAACGTGTCCCATGCGAAGCTGTTCCGAGTACATCGAATAAATCAGTGCATGAGGAATTAGCTGAGCTATGGGTTCGGAGCGGAGGCTGTGCGAGGGAAATGGCCTTTCTCAACTCCTGGTTCTTCTTCGAGCTCATGGTCAGTAGCACTTGGATTTTAGATGTTCTCCTATTAAAACACCAATTTTGTTTCTGGGAGTACTTAGTTCGGAGCATTTATGAGTGATCCATTCTTTTCTAGATCAAGTCGATGGCAGAATATCTCTCCATGACCGGCCGGCTATACCTCACGAGGAGATCTCGATTCAGTGAGCGCTTTATTCGAGCGTTAGATTCACTATCGGCAGCAACAATCTCCGAAGTAATCACTCGTCTCACTAAAGATCCTCGCCAGGCGACCTCTATTGCTAATAGCTGGGCGTTTTTCGTGAGGTAATTTTTGGTTTTCGTACGTTTCATGGCAATCACGAAGATTTTCTAGTGTCATTAAGGAAAGAAATAATTCAATTAATTACGTATTTCATTATTATCAAGGTTTTTTTCTTCGGTGCACCCGTAGTGTGCAAATTTTTGTTCTTTATCCCTTCGAAAAGTAATTAAAGTAGCTGAGTGTTTTATCGGTCATCAACCCTTCTTTACAGAGATGCTTTTTCGCTCATGGATCGTAGCTATGTGATGGGTCTTGTCCGAGACTTCAACAGGGACATTTCTGCGAAAATCAGGTGATCGTGTAACAATCTGGGTAGTGCGTGGTTTCCGTTGCAACAACAATGTTCCAGCTGCATTGGTGAGCCGGCTGCGACAACATTGATGCTACTGAAATTGGACTTCGTACGGATTGTTAGCTCACATGAGCATTTTGTAATTCTCAACCTTCCATTCGGTCCTCCACTCAGCATTCCAACCTCCACCTCTTCCTCTTCATTAGGAATGTCAACCGGAAGTTCGACAGTGCAACTTCAAGCACCAAGTCCAGAGTGTGTTAGTATAACGAGCAGGTGAGCGTGGGTGGCTCTTTTTCTTAGTTTTCTGGCACATTTAGATGGATTTTTTTCCTAGACATTGATCAGTTTTGAAATGTAAAAGCTCAAAAACCCGTTAGTAGTAGTTACGAGTTGCCAAGTTTGTCAAAAATATAGTTGAGGGATACATTTTTTTGCGGTGATAAGTTCTGTTTTCTGCAGTTTAGAGATAAATAAGCTACAATAAGGTGAACATCAAGTTAATTGGCATCATCATTTAAATTCATCAAAACAAAAAATGATTGGTCTAAAGGTAAATTTGAAATTGAGTAGGTAATAAAATTGGTTAAGTAAAATTTACAATTTTTCCTATTCTTTGTTTGTAATAAGCTGATTGCGACAAGCACTTTTTTCTCTTTTTCTTTACTTATTTACTCTTTTTTAATATATTCTGAAGCGCTCTGCTAGTTTATGATTTGTTGCCAATGATTTCGCTAACATCCGTGTAACTCTAATTGATGGGGGTTAATTGCTGCGCTTTAGGTCAACCACAACTACAATAGATTCTTGGGGATCGCTAGGATCTGGAGAATTAACGTACGATTTCCGAAAATGCCACTACCTCGTCGGTTTAGCTCTGTCCGATCTTTCTTCTGTTCTTGATTCTTCCAGCAGCCCTGTGCTACATGCTCGGTGAGAGTTTAATTTGTTCACGTGCATTGCATTTGAAAGCATTTCTAATCGAAATTATTGATGGCAAATTTTGTTTACAGAGCCATAAGCGTCATCCACAATCTTTTATCTACTCATGAAGCCGATAGTCGTTTGACAGATCCGGGTATTAGATCTCGAGTTGCATCGCTCTACTTGCCACTAGTCACTATTGTTTTGGATGTCGCAGAGCAGATTCATGATCCATTTGTAAATACAACAACTGTTACAAAGTGCGTACTCTGTTCGCTATCATTTTTGCCACCTTTTTTTCCATGGACATAATGGTTTTGAATTTTCCAGCAATTTTACCTCAGACGATCCTCTTTGTTCTTCCACTTCACCTGGCGTAAACCCAAAGGTTGCGCTGGCGATTGCGGGCATTGGCTCTGCGATATCACCACCTCGCAGTCCAACTGGAGCACGAAAAAATAAAACACCTGACCCATCCAAAACCACACTCAGCCTGGAGTTATCTCGGCAGGTTCGTGATTTTTTGGTGTGCAAATATTTAGTTATGATTTTTTCACGTTATAAATTGTGAAAATCTCAGGCAAATTTTTGTTTTTGTTTTTCCTTCCTTCGGAGTTTTGTTACATTTTTCAAGGAATTCGACTCCGTGAAATTGTTTGTAATCTCAAACTGCTATCAGGACAGGCATCTGAGAATCTTTGTTTCCATTTTTCAAGCATTTCGTTTTCCTGCCCCTTTTGAAACATCTTTCTCATAGTTAATCCGTTTATTGAATAGCTTTCTATAGATTGAATGTCGAAATGTGACCATTCTTTCGGAAGGTTTTGCTATGTGCTCGTTCAGCTAGTGTATTCTATTTTTTGAATTTTTTCTCTTCGGAGATGTGGCTGAGCCCTCGCACAAACAGGCCACTTTGTTACACAGTACAATTTGAAATTGTACCAAGTGAAGTTGTTACCCTCTGGAGATTCCTTGAAATCGATTGCTGTTTTGATTGCTCTGTGGTTTCCTTTTTTCTTTGTCAAGTTTTTCGCTTGTTTTTCAGCTCTTGGCGTGTTTCTGCTGGGTTTTGAAAAATGTGGATGGCTCCGCCCTACGCCACTGGGTTCGGGAATTGCCACCAACGAGACTGACACAGCTTTTAAATGTCCTCCAGCTGTGTGTCTCATGCTTTGAGTACAAACCGGCTAAATCTGTGAGTCCATTTGAACAAAACACATTCACTTCCTTATGTTTTCCTCATTTTAAGTTTTTTTTTGTTGCTCCATCATTCTTTTTGTTGATCAATTTTTTATGGTTTTTCTCCAGGGTGAAATAGTGACGAATGGCATCGATCCTGATGAAACGCTGACAGACTGTGTGGTAACACGTCGCGATGGTGTTAGATGGCGAGTAGGCCCACCTTCAGCAAGCGAAGGTGACTCACGCAGGACAAGCTCCCTTTGTATGTAAATACCATTACCAGTTCTACTTTTAGAAGTAGTTGCAACAATTTTCTACTAGATTCTCTTATCTATTGGATTTTTTAAAATTTAATTCGCCCATTTATAAGAGAATGGGAATAAAATCAGAATAATTGGATAATTGGTGGATGATTAACGCACTTTTTACTTCTCTCGCTTCAGTATTCGAGGACGAAGCGCTTTTGGAGGCTGCGCTTTGCACGGAGGTAGTGCTATGCGTCTTAGACACCCTGGAGACAATCATTCGAGTGATTTCTATGCCTGGCAGCGATCATTTGCACTTTGCTCTACCGATGGTGCTAAAGGGGATGGTGAGAGACGTTTTTGTCGCCCATAAATGCTCAGAGCATTCAAAACTAATCCTCCTCCAGATGCACATGTTCGCGTGCAATCAATCTGTGCAGGCGCTCGAATGCATTTTCGTAAGTCAACGAACGCTAGTGAAGAAGTTCTCAGATGTAATATTTGAGCAGGTTAATTGCTATGTTGTCCTTTCAATGCTTTTTGTGATAAATCTGACGTTTTCCAGGAAGCTGAGCAATGTGGCGAATTGTGTTTGCAACTACTTCGACATTGTGCTTCGCGACTTCCGGCAGTTCGATCACAGGTGCTTAGGAACTACGTGGTTGTGGTGTGATTGCTGTTCGGCTAGTTAGTTTCGCTGTTTCAGGCTGCAGCTAGCTTGTATTTGTTGATGCGAGAGAGCTACGAGAATGGCAGCAGTTTGGCGAGGGTGAAGATGCAGATCACAATGTCATTGTCAACATTGGTATCAAATGCCACCCGAGAGGGTGTTTGGCTGAACGAAGACTGCCTGAGGAGGAGTCTCAAGGTGGGAATCGTTGACATCTTGCAACCAGCTGAGTTGCTTCAGCCAATTTCTTAAATCTACATGGGGTGGTTCTTGTTTTTGAGCATGAGCTTTTCTTTGATTTTTCCCTTGTATTCTATTTCTTACCCGAAATGAATCTATCGAGCACTATTTTCAAATTTCCAATCTTAATTTGATGTAAATTAGGACAACTGACTATGTTTCACAATAATTTTCCAAAATGGCTACATTTGGCGTGTTCTCGAGTCCTCAATTGCTGAATGGAATCCCTCGAAATTTATGCGATCTAAACGATGATTTTATCCGAAAAACCGATCGAAGAATAGAGTTCTTCTAAGACTTAAGGATTCAGATAGGATCTCATTGATTCTAGTAATCCTATCCCACCGGAAATTGGTAAACAATACCATGCTCAGGATCAAAAATGCTTTTGTTTACGTGGGCTGCCTTTCATTACCTCGTTGTCACAAGACATCAGAGGCAGGGAGGATCAAGAATGGAAGAGCAGTGGTGGCGGCCCCTGGGCCGTTGTGCTAACTTTGACGAGGCGAATTGACCATTTCTTGTCCAAGAACATAATCGACATCATGATTGCATATCTTGGTCTGGTCCGCAAACTGATCGTGATCATTCATGAGCCTTGTAAAATTCATATTCTCCTTGAGCTCTATAACCATTCGGATTTTTCGAAAGGTCATCATGTTCAACAGAAAATGCCTGCTTCGAGCTGAGCGGCTCTTCTACTGCTTTTATCTAGATTTTTATAAGGGTTCTGCAGCGTCATTACTCCTCCCCCCCTCTCTTCTGCCACTAATAGAAATTGCTGATGCTGAGCTGAAGCTTGCATCTGTGATGTTTTCGAGTAGAAGGGGAAAATGTGCAACTCCGATGATGGGGCCTGTCATAGATCTTTTAAAGCATCATTCAATGTCTGGGGCTATGTCTTCATTCCTGCATGTGTCTTCCAGCTGTTCGATCCTTAGCAATAATGTTTTAGCACCGTTGTAACATTATGGATTCCTTCACTCTGTAAACATGTGTTGCTGTTAGTCAACAGAACAAGTCTATTCAAAAAGAGAACTCCCGGAGATTTTCATATTCTCTGCGTTTTGTCTACGGGTATGATGTGAGATCGTCCTATATTCACTTCCCACGTAAAGATCGTCAGAGATAACAATTAGTAATGTACATTATCCCAAGAATCATAGCGGAGATTAATGTTGCCTAGGTCTCAGATTGAAGGAAATTGAAAAGTGGTCCAATCTATGTTTTTATTCTTGCTTCTTTAGTTATCTTGCTTTCGTATACGGGTTTTGTTTCTTTATTAGTTTTGATAACTGTGTAGTATTCGATTGCTAGTGATAGTTCAGCGGGTTACTCCTATTATCCGACTTTTCCCTGAAACCTTTCCTCCCATTCTCCAGTGAAGACAAAGACTGCCTCAGTTCTTTTTTGTGCGAAGTCGATTTTCTCCTCTCCTTCACATAGAATAAATTTGCCGCACTCGTGAGATTGGAGATTGCTCCTTGATGCTAGCCGCTGCAGTGGCTGGCTTTATGTTGCAATGACATTTGCCTATTCTGCCGAATCGCAGGCACAATTGCGTAATCCAATCTCGTATCAAGGTTTCCAATACTGCGGAGCGGACCTCTTGGGAAGCTTCTTCGTATTATGGTGGAACTGCTTCACTCTTTGCCAAGAGTCTGCGTAGAAAACTGCATCTCCAGAGACGGCGTGTGTTTTTCTTCTGATATCGTTCTCATCTTCATGCATTAAAACCTATGGTCAAGGCGAAAACAGTGCTCATTCCCTAACTTGGTCCTTGGTCCTTGCTTTCTTTAACTCCAATCTCTCCTAATTCTTCAAATTCTTCGTTTTTCATCAACAGCTCTTTAGCTTTCTTTTGCATTGATTGTTAATTTTAATGCGCTGAAGCTGTTGTGAGCAAGTAGCAAACGAAGAGAAACAGTGAAAACCATAGAAGTAGCATAACGAGCGAGGCATTTTTAAACAAACAAATTGTGAGTTTAGTCTCGAAAAATGACTCATTGGTAAGAACCGTATACGCATTTTTGATTTAGTTGTCCAAATGTTTGGCGCTCTTCATAATTAATGCTGAAGTTACTTGTGAGTTTTAATAATTGCAGTCCTTGTTTAAGTCTTGCTCGCTTTTTTGAATCTCGGTTTTACTAGTAGGGCTAATCTTGTGACTCATTCTTACTATGTCACGTTTTTCAAGCGCGTGCTTGTATTTGTTGCCTTCGCTCACTTTTCAGAGTTAAATTTTCTTGCTTCATCATTTTTAATCTTTGAAATTTTGTTCTTTTTTTTTCGAGTGCATATTTTCCATGAGAGGCGCTAGCACTAATTCGTTGTGTCATGTGACCTCGATTATTCCGTTGAAGGGCTGGCGATGAAAAGAGTCGCTTTTTAGATGATCCATAGAAACGTTGTTGCTCACCATTCATGGTGTGATTATGTGGCTTCGGCTCAAACCGCTGGCTTATGTTGCTATGGTATTAATGTTGGCTAATTGCAGACAGTGCTCATCTACTCAGAAACAGACGCCAACACAGATTCTCACACGCGTGCGAATTCCAATTTCTCTGAGCAGGTCCGGTTGTTTTCTTTGTGGTGGAATTTGGATGCGATTTGGGAAAATTCTATGGATTTACTGCGTTCAGGTGAAAGATCTCGTCCTGAACATCCACATGATACTTTCGGATACAGTGAAGCTGAAGGAGTTTGCGAATGACTTTGAGATGACGATAGACCTTATGTATCGCGTGGCTAAAGGATACCAGACGAATCCCGATCTCAGGTTAGTGTCGCTTTCAGTGTCGCATTAGCTCACAGATACTCTATAGGGTAGCAATATACCTGTCATTTTTACCTTTCGCCTTCTTCTTTACCCATCAATTTTTCTTTTAGTTTTTTTCAATCATCCCTTTCATATGCTATGCGCATGTAATACTTTTAGCAGTAAAATATGACTCAATGAAGAATTTAGTTCTGACAGATTAACGCGCATAAGATAAATTCCCTCAAACTTCCTTATTTTTTCGCCTTTTATAGGTTGACCTGGTTGCTGAATATGGCTTCTCGTCATGCGGATCGTGAACTCTATTGCGAGGCTGGCCAATGTGTTCTTCACGCTGCGGCTCTAGCTGCTGAGTATATTGGTTGGTGTTTGTTCTCATTATTTTTCTAGGTTTTATTGTAAAGCTGCAGATGTTTGGTTTTTTAGCCATGAGTACGACAGATGGCTTTATGCCTCGTGGCGCAGTTGACTTCGAGCGTATTAGCGACAATATACTCGAAGAAAGTGCTGTCAGCGATGATGTTCTTAGGTATGGCTTTTTTCGTTTGTGATGGAGTTCCGCTTGGCTATCGTTGTTTATTTGGCAGAAACCTTATTTACTTTTTGTAGTAAACAGCATCCTGAATCTACGCATACTTGGTCTTGAAAATCCCTGAGTATCTTATATATCTTTAGTCCTGACGTCGAAGGGATCTGTGAATCTCGCCACTTCACTGCGGCTGGTCTGGTTAATCTGGTGGAGAAATCGATGGCGTTCTTTGAGAAAGCTCATATGTACGAGCTCATGCCGGATGTGTTCCGCGTAAGTGCTATTTTTCCACGATTCATATACTTTATGACCTCGTTTTTGTCCCATGATTGTCACGAAACGCTGTTCCGTTTCATTTCCAATTAGTTTCCTGTGCTCAATGGGTGCTCCATTATTGGAGGGGTGGATGCTAATTAACGTTTTGAAGACGAACGTCGCTGCACTTTAGAGAAGCTGTACATGGCTGCCATTACCCTTTGGGCTTAGGTGATAGACATAAGTGAAGAAATAGTAGTCATAGCATCGTGTGGCTATATTTTATCAATTTGTGTGAAGTTTTGCGCTGACGTTTTAATACTAGGGTTAGTTGGTGGGGATGGTTGCGCTGATTTTGGATTTTTTTTTTGCCAAGCTGTTATTTTTTACTCGTATATCGCTGTTTAATAGTAGGGCCCGCACTTATTGTTCGTCGCTGTCCACAACTCGCGGTTTTATTAATTAAGGGATAAGGACACAGTGGATTCTCGTTCGGAATACGCCGCACATACGATTCCAGTTAAAAACCGTGAAATGGCTTAAGAGCGTATTTGCGCTACACCAAGAAAGTAGACGATTTTGTGTGCTAATTTCCGGTCCCGAAGGTCTGAAAGCCTAGCGAGGATCAATCCGTTCACCTGTGGGCAGTAACGGTCCCTACTGCCAGTGCGCCTCATCCTCTTGTCTTCGGGATATCATAACAGTACAATTTCCTCTGAACGTCATTTTAGTGGTTTCTCTGAACCATATAACTGCGAATGATGGTTCCATTCTGTAGCGTTTAGTTCTATGTACAATTATGCCAGATTGAAGAGTTTGAAGGGGCCAGCTTATGCTGTTCTTTCTTTTCACTTACCACTGCATCTTCTTCCTTCATGCCTTAGTTTTTTGTCTCCTTTTACTTCCCACATTTGAATTTCAGATAGTGGAGCCCATTGTGCGCGAATGGCGAGACTACCGCCGGTTGGGAGCAATATATGCTCGACTCAGCGAAGCTCTTGGTCGGATTGAGCCCACTATTTCTATCACTGAGGATACGGCTGATGCTTGGTTGTCGCCGCTTGCAGGGTACTTATTTGTTCAACGTCTATGGTGCTGTAGGAATAACCATGCGGATTTCGACAACGCTTACGCCATATTATTATTTATTTGTCCATTTGTTTTTGTACGCCTTTATCTCGTAATCTCTATGATGCCGATAAAAGGCCTCTTGAGATGACGAAGTAGGGAGGGGGGGGGGGGGGGGTAAACGTTGCGAAAATCGACGTGGTCCATCCTGCTGCACTGCATGAATACCTCGTTCATCATGTAAAGGATTCGTTTTAGCTCTGACAAACGATGCTTCGGCACGTACTTCCGTGTTGGTTTCTATGGCTCCCGTTTTGGTGATTTGGATGGAGAGGAGTACGTCTATAAGGTAAGCAACCTCCGCCTCTTCAATTTTAGCGCTTTAATAATTGTCATCCTTCCAGGAAGGGCCCTTCACTAAACTTTCCGAGATAAGTCACAGATTAGAGTCGTTCTACACCGAACGGTTTGGCAAGGATGTCGTGGAAGTGATCAAGGACTCGAATAATGTAAGCGATATGGTCATGTTGCGCCCTCAGCTCACAACTGAGCGTGTTTCAGGTGGTGAGGAGCTCGTTGCAGCCGACGAAAGCGTACCTTCAAATTACATACGTTGAGCCATATTTCGACAAATGGGAACGAAGGCGGCGGCCGACGCACTTTGAGCGTAGTCATAAGATCAAGAGGTATATTCCATCACTTCGACTGTTTTTCATTTTGTATTCAAAAAGGTGCAGAGAGCTCGCCTTGGCCCTCATTAAGTTATTAACTCTTCCTTTTTGATATATTTTGATGCTAACTTTACTAGGTTCGTGTATGCAACACCGTTCACTCGCGATGGAAAAGCTCATGGTGATCTGAAGGACCAATTCAAACGTCGCACTATACTGTCCACTCAGTACAGGTTAGATGATTCGCGATGTATTTTCCAACATTTTTCATGGATTTCCCATCGCTTTGTTAATCTGTTGTGTTTAGTTTTCCCTACGTGAAGACGCGCATAAAGGTGGTGGAACGCGAGCAAAAAGTCTTGCAACCTATTCAAGTGGCTATTGATGATATTGAAAAGAAGACGAGGTATTGTTGCATATGGTTCCTTTTGCCTCTACGTTTTTTTTTTATTTAGCTCGTCTTAATGAGCTGCGTATATCATTCAGTTTTTTAATCGTCTCTATGCGTCAACTAGGCTTCTGTATTGTTAGTGGTAACTCTTTATTGTGACTAAATATGTGCCCATTCAGGGAACTTGCTGCTGCAATTGCACAAAACCCTCCAGATGCGAAAATGTTACAGATGGTCTTGCAGGGATGTATTGGGACAACGGTGAACCAGGGGCCTATTCAGGTTTGTACTCATTATTAACTTTTTCGCTTGAAAAGTAATATTTAAAAAAGAATGCTCATATGAATGCTTATGAAAATGAATGCTCGTAAAAATTTTCAAATAGATTGGAGCTTTGGCAATGCTGACCGTTTTTCTTTCAAACATTCTGTTCTTCAAAAACTTCAAAAAAAAAGTTGTGGGGTCAGGTGCAATTTTTTTTTTGAGAATTTCCGCTTATACTTACATGCTATCGCTAAATCCGAGATTCCAACAAGTACTGTTTCATATGAACTTTGTTTCCAAATTGTTTTGTTTCCAAATTTGAGGGTGTCTCCCACTTCATTGCAATTTTCTTTTTTTTTTGTGACGGATTTTTATTCATTTGTACGTGGGCAGTGCACGTTGGTGAAAAATCACAACAGGGAAATGAAAACATGAAGACAACGCAAAAAAAAAAACTGATTAATGCCCTAGTAAGCTACAAGATCTGGAGAACGACAAGAATTTATGAAAATCCAGTTATTTGAAACCACTGAGCTGATTCTTTGAGGAATTCGTTCGCAAGATTTTTGTAGTGAGTAACGAATGCCTTTTTTCGTTTTACAGGTGGCGAACGTGTTCCTGACAGATGTTGCACTGAATGAGTTTGGAAAGCCGGTGGATAAGTTGCAAAACAAGCTGAGGCTATGTTTCCGTGACTTCTCGAAAAAATGTGCAGATGCGCTAACCCTCAATAAGAACCTCATTCTGCCGGACCAGCTTGCTTACCAGGTATTTTGTGAAACTGTGTGAAGATGAGCAGAGGTGATAGCGCTATTGCTAATGTTGCTCATTTAGTCTGAATTGCAAAAGAACTACATCGAGTTCACTCGTCGGATGGCTCCAATCATTGGAGGCGGTGGCAACCGTCACGAGCGAAAAGAAGTGACCACCGGTGCAGAGCACGCTGTTGCTGTGGCAGCGGAGATTGGCCCGGTTACCTCTGTATGACATGACATTGCATGACATCAAGATGTCCAAGAGATTGTTATTTTCGTATTGTTAATTCCTTGAGAAGTTCTTTCCATTTGAATGCATTTCTGTTGATATGCGTCTCATTGCTGTTCCAGTTCTTTCTATGTGCAAATTTGTTCCACTTGTAAGTGGGGTTTGAAAGTTCTATTTGTGTATAATTCAATGGCTTATGTTGATCTTATTCTGATGTCATGTCTTACGGTTATTTTAAGCACAGATTTCTCATTGGTAGTTGAGATGAAAAGCTGAGCTTGTTTGTGCATAATTTTACCTAGGCGCTATGATGTTTCGCTTTACTACGAAATTCTGGTTCTAATCTCTTTGCCTTGTTCTCGACGGTGTGCGTATTTAGGTAGCTCAAAACTCTTGTACAACAATTCGCGCGAGACGCAATAAAGTAGAGACGATCATTTTCCGGTTATTTATTTCTTCCTGCTATCGCTCGCCACTGATTTTTTTTTGTAATTCTGATGAGTAATTCTTTTGAATCTCCCGTATGACATATTGTTGCGCATAATAATGCTGCTCTATTGACTGTTTGATTTCTCGAGATACGTTATAGAATGTAGTTGTAAAGTTATAGTCTAGGGAATAATATAACTTGAAACAAATCGTGTGTTTTTGTTGAAACGGTTCTACTCCCACTTCAACTATCGTCTTGTGTAAAACTTCGCACCGTGCGAAAGTGACTGTAAAGTTGCGCAGTTCTGCAGTAGTTACGAGTACGAGTTCAAGCGTGACCCTTTATTAGGCTGACAATGACATTTTAGTTGAAATGTTGGTTTTTTTTCTTCTTTATAACTTTATTCGGCTCACTAGTTCCCTTCTGCCCACACTGCGGGTGCTTGGTTGCTCTCGCAGAAATCTTACCTGCTGAGGCTGCCGAGAGAGTCCGAGACAGGTCCCAGCGCTCGTACTGTTCTTTGCGATTGTCAAGTGCAGATAGCAATCTTTCTGATTGGTGGGTTGTTACGTTTTTTGGGAAAATCCACAATGGATCCAAAGAATCATACTTTATTAAGGATGAGGATAAAGTGGTCGGCGTTAATATAATCCCGTCTCGAGGGATGCGCCACGCATTCGACTTCATCTGAGCATCGTAGAGGCGTTGAATGCGTATGTGCCCTGTACAATGACTTGCGGGGGGCACCCGATGTACCAAGTCAGTGCTTCATCCTCCCAGACTCCTCTGGTACCAATTTACCGACCCCGGAGGGATGGAAGGCTTGGTTGGCCCCGGGCGGGATCGAACCATCGATCGTGTGCGTGCGCAGTGAGCCTCTTACCTCTGCGCCACACGCGCCCCATACTTTATTAATGCAATTAATTTAAAAAAATCATACTTTATCAGTGCAAGTAATGAAAAGTGCCAGAGAAACGTCATTCAAAGTGTTCCTTATCGAAGTTGGCTGTCTTCTGCAATCTGTTCGGGAACACTAGAATTTCTGAAGCGAAACGTCACCTTCTCCTTATTCCTTGATGCAACCGCCTGATATCTTAGAACTCGTCTTAGTTCAAGTGTTATTCAAGAGATGAGAATAAGCGGAAGTCAGATGGAGCCAAGTTTCATGAATACCACGGGTGATGCAGAACTACCAACCTAACTTGATTTTTTTTAAAGTTTCGAGCCTTTGCAGAAACTCTGAGCTATTCAATACATACGCGCGACGCTAAAATCAATGTCAAATGGAATATCTGGCGACGTTTGGTAACTGCAATGTTTGCCAAGATGTGCACAGCAATTCATACTACATATATAGATGGGGCAGGAACTGTGCTTCTTGTGCTTCTTTTGATCTCCCAAGTAAAAATACAATACTTTCAAACAACTTGGACAAAACTCCCGTTCAGACTTACATTCTAGTTATTTCTTCCTCCCATTGTTTGCGTGTGTTGGCGCTCAGGTGCAGCATCATTCGATGCGACCACGCTGGTAAAATACAGCAGTTTCACTGTTATGGGCTCGAAGGGGAACGTCGCCTGAGTATCGGTGAAGGTTCGGACACCTCGATCCAACAATAGAATCATCCCTGTTTGCCTTGCGGTGAATTTCGTTTTCTTACCTGGTTTGGCTTGTTCGACACCATACTTGTAACATCTATTAGTTTTGTTGGTTCGCCCGCCTTAATTAACACATTTGTGAGCCACTCCCCGTAAATTGCCAACATAATTACCCATCATATTTTTCCAGAATGCATACACCTTAGACCATTTGGTAGCAGCAAGCTAAGTGTCGATCAGTAGGTCACAAGGGGTGTGTTCTTTTCAGCGCGGGTAAATCGACAGTCACCTACGGGCTTTCGGTCGTCATCATTGCACGTATGTATATGGTTTCTGGATCTGTTCCCTGGTAGTTTTCTACGAGTTCTATCCTCAAGGCCATGTAACGGCTTGTTTCTTTGAATCTGATATGCAGCAATGACCAATCAGAATGAGTCATAATCGATTATCCTGACCGTTGTTACGGAAATCGATGGCATTTGCCGTCACCCCCCTCCTCTGTTTTGTTCGATGTGTCTCATGTGAGGTTTGGGCTTACCCATAGGCAGCTGCATCGATTTTTCAATTTTTTAAAGGGGTGATATCAAAATTTTGCCCGTTTGGGCCCTTCCTCTACGACGACCCAGCGTTCCTCTCTCTCCCTCCCTCTTGCTCTCCCTTCCTGCTCCTCTACCCTCCTCTAATTCAACCAGGGTTAATGTAGCGAGCCAATTTCATTACTTCGGCTAACAACTCTGTTAAGAGACAGGAGATAAATAATGTTGAACGCTATTTCTCACTTAAAATGTATTCTAATTACATCTATCGGAATAACAGATTTTATAGATAGTCAGGATGCCCATGCTGCCTCCCCACGTCACGATTCCCTTGAATCAACCAGTTGCAGATGACGCAGGTAGCCAATTTTAACCTCGCCGCATAGTTTTTTTTTTTTGAATCAACGATTTCCAGCAACCTCTGATTACATGTTTAACCCTGAACTCCTAACACCAGAGGTAGTCGGTCAGGTGCAAAATGGATTCCTTGTGAGGCCTCTCAAAATAAGTGACTACGATAATGGGTTCGTTTAGACACTTTGAGGTCATTTGCGTCACTGTTAGGATTTACAGACGAACTGGTTTGCAGGTTTTTGGATGTGCTCGCTCAATTGACCACTGTTGGTGAGATATCCCGAGAAGCATTTGAGGAACGCTTCAGAAGCATGAGTATGACTCGTCCACTTGCTTATTACGTCGTAGTTGTGGAGGATCTGAGGTATGTCATAGTTTTTTCCTCTCACTTTGTTCAATTCAAGTCTCGCAATTTTAATGAAAATTTGGTCATCTGCGTAGAAATCCTAACTTTTTCAATCTTTTATGGTCATTCGCCCCTCAGTTCACTGTAAAATACAGATTGATTCACTCTTTGTTGGCCGATCATCCATTCTTTTTTCATTGTGCTTTTTTTCATGACGAGAAATCGACCCAAGTTTTTATATGGACTCATTTCTTGTGTTTTCAGCAATGGCCGAGTGGTGGGAGCAGCAACTTTAGTGATTGAATGGAAATTCATCCACCAAGCGGGTTGCCGTGGCCGTGTCGAGGATGTCGTAGTGGACAAGGAGATGCGAGGGCGAAAGATGGGTGCTTTGCTTAATAGAATATTGGTAGCCCTAGCCAAGCAGGTATGTTATATCTGGATTTAAGGGCTTAAGGTGTTGGGGTACGAAATTGTCAGTCTGATGAATTTCACAATCATTTTTCAGATTGGCGTCTATAAACTATCCCTAGAGTGCAAGGATTCTCTAATACCTTTTTACGAGCTGTATGGTTATGAAAAGGATATTGGAAACAATTTCCTTGTTCAGAGATTTGACAGAGACAAGGAGATCCACGTTCCATGTGAAGATGATGGAGAGATTAGAATTCCGAGTAATATTTAAATCCGCATTCACTTTATCAATTCTTTTACAGTGTTTTACTTTACTCGAGGTTCTCACTTGTTTCATTGGATCAACACGATGGTACTCATGTATGGTTTACTTTGCATAATCAACCTGTGATATGCTTTCTAATTTTGCATAATTCAACCGGTGCCTCATTATTGTGATATAAATAAAGCGTTTTAACAATTGATGTCATGGTTTAGCTTCTGAGGAGTTGAATTACCTGATTATCTCCATTTTGTAGATAATTTGCCATACTTCTATATTCGTGCTGTTTAGAAGCGAACACTTTCAAATGACATGTCATCGGTCCCCTCATTGGCAGCGCTAGATCATACACATTTGAAGTGGGACAAGGAGTGGATGTTCCATAAGTTGCCTAAGGTACATTTTTGACATCAGACCGAAGGAGTTACTGAGAACTTCATGGCATAGTCCCACGCGTCTCACGTGTTTGGATAGGTTAGAACGGGAAGCAAGGGAACTGGATGACAATGAAAATAGGTGATATCAAAATGCGTGGATGAGTTGACAGAGTGCCACGTCGCTTGTTTTGGAGCATGCAGGTGCAGTTTATACTAGGTGCGTGCGTTGGACTCGAAGGTATAGGAAACTCCAAAAGTACGTAGACAATAGTCGAGATCGCGGCGCGGCTCTCATGGCCAGAGACGCAGGCGCACACTATGCTGAGCTCCCGTGACTCTGCCTAAGAGAGCCGCGCCGCGGTCCTGACTCTTGACTGCGTCCGTTTGGAGTTCTCTATATGATGAATTTAGAGCCATATTGCTGACGCGGCTCAGACGCACGCGTTTGCGGCCGCGCGCTCTTTTTATTGAATATATACATGCCGCATTGACCGGTCTTTATGACTTGTCAAAATACATGTGGTATGCGTCACAACACATCAAAACCAATAGATTACCGCGGTGAAACTGAGTTGCGGTAATGGTGCTGATCGGTTGCTAAGTGGTGCCTGCGGAGGAATCACCACTGTATCGGGACGACAGCGAGTATAAATCCTCTAATAAAAGGTTACAGTGCCGTGACTACATGAGATACGTTCCCCACCTTCATCGCGGCGGCCGCGAGAGGCTAGAGCATAGACAGGGGAGTGGTGGGTGGAGGCAGTACAGGGACCCGTTAGTAATTAGAGACGCAGAGAGCGAGAGGACTGACGGTGCGCGGCAGGCTCTGGCCGTGATTGGGGAACGTATCTCGTGCAACCAGTGCCGTAGATCCGCCTCGTCCTCAAGGCGCACCGCCTAAGATCATACGTGGCGTCTTGCTGGCAGCATTCCCGCAGCCAATCGGCTGAGTATCGATCTCTAGCAGGACGCCACCTGTGATCTCAGGCGGCGCGCCTTGAGGACGAGGCGGATCTACGGCACTGTACAAAGTTAAATATCCAGTCCGGATAGCAGTTGATCTTTTCGTAAGCTCCTGATGTGAAATAAGATGTGGTTCGCGTATAACTATATTGAAGAAAACCAGCTGTGTGATTGTGGTCTGCTGAACCTTGAGCCACAATTTTGAGTAGAGGGTTTTGAACCTATTATGGCCTCTTAATTCCTAGAAATTACGGTAGTACTGTCTGCTTACCGGACTGAAAGTTTCATTTCCCAAGTCCGGTCGTCTTTGAACCTCGGCATGGTGTGTCAGTATAGAATATAGTTTTGTAGCCGAACACGAGGTTGTCAGTGAACCTTTTATTGGCCAACGTTTCGGCGGTTTCGCCTTCGTCGGGGCCTGAAAGGGTCAAACTGATCTATTAATGTAGCCCCACAAACGCCGCCTTGGTCAAGCAGTCAAGAACCAGGCCATACTACGAAATCACAAAACTAGCGGAAATAAAAGTCGCACCTCTCTAAGTTCACCGCTGAATGATGTATGTGACGACCGAGCGCGTCAGACGTATTAGTAGAATGAGACGTTCTGCCACAAACCATATCTCGACTTAGGCTCGAACCAGACTCGGCGGCGGAGGTATGGGCGACGCCCGCGCTTTGTGACCCCTCGGCTTCGTGGGGCGGCGAGAGGCTACCACCAACGCAATATGCCTCAAACTCGAAAACTAAAATGTATCGCCAAAGAAAGCCGAAAAATAATAGAGAGTGATCATAACAAACAAGAAAATGCTTAGAGACATTTCTACAGTGTCACGAATAGTGTTCAAAGCTTTTAAATTGACTTAAGTGTTTGTAAGGGTATTTAGCGAGTTGAGAGAATTAACAGGATGATGGGCCAAATCCTATCATAATGTTAAATAGCAGATTCGGAGAACAGTGCAATAATGATGTAAGGCAGCGAATAGATTGCTGATCCATGACACCCATGACGATTCGCCCCAGGCAGTAATCCACTTCCCGCAATAAGTGCGAGAAATGTCCGTCCTTAATCTCTGAGGTCAGATGGCAGCACATATGTATTCAAACACTGATGTACTAACGATTGATAATGTTTCTTCGACTCCTTCTTCCTTTTTGTTCTCCACAGTGTGCTTTCGTCACAAATCTTCCATTTCGGTGCCTATTTGTTTGAAAGTGACGATTTACGAAGAAATTTACATCTGTTCATCAATATATACGGGTTATTTTTTATAGTTGTTCATACGAATGAGAAATAACTAGTGTTTTTCTTCAATGAACCAAACCTTCCCCTGATGACGCCCCTCGCCGCTCGAAGAAGCCGAGCCAGTTCAGCTTCCTAGGGCGTCGACGCGCATTGCAGCCGGCCGACGCTGCAATGCGCAAGGTATGGTCGACCTAATTTGTGGTGGCGGCGGCCGCCGCTCGCCGCCCGAGGAAGCCGGACGAGGCCGCGGCGATCGATCCACATGCTGCGCGTGGAAGCCGACGCGCCCCGCCACTGGTCGCCGTCGAGTCTGGTTCGAGCCTTAGATGTTACACAGTCTAAGATACGGTAGGAGTTCATTGGTAACAGTGGGACACTCCTCCTTGCGGTTCCTTTTTGGATTTTTGACATGAATCCAAAACGCCTCGAGAGTCTTGCGTGCGGAAATCTCAGTTTCAAGCTCGAGGATTGTGGTTTCTACTTCGTAATCGACCCCGTTGTGTACTCGCATTCGATGACAACCGAGAGGGGTGGAGCTGCGAGAGCTTGATTTCCCTTCAAGATGTTCTTTGACTCGAACGCAGAGTGGCCGTGCAGTTTCACCAATGTATTCTTCACCGCAATTCCTACATTTGATCATGTAGACGACATATGATTTCATGTAGTCACCTTCTCTGCCAAACGGGCAAATTATGCAGTTGGGTGTTGTGCAGAGACGGTCGTATATGCGGTTCCGAACTAGTTGGCATTTCAGATTCTTTGGCGGTATTTCTACTATCGTTACCAAATCTTCCAAGTCTGCTCTCCTCAGACAGAGTCGCGTGGCTCTGCTCACTTCATCGGAGATGAACGGCATGCAAAACTGGACTTTGTTTTGAACGTTGGCGTGTCCCTTTCGCGTTTGATTGCTTCGTCGCCAACTATGAGGTCTTCCCGATACATAACCGTTAGATTTAGCAATAGTGGTAGCCAAGCCAAGCGACTCGTTTTCCTCTTCGCTACCTGAACAGACCCTTGCTGCGGTCTTGAACATGCTGCCGATGATGGCTCTCTTCGTCCGCGCAGGGTGAGCAGAAGAGCAATGGACGATGATGTTCTTGTTACTTGGCTTTCGATACCACTTTGTTCGCAAGTTACCCCCGGAAATGTGAAAGACGACCGGACTTGGGAACTGATAAAAGATGTGCCAGCCGTTTACTTCCGGCTCGTGAAAGAAGCCCTATCGCTGCGACAGAAAATCGTTGTAGCTCGACAGAGTATCCGCTTCCTCCAACGATGCCTGCAACACCGAGTAGTCCCGTCCTTCATCAGAAGTCGGAGGCTCTACGAAGTATGTGGTCAGCCAAAGGATAGTCGAAAAGTGTTGGAGCTCGAAATGAAGATCTTGCGCATATCGATCAGGAACAAGAAAGATCAAATGTTCGCACAACTGAAGAAATGCGCAGCGAAGGAACAGCATTGTGCCCGATATTTGGAGACTAGCCTTTGGAGGAGGATAGTGAGTGGGTCAAAAACGATCTGTGATTGTATTCGCACTAATGCTAAATCGGTCTCGCAAAGAAAGTTCGAGACACTACTTTGTAAATCACAAAACTGCTTTTCACACCATCATGAGTCCATCTCAGTTCATCATCGTGATGACGACGCGACACCTGTTGAGAAATCCGTGCCAGAATTATCCAGAGTGACAGTGGTTGGTGGTTTTGCACTCCCTCCACATGCGCGCGAAGTTCTAGAGTTGAGCCCTAGCTTCTCACCATCGCAACCCTTCTCTAGCTCAGTTTTCCGAAAGATTGCTGGCAGTCTTCAAGCACTTCAAGATCGGCTCCGTTGCAAAGCAAAACTGGACTATGTTGAGGTACCCACACGAGAAAACGCAGGTTCCTTACCTGTTCCACCTTTTCCCAGAACGTTCTATAGACGTCAAGGGCCCTGCGATAGCGTTGACAGCCGTTTCCGTTTGTTTGCAACTGACCTCTTCAGCACTTTGAATCGCTTTAGTGGAATGAGGCACCGCTCCAACCTGAGTGCAGCACAAAAATGTGGCATGGGGGAAATACGAAGCCTGATAAAGTCTCAGTCGAGAAGACTTTCGATAAGCGACAAGGGAGGGGAGTTCGTGGTAATTCCTAAAGAACTTGATGAAGCGATAACTGAACAACACCTAGCAGATGAAACGTTATATGGCCCATCCTCGCCACAAGAATTTCTCTCACAGTCCCAAAGGCTGAATAAAGTTTGGGTCAACATTGCAAAAGCAGCCAACTTGCGTCTAACATTCATTAGCCGTTTAAAGGTGGGATTGCCAGTCTGTCCCGTCCTCTATTTGCTTATTAAAACGCATAAACTATCAGCTGATGATTTGGCGTCCACTGATCCATCAGTATACAAGGTGCGACCAATCATAAGCTGCGTTAACGGTCCTAGCGATAGGATTTCATGGTTCTTGAACCTGATTCTGGTGCAATTACTGAACTACGTTCCCGCGCATCTCAAAAACACCAACATGTTTCTAGACCATCTTCGTAACACACGCTTTGATGATACATGTGTAATGGAGTCTTTCGATGTTAACTCTCTTTACACCAACGTATCGAATGACTCAGCCATGCAAGCATTGTTTGAACTTCTCACTGAACATCAAGAGAACATACAACTGCATGGATTGTCAATTGCACATGTAATGGCACTAGTGAAAGAGTGTCTTAGCTGCACAGTCTTTAGATGGTCTGGTAATTATTTCGCGCAAACTAGAGGGTTGGCCATGGGACAACGCCTTGCGCCAGTACTTGCCATTGCCTTTATGGCTAAAATAGAATCTCCTATCCTAGAATCGCGTCCGCTCCTGTATTGTAGGTACATCGACGACTGCTTTGTTATTTGCTCCACTCAAAATGAGATGGACAGATTCTTCGAAATGATGAACCAACAATCAGAGCACATAAAGCTAACAAGAGAAACACCGACGCAAGACTGGCTTCCATTTTTAAACGTCCAAATACACATTTCCGGGGGTAACTTGCGAACAAAGTGGTATCGAAAGCCAAGTAACAAGAACATCATTGTCCATTGCTCTTCTGCTCATCCTGCGCGGACGAAGAGAGCCATCATCGGCAGCATGTTCAAGACCGCAGCAAGGGTCTGCTCAGGTAGCGAAGAGAAACACGAGTCACTTGGCTTGGCTACCACTATTGCTAAATCTAACGGTTATGTACCGGGAAGACCTCATAGTTGGCGACGAAGCAATCAAACGCGAAAGGGGCACGCCAACGTTCAAAACAAAGTCCAGTTTTGCATGCCGTTCATCTCCGATGAAGTGAGCAGA
Source organism: Ancylostoma caninum (assembly GCA_037903475.1). NCBI lineage: Eukaryota > Metazoa > Nematoda > Chromadorea > Rhabditida > Ancylostomatidae > Ancylostoma > Ancylostoma caninum. Next base: position 95,106 of record JBAJFG010000519.1, on the reverse strand, counting down.
GCCACGCGACTCTGTCTGAGGAGAGCAGACTTGGAAGATTTGGTCACGATCGTAGAAATACCACCAAAGAATCTGAAATACCAACTAGTTCGGAACCGCATATACGACCGTCTCTGCACAACACCCAACTGCATAATTTGCCCGTTTGGCAGAGAAGGTGACTGCATGAAATCATGTGTCGTCTACATGATCAAGTGTAGGAATTGCGGTGAGAATACATTGGTGAAACTGCACGGCCACTCTGCGTTCGAGTCAAAGAACATCTTGAAGGGAAATCAAGCTCTCGCAGCTCCATCCCTCTCGGTTGTCATCGAATGCGAGTACACAACGGGGTCGATTACGAAGTAGAAACCACAATCCTCGAGCTTGAAACTGAGATTTCCGCACGCAAGACTCTCGAGGCGTTTTGGATTCATGTCAAAAATCCAAAAATGAACCGCAAGGAGGAGTGCCCCACTGTTACCAATGAACTCCTACCGTATCTTAGACTGTGTAACATCTAAGTCGAGATATGGTTTGTGGCAGAACGTCTCATTCTACTAACACGTCTGACGCGTTCGGTCGTCACAAACATCATTCCACGGTGAACTTAGAGAGGTGCGACTTTTATTCCCGCTAGTTTTGTGATTTCGTAGTATGGCCTGGTTCTTGATTGCTTGACCAAGGCGGCGTTTGTGGGGCTACATTAATAGATCAGTTTGACCCTTTCAGGCCCCGACGAAGGCGAAGCCGCCGAAACGTTGGCCAATAAAAGGTTCACTGACAACCTCGTGTTCGGCTACAAAACTATATTCTATACTGAAAGTTTCATCTTGTTAAAAGCCTGGTATACTACAGGGATCAGAACTGTTTATCGAACAACGAACGAGGTATTTGCAGCTAGCAGGCCTTATTCTCTTTGTTTTTGCATGTTTCTCTTTCTTGAGTCGCTAGAGGACTCACCCACGATGGTGCATTCGTTTGATCCATCCACTAGGACAGGCCGCGCGGCATACCAACGCCTCCCGTCCCCTGCTTTCCGACCGCGATATCTAACTGACCTGTCGGCAATGATCGGCATGCTATATAAACATCACGATGTAGAGGGCGGAAAAGCTCTGCGATTGGCTTAGGGCTTGGCCTATCCTAACGAGTTGTAGCTTCATTCTGTGACGATTTATGCAAAAAATTATTCGTTAAGAAACTTGGTCTCCAAGAAATTTAGCTAAACGTCGTGAGTTGAAGCCAAAAGACTGAAAGTTGCGATATTGATTGCGTATTCACTCTCGCAGGCTGCTTTTGCGCCTCCGAGATTTTAATGAATAGGTTTCTTCGGAATGAAAGCTGATTAAAGATTCAGAAAGAAGTGCTATTCCTGCCCATACCCGTTTACCAGCCGTTTTAAAGATGAGGAGGAATTTTAGCATATCAGCTTCGATGAAGATGTGTTGAATTCATAACTTTGTTTACATATTTGGTAACTGTATTATCTCCACCGTAGGTGCTTCACATGAACTTTTCAGGATAATATCGAAATTCCACGTCATCATCTTCCTGATCCTGAAGCAGAGGCAATCCCTGGTACCAGCAAACAGGTATCGATTTTTTTGTTTTGATTTTTTCGTAATAGCTGCTTTTTTGACGATTTATGCTGTGCGGTGCGATTTTTTCCTTCTACCATGTTGAGGCATTACTTGCGTTCCTGCCAGACTTGTTATTTGCCACAGAATGGTTGTTTTATGTGGACGAAAATGTTAACACTCCTTCTTCTGAGAAAGATTTGACCAGCTTACTCTGAATGAGTGAGGGTGATGGTCCATCCATGGCTTGAAAAGAAAGCCGCGCCACCGCGCCGCGATAGATGTTGTCTGCCGCCGGAATGCTATTTCGAGGCGCTTCTCTTCCCGATTTAGTCGAACATCCTTAAAATCGGGTAGAGAACTGCTAGAAGTAGCATAACAGCAGCAGAAGACATCGGTTCCGTTGCGCGCGGGGCGATTGCGCGGCGTCCTCCTCGAGCCCGCGGATGGGCCAACGCCATCACGTCTACTGTATGCCTAGAGGGAGCGTCAATCACTATCACTATTCCCGCAGCCTGGAGCGCCGCAGTACCCATGCGGCGCTGGCGAGGCAGCACTCGAAATCCACAGCATCCAGCAGCGCCACGTAGGTGGTGCCACGCTCCTGGCCGTGGGAGTAGTGATCGTGATTGACGTTCCCTGTACTTGTGTTGCGCGCGTTACCCTGTGGTTCATCATGGAGCGGTCCGTTCCAAAAGAAAAGAGCAATATTTATTTAAGATGGGAAAACTCATGGTTATTGTTGAAATTTAAACTTTATCAATGGGTATTGTTATTATCGTGGATAAGACTATGCACTCCAGAGCGCCAAAGTTTTCTTCGTTCAATGAGTTGTGAAGGACCTATTTGTCATGTCTCATCTTGTGTCAGGAATCTCTTGCGGATCTCGAACGTAACTGGCTTGATTCCGGTATCGATCGCATTTCTATGGACGCGGTGTCTTCCGAGAATAATCCAGAATAAATTCTCGTGTTTGTCTTTCATCCAGTCTCAGGTATTATGTCTTTCATCCAGTCTCAGGTATTACTTCCAGTCATTTCGTTGTCTGTGGGATTCCTATCTTGTTAGTCTCTCATACTCGAGAGTTAGCCTTGTTCAGTGGCAGCTGTTGCAGTTGTGTTCTTCCCTTTCGTAATGGGTAATGAGCAAAGTGCGTCAGGCTCATCTCCGCAAGGCCCGTCTAATTCGACATTTTCTTTTCTATCAGGTAGAGGTCTGTATGCGACAACATTTTTTACTTCTTGTTGTATTCTATTCATGCATGGCTTTTTACATCTTACTTAATATTAGGCAGAGCACTTTGCATTCTCTTCGTTCTTCATCGACTCTTTCGATAATAATTCGATTAAAAAATTTTGAAATGTCATTGCCTCCCCGAATCGGGCTTGTTCCAGGACCGAGTTTGAAGAAATCAAAAGGCATTGTAGTGGTCAGTGGAGGAAACTCGAAAGTTGAATCATTAGAAGATGATGAGATTTATAAGCGGTTCCAGGTAGGTTTGGCATACGTGTACTAGATTCACAATCTCATCTGATCGATCATATGATTGCTTTCTAGGAGATCCCCAGGTTTTTACCTATTTATCGACACGCTATTGGAAAGAAAGACCTCTCCCCCAATGAGTACCAGCAGCGGATGAGTAGCCGACCGTTGTTCAGGTGAATGAACGAATCTGTCTGATTTTGTTTTCTGCACCGGTAGATTTGTAGCAAAAATTTTATTTGATTTTTTTCATAGGATGGCAAATCGTTTTCAACAACATTTGAGAATTTGTGCTAAAGCGGTTTCTACAGACCAGTCCCAAATTATCTCTGCTGTCAAGGCGGTGAGTCAGGCAAAATGTTTAATCTGATTGTTTTCTTGGCAGCATCTGCACTTTCCACGCTTATTTCTTCTTTTTCTTGCTTGATTCCACTACAAGTGCGGGAACACGAGGAGAATTAGGTTCCCAAATACCTGTAACTACTGAAAAAGGAGGATAACTCTCTAAACCTGGTGTAAAAAGCTGAATTTTGCTTGCCGACACAAATAAATTTTGATTGCGCATGCCATGCTATCCTTACTGAACTCCGGCCTTTGGTTTGACCGTCATACTATACAGGATACAGGATATTTCAGTGGTCAGGACCCGGTCGCACGTGCTACATCACATGTAGCGTGATGCTTTAATTGTCCGTGCATCCAAACATTTCACTGATAACACCGCTTTCATTCTCCTCTGATCATTCTGCTTCTTATTCAAATCTGTTCAAATAGGTGGCGAGACGCGTGCGAGCTGGCCTCGATCGCTGTTGTCTCCTGCAGGATATTACAGTTTAAACTAAAACTTCTGTTAGGAGTATCACCAACTCTAATAGCAAGTTTTTGGCACCAGTTGAAATTTATTTCGTTTTAAAAAAAGTTCGTTTTAGGTGGAAGCGTCAACAGCTGCTATTACCACTGCATTGATTGAGAGAAAGAAAGCCAGTGATATTTTCGTTGCAGAACTGCAGGGTTTGGATAAGTTGCGTGATGATGTCCTCCACATTCAGGTCAATATTTTCTTTCTTTTTTCACTTCTGTTCAATCTTTCTTTTTTATTGTTAGCACTTATTATCTTGCAGTTGATGCTTGAAGAACTGGTTCCAATGGTAGAGACGCTGAACGAGTTGCTTGTGCCATCGGACCGTCTTCCTCCACTCTCACTGAGCCGTATTCTTGAACGTACTCCTGTATCTACCTCAGCAAGTTCATCACAGGAAAGCACGCCGAAACATGTGCCAGCTGGAAATTCTTCGCTAGCACGTCCATCAACGCGTGATGAACGCTCTCATATCCCTCCTATCGAGGAAGTCCGGGTTGTGGACAGGGCGGTTTGAGGAATCATAATTACTTAAGACGGTTTTTCTACCCAGACAGTCGTATTTTTTCTCGCTACAGATGCCTTTTGTGCTTTTCATCAAAAACTTCGATTGTTAAACGTGTAACTTGTACCATAAAACTACGGTGTTGTGTCCAGTTGACTTCATTTGTGAACCTTCAATACGTTTCTTATACTGCTTCTCAGTTATGGACCGCAATATTAATCAGTAATAGCGGTTTCCTCATCTGGTATGCCTCATGTTTATCAGAGGCGATGTGCTAGTGTATTGCATGCAAGATTTGTTCCACAAATTTGTTTGTATTTGTGAATTGTGAATAAATGTGTTAATTTTCGGTGTGCCAACACGGAAACTGGGTCACCATTAAATGCATGAATGTATACGAAGAATTCCGAAAGTATGTGCTCGGTTAGGTTTGATCTGGGTTTCTGCACAGATTTTGTCTGCAACATGACCGAACCGGATCTGAGTTTCATAAAATCGGACATCGACCTTTCCGAGGTCAGTTTTTACTACTGAAAACACCTTGCATTTGTAGTTATTTTTTCGAATTTCGTTAGGGAGGCCATAGGTAAGCCCAGGATGGCTCTGACGCATTCTATGAGCAAATGTGGGAAACACCCGTGGGGTATCCCCATAATAACAACGCTCACCACCTGTTCGGACAGGTTAAAAGGAGAAACTGGGGATTCGAACGAGAATGAGAGCAGCGGCGGTGTCATTAAAATGTGGGGATACGCAGACAACTAGATCACTTTGTATAGTATAGAGTAGCGCATGCGAGCAGGCCTCGATCACTGGAGTCTCCCGTATGGAATTTCGTCCCATAGCAGAGAAGTTTTGAGCCGCGCTTGGAAAGGGAAGCTGTTTTTGGGGATTAGGGCTAATTCCACGCAAGGTTCAGAGCTAGATCGTGCCGGAGTATGGCAGCTGAGCAACAGAATTCCACGTAATTTTACTAGAAAGATAGGTGACTGCTTTGGAGTCTCTGAGTCGCACAGTTTTGAAGAACAGAGACTCATAAATAGGGAATTATATACCACTATGAACCTGCCTTCCGTGCTTAATAATGCAAATCGAAGAGTTGCTTTGAACCTAACTGAATGTTCTGTGAGGGAATTATACTAAATTGAGTGTGAAATTAAACTGAAGCTGAAAAGTTTCGTTGTTATAATTTATACAATAACCATATTATTTCACCGGGAACTCAGGCATTCACCGAGAGTTTAGACAAGCAATCACTGGATTAATGCTGTTGGTGACTGTTCCGAAAGGGTTGCCTTTCATATACATTAAATTCTTACAATCGAAATAAAATGTTTCCAATCATGTTAGCCATATCTTCATAGTTTTTTTTTTTCAGCCATTCAGGTAATAAAAAAAAACTTTTTGCCCAATTCCTAGGTTTAAGGTTGCTCCCTTGAATCGGCGCAGAGTGGTAGCATTTGTGAACTGCTACATCTTGAAGATGACCGACTTCCTTAACGACTTTGCTAACAGAACAGAGCGACTAATTTTGGAATCGGAGCGACAACTCCATGCAGTGGACATTAAGCTGCAGTTGCTTGAAGCAAAGGTTTGAGTTCCCTTATGCATTTGTACGTTTGAGTTGATCCGGTATTTGTTCGGGAATTTTATGCGTCCGTACTTTAGCTGGCAGGAATACCCGATCCTGGAGCAAAGCAGCAGGATTCTGTAATTAGTTCAAGTGCGGGTAACGCCAAGGTTAGTGGCTTTTTAATGGTACAAATTCTGTTTCTACTGGTTTTGTTCTTGTTCAAGATTTCTAAGGTCTAGTCTACTCGATATGTATGACTCTGCTCAATAATCATAGGTTTCTACTGCCTCTCAACTCAATGTAAGTGCATCAGATGCGCAGTCACGTCCTGATGCGCCGAGTTCATCACAGGTATATACACTAATTGAAACCTATTGTTTGGGCGTAAGAACAGTTTGTTTGTGATTGAAACAATTAAATTCAGCAAAGCGTAGCGGCAGCCCCTGAGACGGCTGCCACCAGCGTCCAGCCACCTGCACCAGCCAATGCAGAAGTGGCAGCCGTGGAACAAGAGAACGTGCTACTCGTCAAAGATGATCCCGCTCTTGCGAAATATTTCAAAATGCTAAAACTGGTTAGCATTTCTTCCATTACTGTGCTTCATTTAGTTGGATTTCATGTGAATTTGGCTATTACACACTAGACTCCAGTAGTCGAGACCCTCTTGTACGCGCTGCAACACATGCAACGTGGCACTCTGCTTGTCTGTGCATCTTAACATTTCATCGATATCATCATTCTCATCCTCGTTAGGTCCTTCTGCTTCCAGTTCTATCCTGTCCAAACAAGTGGTAAGGCTCATTTACAATGGTCTGATCAATGGAGTCTCCTACGCGAAAACAATCGACTGAAAAACTGTTCAAGTAGTTAAATATCGATTATTGGGATGTGCATTGCAATGAAAAACCCACTCCAACTTTAAAAGATAGCTCCATTCTTTCCAGGGAATTGTGGAGCCCGCAGTAAAACAGAAGATGCAGTCAGAAGGCTTCGATCCAGCCTTGCTCGAGTAAGCATGCTTTCATTGGTCTTTGTTAGCCCTCTTTTTTTTTCAGCGGGAGGTCAAAATGATCAGAATTATGCAGTCATCCTGATTCGGTTCCTTTCTAGATGAAGAAGCTATAGTCTCTCCATCAAAAATCCTTGCCTCACGCTGCACCGCCCGTCAGCTGAACCACGTCACACCACGTATGATAATGCATAGGTGATGCGGCGCGGCTTAGCTGATGGGCGGTGAAGCTTGAAGGGTGGATTTTTGAGAGAGACTGTAGATGATTGATTTATTCCGCTTGTCAAAATTAAGCCACAGCAGCGCCGCCGCGTTGCGATTTCGAGAAGAAATCAGCTGCTTCTAACAAGTCTTGACAATCACCACGTGGATCCATCCCCACGAGTCAAAACGAATTAAGAGCGAGAACCCGTTAGGATTCACTTTGTTCGTGTCAGAACATATTTGAACAAGCTCATCTCCGTAATAAAACCGCTCTGCGGCGATCTTGCTCGGCGTTTGCGAAGCGATTTCGAGAAAGGAACTGGAACTGAATCAGGGTAGCCGCGACCATATATGGAGAAACAGTGCTACTATTTTCAGCAATCCAAATGCTCCATCGCCTAACCCAACAAGGGCGTCAGATCCGATGAACTCAGCACTATCACAAGCTGATGGCAGCGACTCGTCGTCTGTTTCCTCGTTCAGCGACTCTGAATAGACATGTGTCCATTCATTCCTTCCATTACTCTGATGAAACGGTTTTGCTTGTTCACTTAGAAATACTTGGAAGACAAAATGAGATCATCAATATCCATATTCTGCTCTACTGCCCTGCCGAGCAGCTTAGTGACACACGGAGACATTGCATGTGATATCGATACATTTCTTTATAAGCAATGTAGCCCATATTTGGACAAATGTTTACAACTTTTGAGTATAAATATTGCCCACCAACATTGTTGAAAATCAGTTTTGTGCAATATTTCGACCGTGTGAGTTGCGATGTCCGCAAAAGCTCGTAGACGCGCCCGCGAAGCGACAGTTCAAAAACTTCATTGCGTGCTATTGAAGTTTAGCATAAATTTTTGATCTTCACTGCTTGGTGATTTTGAATCCGCCAATTTCCTCCAAACGCACAAAGGATTGGAAATGCCATGTCAACGAGTAGCAGACTACGGTTGAGTGTGAGTTGCATTTTTCTTTTTTTTGTATTTTTGCCTAACTGAAACCTAGTAAATGTTTTTGTAGGCCTAGTTCTTGTTTACCTTTGTGTTCATGATGAATAGTGGCGAAAATATCTTCAGGATTTCAAAGATTTGGAAGAAATTGGTCGTGGTGGGTTCGGTGTTGTTTACGCAGCCACTCAACCGAACGGTGAACGTGTGGCTCTCAAAAAAGTAAGTTTTTACTCGATTTCGCTGCTTTCCTTCATATCTTTGGTCAGTTCCACCAGGTATTCTGTTCCTTTTTTTTACTTTCTCATTTGTTAGCAAATGTTGTTTTTCTTTTTTTTTGTTGGGGAGGAGGAGAGCAGAAATTTGGTCTTTGGGATTTTCGGACGAAATCAGCTAGGTCTTGCTGTCTTTCCAGAATTGGTTTGGTTTTGTTCCTCATATTTCTCGAACTTACTCTACGAATTCTTGCCAGATTTGTTCTCGAGCTGCTGCTGAACGCATAAAAAATGAAATCAGAGCTATACGTTGTTTGCGGCACCCCAATATTGTTCAGGTAAAAGTTGCAACTCATTCTTCACTTCTTCGTGTAACAATTCGCCAATTTGCATAGATTTAGTTCTTCGAAGATTTTGTTGATGGGAATGATACCTACGTAGTTATGGAATTATGCGAGCTTGGATCTATGCGGTCATATGTTAAGAAGAATGGGCCGCTAAGCGATCGTGCAGGTGGGTCAAGATTTCACATCTTGTTTTGGTTGTACAGGTGGTAAATATGAGTCTTTGGTAAATGAAAGAGTTGCAGCTGCTTATGTTCTCCGCCAAATCATAAGTGCAGTCAAGTATATGCATCGTGAAGGGATTCTTCATCGCGATTTATCGTCGGGAAATGTTCTAATTAGTAGAATATTTTCTCCTGAGAAGATATCTGTGGTGAGCTTTCTCTTTTTTTAAAGTGTTGTTTTGTCCCGGTTTTTATTTGGTGATTTTCATTAGTATTATCGTTAGAAACTGTGCGACTTCGGTCTTGCTACCCATCTTCGAAAAGGAGAAACAGCGTGCACTGTTGTGGGAACACCTGGATATATTGCTCCGTAAGTCTCTACCTTCTAGAGATATGCTTAATCACTGTTATTAAACTTATTTCTGCAGTCAGGTTTTCAAACAGGAGTATGACCAGGCTGCAGATGTGTATTCTTTGGGAGGTGTCCTGTACACGATGCTGACGGGCAACGATCCTCCTTCTAAAGGTAGTTCTTTTTTTTTGTTCGTGACGTATTCGTTCTGTGGGTTGAAGTGAGCATCTCAAAATCACGCACTTCATTATTTTATTTCCGTAATTTCATCTTTGACACGTCCATAATAACTGAATTTTCCCTCTTGTTTTGAGGCTTTCACCATTCTAGCCGGTCACTACCCTCACTTTCTTGAAGAATTAATTCTTTTATGGTTTTTTGTCCATAAACCCTAGTTTATCACTTGTTAATGAATAAAATGTATTGCCTTACTTTAGGTCCTATGAGATTTGACGGGCTTGGTTTGTCAGCTGTTGAACTGATAGAAAGCATGATGGAGCAGGATGCAGCAAAGCGCATTCCTTTGAATGGTGTGTGAGATTTTACCCCTAAGAGATTTCTTTCTCAATTATGCTGGCAATGTGCGCGCAGTGGAATGAAATATTTACTGCAGAAATACAGCGATCAAGTTTCATGGTGGATTATTGCGATAACGCTTCTGTTTCACGAGATTGGTCAGCAATGGGTGATCGAGCTTCATTTCGATCACAAGAACGTCGTAGGTCACGAGAATTTTCAAGAGAACGGCGCACTGAGTTTGACAGGGCACACGGTGTTAGTTTCATCACTCAATTCATTTATTTTTCATGGTTTTACTCTTCCATTTTTCATTTGTGTCTTTGTTTATTTTTGTTTACGTGTTCTTTCGATAACTCTGGTTTAGTTAGCAGTTTTTCTCAGTGTTAACATTTCCCTATCTCTCTCAATTTGCTACTCTATTTTTTTTCGTTCAGTCTTTAGGAGGTCAGTTTCGTGCAGGCTCACCAAGAGTGTATTCATATGTTTTTGCTTATTTATTTAGTCTTAGGGAAATTACTACGCTTTTGTGGTGTTTCTTCATATGATTAGCAAACCCATATTTTTGCGTTTTTTCTGTAGAGAAGAAAACTGCACCTTGCTGGAAGATCATGTAATGTGCAAATGCCTACATCTTGCTTCTGACCAGTTTTTCTCTACTGGAGAGATTAATCTGCTTTGCATTGCACCCGTCATGCTCTCGATTTTGACCTTTGCCAATCGCTGTATGACCTTGAGGTGGAATTTTCACTGCAGGACAAGGATTTAGATCATGCTTTGGCATAATAATAGAATTTTGGCATAATAATAGAATTCCCTTCTGCTAATATGTTTAAAGATATCTGTGAGAAGCATGAATAATGCACATGGGCGACAAAGGTCCTTATCCACATTTTCTTCAGAATAGTCGAGGTGATGAACCACGTCCTCGTAGAGCAACCAGTAATCCTCCCACTTTGAGTGGGAGAGTCCGTCTTACTACGGGTGGAGGGGCAGATAGTGGTTTCGGCAGTAGGAGTTGTGGAGAGGTATGTTGTTTTTCGGATTTTCCCAGTTTCATCTACCTTTCCCTCATTTTTTTCCATTAAAATTTCTGCTTCTAGCGAAGGGATATGGGCTGGAGGGGTTCGCGTAATCTTCCTCATACTACAGCTGCTAGAGATTCACGGGCTAGCAGTGAACCACCATGGCCGCTTCCAATTCACAGATGTGGCGGAACAAGACTTGTAACTGCAGCAGGACGGGTATGCACTGCAATTTAGTTGGTCCTGCGATCATTTGGTATAAATGGACTTCTTTTCAGTATGTAATTGTTGACGATAATACGATGATGTTTGAAGTAGCCAACAAAAGTGGATTTATTACAAAAATAGTGGAGGTTTCAATTGGTACTCGTGGAAGGCAACAGGTTAGTGTATGATAAAAGGTGCGGTTGCAATAGTTTTTCTTCTAATGGATGTTACTTACAGGTAATCTTTGACAAGCCGTTACATCTAAACGTGAAGCGACCTCTCGAGCATGACCCTTTGATACCAGTGACGAGGGAGCGAGATACAGCTCCACTGACTAGGTAAGTGCTTCTACAGCTGAAGTGAGACTGTGCCAAATCAGCATGATCTCTTCTCATTTTCATGCTATCTACTGCAGTTTCTCAAGGAATTTATCAATTTTTATTTATTCCGAAAAGATGTTAACTGTACATTGTTCAATCATATTCGACCTTGCTAGTATCCTGGCGCTGTACGAGGCGGTGGACATGGTTCACAGCCTCCTGCTTCACCTTGTTCGCCTGAAGGACCAGGAGGTCCAGGTACTCCTGGTTCTCCTCGATAGCCGTCCATTCCTGGATCTCCAGGGGGGCCTTGCGGTCCATCTGCACCAGGAGTTCCTGGTAAACCTGGAGGACCATTTTGACCTTGCTCTCCAATGGGTCCCATTGGTCCTGGAGGACCAGGTGGGACGTCTACTTCTTCGCATATTCCATCCATACCTGGAGCACCAGGCTCACCTGGTTTCCCATCCCTCCCAGATTTTCCTGGATGACCTGTTTGGCCGGGCCTCCCTGGTGCCCCTGGTGCACCTTGACGACCATCATTACCAGGTCTGCCGTCGGGACCTTTGGGACCAGGTTTTCCTGGCGCTCCTGGAGGACCAGTTGGACAGTCGAAGCAGAAGTCTGCCACCGTCGGGATGTCATTCAGTCCTGCATCTACTCCTCGTTCACCATCTACGCCTGGTGTTCCATCGCTTCCATCCTCGCCATCTGGTCCGGGCGGACCTGGTGGACCCATGGGCCCTTTCCTACATGGGCAACAATCACTTTCGGCTTCGAACTTCGATTCGTCAAGAATTGCTGGCGGAAATTCTTCTAGAAAACACGAAATGCGAATGTGTCTATCCATGAGAATCGGTCTTAGAACTACCTGATGGAAATTCGAAGTTGTATGCTTGTCGCTTGGATTTAAATTTTTCGGGGTCTCCTATTGTATGCTGCATTACTCCATACTGTGTAAGTAGTCCACTGGTTCGTAGACGACAGAAATCCACCTAATTTTTCTAATGTTATCAAGAGTCACTCAGCCCTTTCGAAATGAATGCGATGCGGTAGCAAATGCTCTCGTTATCCCACCTCAGTTATACCAAGACCGTACAGTTAATGACAATATTCGATGTTTTTACCAAGGAAGGATACTTGGGTGTAGCCGTTCATAAGGAAATGTGTACACTCTATCGTTTTTTGTGAAGCTGATCTCGAAGCCGTTTTCTTTTTCTGTTGTGTACCTTGCGAAGAGTTCTGGTTTCGGCTCGCGGCCAAGTTTGGTAGGTCGTTTAGCAGAACATATCCTGGAAGCTAAATTCGGCGCTTTGGACGATTCGGAATCCATGCTACGTAACTTTTCACAGAGCGTTGCAGTAGATAAAGAATACGGAGTCGAGATCACCGTATCAAAGAAGGTGTTACAGCATAAATCTCGTTACGAATGGTTGCTTCCCCCCTCCCCTTCTCTACTTTCTCTTGGCAGGCAATACGATTTTTAGAAACATTGATGGCAGTGCATTTTGGAGTCCCAAATGAAGAACATATAATCAACTGATGAAATGCTTCGAGAGGCTCGGTGTTTTCCTCAGTATGTTATTATCGAAGATGAGCAAGGAGTGTTAGATTCTAAACCAACCTCAGAGAGTAATTCAGTTTGCATGTGCTGCATGTAGTTATAGAAAGTAGGAATAGCAACAATACACGTCAGCGCAGCAGCTGTACTGAAAATACTTGTTTTTACTACGTTATTTTATTCCTTATTTAAGTCTTGCCCCTGTCCTGTTCCGAAGTCCTTGTTTTCTGTGATTATAAATGACAGAAACCAACCTGATACAGATTCCGATGAAGGAGATTCTGCGTAGACTTTCGGCCTCGTTCCATAATTCACAATCGCTAGGATTCAACATCACTAATGTGAATGTGAGCGGTCTGCTATGATCTTTATAGCGTAAGTTCGCGCAAGGCCCGAACAGCTTTCGGTTTTCCAGTTGTCATTGAACTCGTTCATTGAATTTATGAGAGGTCATGCTCAGCTGTTCACTCCTTTCGGGATTCTTATCGCATTTCGAATAGATTGCCTTGGGATTCATTAATAAACCAGCTAAACGGGAATATTTCTATCAGACCAGGCACGGCGGTGATAGGAAATTGTTTTCCCAAGTTTTCTACCCATTTCTCCTTATATCACACCTTACATACATAGCTCTGCTTTCCCTGCATAGCAACACTTCCTTTTACGAACTCTCGCGATCTTCCTTCTTTTTCTACTTGAGGGGACTTTGCTTGCGGGATCCTCATGGATATTCTTTATAGCTATTCATCAATGAGTCGTCACGAGCGCGACATTTATGCACAAATTGCAAATGCAGTGGAGGCAATGAGGGGTCGCATAGATAAAGTAAGTGATTTCGCCTTAAATTTTTTTTTCGTTGTTGCATCATTCTAAGATAGCAGCTTGGCTTCTTTCCTCAGTGAAGATTTGGTTTCCTCCTCGATGAGGGTTTGTTTTGTAATGTAACTATGCTTTCTGAGATGTGAGATGTGAGAGGTGAACGTTATAGGTTGTCTACCATCGTCCCTCCCAATTTCCATCTGCTGTCGCAAAAATCATGGAGAACGGTGCATTTCGAATTGTTTTCCGGGATCGTAAGTTCTTGTTAAACATCGTCAACAAAGAAGATAATACGAGACTAATTTGCCTATTAAGAACGCCGACTGGTGCAAAAACCCGGTTCGAAGGACGTCCAGATGCACTTTCCTGACGGGAGAAAAGAAGATGTTCTGGATTGTCAGTAGTTTTTTCTGCATTGTTTCAGCTTTTTCATCTGTAGTTCTGCATTAATTTGTGTCTCAAAACACTTCTTATTGAAGCTGAAACGCTCGCACGATTCGCTGAAGTGCGTGGATTTCTAAAGCAAGTAGAAGGTATATGGGAACAACAGATTGGTCGATTCCCATTGTCATTCTCAGTTTCAAAGTAGGCGCTTTTTTTGTTTTTTTATGTTTTGCGTTAGGATTTTTTAAAAATTTTATCCTCTCTGTTTTTCTCATTTCTTTTCCTTTTTTTTTGTTGAATCTTTCGCATGCTGGGAACATTTGCTGAAGCGTGGAATTGTTTCTAAGATGATATACGAAATAGGAAAAAAAATGTGATCCTAGCTGTCATTGGATTGGTTCTAGCAGTGTCGTCAAAAACATTGCCCCCCCCCCTCCCTCCCTTCCCCTCCCCTCATATTATTATCGTTTTTTTTTTTGGAATTCTGCGAAAAAAAATCTTTAGGAGGTGTTGGTCACTGTGACATTGCAGTGGGTTTGATTTTCTATAAAACTACGGAAGAACCCGTCTTTCTAGCTCCCCATTTTGTGTAGAATTCGGGACCCCATTAGGACAAATGCCACAGGGCTGTGCTGCTTGTGGCAGTGAAAGCCAGCACTGGTGGTACCTTGTGACATATGATTGATTCAATGGGAAAATTCTTCATCGAAGTAGGGACTCAAAAATGGATTTTCCCACGTTTTTTTTTGTAAAGAATCATGTATTATGGATATTTCAGAAACAATTTTGAGTCGAAACACTCTTTAATGTTAGCAGAGAGAGGCATCCTTTACATGTTCATTCCGTGTTACAAACAAGTTGTCCATTGACCTTTCAGAGATTCTGGCGCATCGCCACGTCCTTCGGCGCTTTCTGAGGCTCGGGTTCCACTTGCGCCGAAAAATTATCAATCCCAGGTAGAAATATTTTCACTTCTCACATATTTTGGACAAAAAAGAGATCAGAGTAGTTAGGGAACACGGCATTTTTCAGCACTCTACTGTTTGCTACCATCTTAGTCTTTGTTAATTTTCAGTCACTGCTTACCCAGCGTTCGGCGCCAGCAACCATTACTGCATATAAGAATGCTTCAGTTGAATCCTTCAAAGGACACCACGACACTATGAGGTTTAAAATCGTAAGTCTGCGTAGTGTCCTTTCTGTTACGGTTTCTCACATTCGGATGTTTTTTGTCGCTGGCGTCTCTTCAGCAATTCAACGTTTATGGTTATTGACGAATGATAGAAGACGATGAGTATTCTGTCCTTAATCGAAGAACTATCGCAGACATTTATCGTTTCGATAAGGCCATAAAGTGCTCCAGCGATTGCTGCGGAGTATATTGGAATCGCTATGAGATGATACCCATTCCAGAACAGGAACAACGAGGTGTGCAGTGTGGAGTCACCTGACGGCAGATATCTGAGGGTGTCAAGCGTCTCGAAGTCGAAGTTCGTCTTTCGAGCACAACCTGGCGCTGTTGAACAGCGGTGAGCGCTTTTGCTCGCCTAGTTTAATTTCCAAGTTTTCCTAAATTTTTACAGTATTAAAATCTGCGGTGATACTGATACGGGTTACCAATTCACGCTTTTTTTTCTGCGTAGACTGGATAAGAAATAGAATAGTTGCGGCATAATTAACATTGTGGGGCAAGTTTTATTTCTAAGCCATGCATTGGAGTTTTTTTTTCCCGTATCATAACATAGAACGTACTTTCGCAGTGTTGAAATATTGAGATGGTTTCTAACTCTCCTGTGCAAATTATCTCTTAGTAAATGTCTGCTTTATAAAATATTAGCGGCAGTTCATAGCATAGTTCTAGTGAGTCACTGTTAATGGTGCAGTTTTTATCTTCTCGACCTTATTATTGTGCTGATTTGCTTTCTTTTGAAGATTCCACGTGAACGACTCATCGTATCCGAACGGAGCACGGGAGCTCTACGATTGCCTTATAGCAGAGATTAAACGTCGGGAAAGGTTGTCGTGATAGTATGAATTTCAAAGTTCTACGCTATTAGAATCTCTGACAGGTCTGTAATAAATCCAAGCATATTGTATGGAAGCTTAGAAATAGGTGTTGGGTTATCTTCGCTTTTTTCATGCTATTTTGTTTCCGTGAGTGGGGATGTTGCTCATACTACTATGCTAGGTGTTGATTTGTAAACAGAGGATTGCTTCTTCACGGACCCTTCAAACAAACCTTTAAAAACCTATGGTTCTTTATAATCATGGTTACAGATGTGTTGTTATCTCTTATTCATACCACTTCTTTCAATGAGTACCTTAGGTAATTACTTTCATGGATCTAATTGTTCTATTTATTCGGTGTTTGCGAGGACTCTGTTCTTACAGAGTATAATTCTGTAATATATGGTTGTATTGCTGTTTTTCGTTCTTGTAATGATAAAGAAACTGCGTTCAATACGTCATGTTTTTTCATGGGTTGGTGGTCCCACATGTATCAATGAAGCGTAGCCGTGGAAAGCATCGCAAGTTTTCGACTTATAGTTATGCCATGGAAATGGTTGTTTCTTTATTCTGGAGAGGTAATAATCTGATTCTCAATAAGTAGGAAGTATCCTAAGTTTTCGTAAGTCCACAAGCTGGTTCAACTGACGACATTTTAGTATCAGTGCTCAGCGCCAGCATTTTTGGCCCGCCTCTCTCAGTACCGCATACTTTACCGCCTTCTTTTCCTATTTAATTTTTCTCCACCTATCTTAGTGGAGCGGACCATATTTTCAAGTATTATTCGAAACAGACACTCATAGTGGTGGGTTAGATGCATTGGTAGATCACTTTTAATACGTTGTGACATGCTTTGTTCTCCGGTTGAGGCTCGCTTTCCTCACAGGCTCGTATAAGGATGGTGCAGGAAACGAAAACTGAAATATATGCGTAACAGTTTTCAAATAAATATGTTCAAAGCACTTTAAAATTTCTTCCCTAACTGTTCTACTGTTAAATGTTCAATTACGTGACCAAACTGATTGTGCACTTAATCTTTCATGGGTTAATATGAATCTTGACTTTTCCAATTCGTACTCGATTGTACCTTTTTGAGGATGTCTTCTTTCTCAGTGAAACCATGGTCCAATTTGGAACACTTGACACTGTTCCAGCTTTACAAGGCGGATTCAAAGGACAACTGGTAAGTTGGCCATGTTGCTCAATTTCAGTTCTTTATTTCAGAAAAAAAAAATTGATTGAAAGCCTGATTTTCCCTGTTTCGTCTCTATGTACTACTAGACACGGGACTACATTATATACATTATATTAAACTCATTATACATTATATTAACCATTTCCGAAGTTCCGCACTAGGGTAAGTGGTAATTGGTGAGAGTGCTACCTTGGTTATCACCGGGGTTCATTGTGCTTCCGGGAGGCAGAAGTTTGTATTTGTCGTAGAGTAATGATGCTTCTCCACTCAATTCTTTATACTTTCTGGTCAGACGTGTCTATCCAATGAAGAGGATAAGCGGTCAGGGGTGTAATATAGTAAGAACATATGTCCAGTTTCGCCTTGTACCCCCCTTCGCCTATAAGTATCACAAAAGAGAAGTGAAGATCGAAGGTGTGTTGAAGTCTTGCTCATCCAGTGACACTGCGGTCGCGTTTCGGCCAGACTGATGAGAGGTCGTGCAATGGTCGTGCAGTTTTTTTTTCTGAGATATGAAATAGAAGGACGAGAGGATCTGCTTTTTTGTCTGTCAATTAGATCTTCGGATCGAAAATGTTGTGTGTTGTTATACGGACCGGTAGATGTGGCACTGTTTTGTTGAGGGAATTCGACAACAATCTGAGTTTTTTTACGAAGGAAAAACACGAGAATTGTTTTTTTTTCCATCGCACTTTCTCTCATTACAATATTTGCATATGAAATAACTATTAGGCATGTTCGTGCCGCTGAAGAGATGGATGCAACAAGAAGACAGCGTGTTGAAGGTCGTCCCAAAGGATTTTTCACACCAGCTGTATGTCCATTTCCTGCCAGTCCAGTTTGCATACGCTGGTTCTCTTTTTCTACTCATATGTATACGTGTTTTTCTAGAATTGCAAGGCTGAATTCGATAGAGTGATGTCAGAACCATGTCCTTCTGATGTCCCAACTGGAGCGAACTACAGTAGAGCGGCCGTGGTGGAGGCATGGCTTGCTCATTTCTGGGAAGAGGTGCGCATTCTAGTAGGACGTCTTTGTTGAAGCTGTCTCGCTATGGTTTAATCGTTTCCAGGATAAGAAAGATGCAGAGCAGTATGAGGAACTGCAGAATGTGAAAATTCGTTACTGGGTAAGCGTATTTTTGCTAATTTATCACGATTGAAATGAATCGTTTAGATGGATCGCATAGTTTCACTGCAGGCGAATCGCAATAAACTTACGGATGAACAGTATGAGAAAATGTACGAGGATGTCGTTAGGGAAGACGAGGAAGTGAGTTTCAGAGGTGATAGGTCTTAGAAGTGGAGAAGTGTGGTTTTGTCTAGGTTGAATATGACGAGGATGAGAAGGAATTTCGAGAACTGTATGCAACCATATGCATAGATTATCTGAAGAAAGCGGATGAAAATAAGAATGAAGCGGTGAGCAGTGATTATATCTTCCTGTGCTCTGGATGTCTAAAAATGATGTTTAGTCGTCTTCTCGTCCATCTGGACGCCTTCCTCCGACAAGACCTCCGGATCAGTCGCCACTTGGGCCCAAGACGGCATTCAGGTCTCCTTCACCAAGCAGGTCTGACCAGTTGAAGCTGATTCGCACCATTATATCATCCTGAAGAACTGAGGCTATAGGAGATTATAAATTCAGTGCTACTAACTTAATGTTTAGTTCTCCTCTCAAATCACCTGCCCGATCAACTGTGGATTCGGAAGAACCATCTACTGTACCAAAAATAGAAGAGGATCATGTGCGTTCCCTACATCCTATACTAACTTGACTGATACTGATTATTGTCTTTTTTTTTACTTTTTTTGTACGGTTTATGGTAGTGAATTGAGCGGTTTCTAAACTTTAACCTTCTCAACTAAAGGTGGAGCCTATGGAAGTCGATGAGCCAAAACCTCTTGATCATGAGGGTTCTGCAGACACGCCATCTCGAAACACCCCATCGTCGCAACCGGATCAGCAAACGAAACGACCCCGTGGGAGGCCTCCAAAGAAGGTATGCATTTTTCTCGCTTGGAAGCCTTCCATTTCTTTTTCGAAGCCGTTTTTAGGCGGCGAACGCTGCGCAGTTTGTGAAAGATTCGTCCACACCAGTACGAGACGCTTCACCAGCGTCGTCAAATGCTGCTGACGAGAAGAAATCTCCTGCTCGGACGGAAACTCGTCGCAGCAGTGCTCGTAATGAATCAGCAACGACTCCAGCCGCAGCTGAGAAAGATTCTATCCATGTTGTGGACAGTCCTGCTGGGTGAGGAAGGAAGTTTATTCTCGGTGTTTCCTTGATAGCTTGGCTACTCTGAAGAAATTCTTTCATTGGCAGACGTGTACGAGGTGCACGACGACCTATTGCTGTGGATTCTCCGTTGGTTACGAAGTCATCGAATGCTGGGCGCACAAGTGCTGGAGCAGATGCGAAGAAGGAGGATTCAAAGGAAGATGCTACGAGGTGGGGTGTAACTAAAGGACACCACTATTTATTGGATGCTTTTTTGCTTTCGTACTCAACAAATAAGTTCAGCTTTACCCGGCTTCGAAATTCTAAGATTTATTATCGTTACCTTTAGTCGCGAAAGCGGTGATTCAACACATCAGCCGATAGTATTGCCCTCTACCGACGTGATAGTCGACGAATTTGGAGGAACAACAGCGCAAACAGCTTTGTCCATTCGAATGCCGTTGCGGAATTCTTCAGACGGCGAGCATATCCCGGTAAGAAATCGTTTCAGCGTTCTGTCCTATCAGTTTCATAGATAGTTTCTATTAGTCTCGGAAATCGTCTCGATCGGATCGTAGAAGCACGCCAATAACTTCTACCCCTTCAACGAGCTCGTCGTCTCGATGCGATGCTGCGGTTCAGACAGACAGTGTGAGATTTGACATGGAGGACAGTGTGAGTGCCGCGCTGATTCAAGCTGATGTTTCTGTTTTTAAAATTCCAACTGAGACAACTGCTTTCAGTTTGTTATTGGATATCCGTTGAGTGACTTGACATTCGGGCCGCCTAATGCTCACTTATCCACATCGATTGTGAAACAGGAGATCGAAATGATGAGATCGGTGCGTAGTCATCTACTTACTGCTTTCACTATACTTTTTTGAGTGAATAGTTCTCAGGCGCACTGTTCGAACGATCAGACATCACGGATTGTGTCTTGGAATGATGTATTCGATGGGTCGTTCAGGAAGGTAAGTTGCTCTGGTCGAGTTACTATGTTATTTGATGCTGTTCCATTTTGTGGATGTATTTTCTGCTGCGGTTTTGATGAATTTGAAAGTGCCGAGAGGTGAATTAGAGCCATCTTAAAAAAACTGTTTACAGAAGCATTCCACGAAAAGAGTAGACTCGTCGACCTCTCTAGAAGAGCAAGCGCACATCTGGCATATTGTTGCTAATGAGTTCAGCGATCCACAAGGTTGGTGCCGATCCAACAATTGTTTGTTCCATCATACATTGTTCTGCTTTGATTTAGCTGTAAAGTTTTTCATTGCATTATGGAGTTTTATTATTTTCGACTGTATGTCGTGTTGGAGTGGCCGTTACGGCAACAGCATACGAGGTCGCCAGAAAGGGACGCCCTGTCTAGTAGAGTACTTTCTTCAATACCAGTGTTTATATTGTTTTTGTTCCGTTTTTGCAGTCCATACTATATGAATTGTTAGGTTTTATCTAGTGTGAATCATGTACGCGTGGACGTAGAATCTAGGGGGGAATCTATTCGTCAACAGTTAGAATTTTTTATTTCATAAGCTCAGTTGAAGAACAAAGAAACTGTCTTTTAGATGTGTTGAATGTAAACCAGCTTTATTTTTACAGCTGTCAAAGATTACGCATTGAACCACAGTGTTGGAGAGATGTTCAGTCTGTCATTGGTAGGATCACCGCCGAAACGAATGCGTAAAGAGGAGAAGACGTCTGGATCAGCGCCAACCCCAAAGGTTTGACTTTCTCGGTTTGGACGTATTAGGGCCGAGAGGAGGTCTATACATACACTCCTTCATGGACTGGGAAGGTGGGAGCAGAAGTTCCTCTGAGGGCCTGCTTATGTAGACCACATCCCTATTGGTTAAGCTCCCAATAGGGTTGGGAGGGAGAGGGGTCGTGAAGTGAATACGAGAAAAAACCATGGTTTCCACCGATCTTGGACCCGAACGACAATTACAATAGTTGTTTGAGCGGCCGCTGGTGATGGAGCGATGTTAACTATCCTGGGGCCAAGCATATACAGTTTGCATTTTTTTAATCGAATTATACTAAATAAAAAGTCGCGTTCAGACATTCGATTAATTCCTCTTTGAATCCGAATATCCTATGGAACGAGGTCTGAACCAGTACTGGACTGAGTTTTCTGAATTTTCACAACAGATTGTGGGGTACCAGAGTGACACTTATATAACCAAATATTCCATGCAAACCAGTTATAGCTTCCGCCCTGAACTTGCACTTGAAGAAGTCTTCCTGTGAACTTTGCAGAGTGATAAGGACCATGGTTTCCAGGGACGAATGTTGTCCATGTGGAATATACTTCACGAACACAGACATTCGGCCATATTCCTGCACCCGGTGACAGACAGAGATGCTCCTGGATATAGCCGTGCTGTTTACTAGTGGGTAGAAAGATCGTTTGGTGATAGTTGCATGGCTTAACAAAATATCTTACTTACAGCCCAGTGGATTTAACTACAGTTAAGAGAGAAGCTGACTCTGGAACGATATCAGTGGTCAATGCTTTTACCCTGAAGTTAGTTGTCTTTTTCTGTTCAATATCCGATGGTTTCGTGACATTCTTCTTCTTGTTGAGTTATGCTTTATTCCAGAATATTCTTGATGTTCGCAAATGCGGTCATGTTCAATAGCACTGGACATGATGTGAATTTTTACGCGAAAGAGATGGGCACTGCTACAATCGACGAGTGCATGTTCATAGTGAGTGAAACTTATGCTGTGTAAAGAACGCAACTGAGTTTAAGTAGTACTTTTCACATTACTAGTTCTGGTTCTCTTTATTTTGAGTGCAGTTGGAGTTGTCATTTTTGCGGCTCAGTTTTTATAATCTGATCCTACTGATGCCTTTGCAGATGGATTCGAGGCTTGATAGCTACCGTGTACACCTACGAAGGAGCAGACAAGATGATGTAAGTGCTACATTTATTATTTGAACGGAAAACAGTGAATGTAAAAATTCATGGCATGAATTAAAACTCAATTTCGACATCCATTTCATTGCACTTTCCCTGAAAACTCTTCGGCTTCCGTTACACTACACATGGAGTATAACATCCTGTGCCAGCGAGTGATCGCAGCTTAGGATTTTATGCGATGCTATTTGGCTTTCTTTTCCTTTCAGGACTTTTTTTTTCACCAATTTTTTGCCTAAGGGGTTGGGGTGTTATTTCAGCCAAAATCAGACTTATTCTGTACCGTAACGGTATTTTGTTGTACAATTGCGGCGATACTAGAGGCAGTGGCGGACGCAGGGGGGGGGCGGGGGGGGGGGCGCGCCCCCCCCCGAGAATGGGTCGCCAAATTTTCGAAATTACTTTACAATACAAATAAAAATCTTGTGTTAGTTTATTTTTAATTGTTTATTTTTATTATTATTTTTAATATATTTTTTATTTATTGTTTATTATTATAATTAATATTATTATTAATTTTATTTTCCGTCTGGGTCCCCAAAACGGCGGAGACCCCACTTTTCTTCCCACGCCCCCCCTCCCGCCCACTTTCTGCGTCCGCCACTGACTAGAGGTGATCTCAATGATGCATCCAAGCTCAGAAGCATCTATTTTTGAAACGAGTTTGAATCTGCGTTACTTCTATGACTTTTCTTTTTAGCCGAGGCGCAGATCAAATCTTACCCCCGTCAGTACGTCGTCCAGGACTCCGCAGAGAAGGAAGCAGCAATAATTGCTGTCTTTTTGGTTGAATTTGGAACAAATGACGTCACGACGTTATTAAAATCAAATCTGATCTGAGTTTTAGGAAGGCATTGTTATTGCAGCGTACAATTTTTCCTCCAGAAGTTCTCGTTATTCTTGTTTTTCTGACTTTGTTAACCCTTTAGTATCTTTTTCGATAGCGGCATCTCGCAGTCACATTCGAATCGAACTGTAGAAGGTTTCCATCTATTCATTTTGAGATCCGAAGATGTTGCGACAGTTAGAGGACTACCTATTGAAATCTATCTATTTATTCCTGTTGTATCAATCGTCCAATACCTACATAATTAATAGTAATTAGTAGTCAATGGTTATACATGCGACTCATGTTGAGAAGTTGTTAACATCAAAATAAACTTTGGTTTTCCATCGGCATTGTTCTCATCAGACAACTATAAAGGTATTCATGGACTCTATGGTCGTTGAAATATGTACTTGGCAACCCCCGTGTCACGATGGCCTTAATACACACTTGTAGAACTTCCTCAGCTAGCTTTACAAGAAGAAAGAGGAGAAACTATAAGGAGCAGATTCTGAATCAAAATATCCTGTATTCATATGAAAATAAGTGAGCAGTTCCGAAACAGGAGAACGGTACAGATACGATGAGTCAGCAGTGGACAGCTGGTCCCACCCTTCGATAGTAGTTGCCGAAGGGAGGCACCTCATATAGAAAATAGTTGTTTTGGAGAGCAATCTTGGGTAATTTGGGAGCCACAATGCATAAACCATCTACAGCGGATGTTGTACCTGGTCGCCTTTACTGTTTTCTGTTGATTTGGTCCGAAAAGGAGCACAGAAGCATGGAAAGGTAGATTTTTTTTCGAAGATTTCCCCATGCTAAATGCGAAGTTTTTTTCACTTATTTGCTTATCCCTTGGCTGGCGTCTGGAAGAGCGGTCCGGCCTCATAAATCGGCCGGGAATTTAGCCAAATTCTCGGCCGATGTTTCTGAGGTGAGACACTGCCTTTAAAGGCTGGAAAATTATGTACGCATGAAAAAAAAACTAGGTGTAAATTCTGAGAAAAAGAATTATGTTGAATACAACTAAGGAATGGTTGTCTAACCCAATTAGTTACACATGGGATAAGACGATGTATCTCACAAATGTGCTATTTATTAGCTATTTCAGCTTTAACAGGTTACAATTCCGAATCGAAGCTGGTTTGATGATCGAAGATTGAAGCATCTCGATAACGATGGCCTTACCCAGGGCTGATGAGAATTCGCGACAGCTGCCAGATTTATTTTTGGAATACTCATTCGAGGAATAGCGCCAATTTGTCACTCGTTTCCGAGGGGAAATCTCGTATTGTTCACGAGACGTTGCTTGGCAACACATGAGAGGTTCGTGCAGTTAACTAGGTGGTTGGTGCTCATCTCATTTTTATTTCTATTATATCTAGTATGAGCATAATCCTTGAGATATCCTCACCTATGCCAGATTCTCGCTGACCTGTGCGACATACATCTAATTTACCAACATTGGTGTCTGTAGATAATTTGGCACATATTATTAGGTTGAGGAATTATAAATGTTCGCTGCATCCTCCTGTTTTCCTATTCTTCTCCTTTTCCTCCAACATAACCATTTTTGGTGGGGATTTTGCATTCATCTGAAAAAAGCATTTCATGGCGCTTCATAAGATATACGGACTGTTTAGTATTCTCCAATTTCTACGTCTAAAAAGTTATTCTTAATTTGTAGTGTACCTATGTACACCTACTCAAAGTGGAAAAGTCGTTGATTAAAGGCAGCACCCACGAAAAACTTTGTCACTCAGGTTTTAGAGCGATCTTGGGATTCTGACTATGAGGAGCATGAATAATGTGGTCAATTTTCTCAGAACTCATGTTAAAATGGTTTTTGGATGCTACCAATTTGCTGCATTATAGCAATTCGGCCGAGTTACGCTGGTGGGTAGATCAAGAAAGTCGATGACGCTGCTTTTGTTGTCAATGAATTTCTTGGCGCAACTAGATAATCGACTAATTTTCCAGCTTTCCTGGAGGAGAAAAAGCGCAAACAAAAAGGAAATAGAATGTTCACCACAAAGACATACCTAAAAAAAAACAAAACTTGTGATTAAGTGTAAAGAGCTAACGAGTAGAAATTTATATCATAATTGAAAATTGAAAGTTCTGGGAAAAGAAGCGATCTTACGGCTAACAACAATTGAAAGAGCGTAGATGGGGGAATCAGATCATCACAATGTAAAACTTCTGGAAATAAGCATGGAAGGCAAACGTTATCTTAGGAAAACTGAGTGACTGCAGCAGAAATCAGCTGATTCGGATCCCGCCACATCTCCTACGCGGATACCCGGATACCAAGTCTAACTTGTTACATCTTGGAAACGCTGATGCCTTCGGCTGTGCAACTTGCGTAGAAGTACTGGGACTATCGTTCAGACTCCAAAAGATTCAAGATTTTGGACATGAAAGTTATCGTGGGTGCTGCCTTTAATGAGGAGAATACCTCTTGGATGGAACCGCTTAGTTGTTGCTTTTGTAGTAATTTTTGTTTTCAAGTCAAACGGACATTCATAATCCCTCAACCTATTAAGATACATTGGGGTGGGTGTCTGACAGCTCGTGAAATACATATGCATTATAAGAACAGCAGTCTCCCCATTTCAGGACCATGTCAGGTGTGAATTCTGTGGTCAGTGTGTTCCAGAATTTGTTCTCCAATCATGGATCCACACTTCTCAATGTGATCCTCGTTGTGACAACGATTGGGGGCCAATCGGTAATAAATTCTTTTCTACATTATAACAAAGGTGATCATCTAAAACAAAGCAGATAGAATGACATAAAACGATTCCATTGTCATCAAGATGGCTATTCGTTTCATCCAAAACTTCGACTTTGTTACAAATTATAACCTTTAAAGGTTGAAATGGTGAAAATAACTATCAGAGGAAAAGCAGTAAGAAAAAAAAAACATCAGAAAGCAGGTTAAAACAAATCTCCCTAACTCAGAAAGTGTTTTCGTGGATTTGTTTTTCATGTGATTCATCTTTAACGTCTCTCCTATCCCCACCCCCCCCCCGATTTTTTTAGAACTAATGCTTCAAAGACGACAATATACAACTTTAAGAAGCTATGCATATTCAAATTGAGCTAAATCCAGAAGCGAAACTCAAGTGTGGGAATAAAAACAAGGCATATTCTGTCATCAAAAAAAAATCAAAGTGCTACAGTATTCTGTTAATTTCTTTCATCAAAATGCTACAGTATTCTGTTAATTTGCTATTCATGAGGCTGCATGCTGCATCAAGACGCTCATACAATAGCACGAGTACCTCTGTTTTGGAATTTCAGACGTCTCCAATCGGCTCCTTAACCATCCATTGAAGTATCAAAATTATATGAGTACAATTTAAGCCAACGTTTTTTTTGTACAGATGTTCAGGAATTTCCAGAGGTTCCAACTGGAAGGATCTTCAAAAAAAAAAAACTAGTTCAGTGGGAATAAATCCAAAAATTTAAAGCATTCCAAACTTGATGGAAAAACTTCAGATAATACGAAAGCTGACTTTTGCTTGCCCATGCGCATACCCTCTGAACGTTCTACACTCTCTCGTGTTCATCATTGGGCCATCAACGGCGTTGTTTTTCATCGGTATCATGCTGAATTCGACCACCTGGAAGATTCTGCACGGAACCTGTTTCAGGTTTGTTTTTCCAATTACTTTAATTCTATTGATGATTAATAGAAAGAAAAAAAACTTTAGCGCTAGCCACTGTAGTACACGAAGAGTTTCAGAGTTAACGAAACGCGTCACTCTTGGTCCACATTGATGGCGTCGTGGATGCAAGTAATCGCTCAGGCTCTCATAGCTCCCACTGCCTGGCTGTTCGTCGTCTTCCTAGACGGCGGGTGATTTCAGTTTTCTCCTCTGGAAAACAAAAGTATCAATAGAAATTTTTTTACAAGGAAATGCCTGTTTGTTTTCAGCTATTACCGCTGTTTATACTCACACAACTACTGTGCTCTGGAAACAGCAAGGCAGTGTAAAAATGGAACTGTGCTGGAATACTATCAAAGTAGTGCAGACTTTGATAAGATGTCCGGATCTGGGCAGGTGAGATTGCAATCTTTTTGAATACCCGTTGTGGGCTTCAGTAAAATTTTTTGCTCGGGAAAGCTCGAGAAAAACCAGAAGTTGGGACGTACACGCACCCGTTCAACACGATATCATACTTGTATTACAGAGGGAGTCAATCACTATTGCACACATGAAAACGAGACAGGCTGCACTGCACCAGCTAAGCAGCGCGGCAACCCATGCAGGGTCCCACCTCATATTCGTGTTCGAGTTATTAACACATTCCGACCCCTCTCGATGCGCTGATTCCAGCAACTCTGATAACTGTGCAGCACCAACGCAGACCAAACAGCGTAGTGGTTCGAGTAGAAACCCTAGCAGCAACGGTTGTCAGTTGCTGCCATCCTCCCCTTGATTGCTGCAGACCCTCAGCAGTTGCTGCTAAAGACCTGACAGCTTGAGCAGCAATCGAGGGGAGGATGGCAGCAACTGGCAACCGCTGCTGCTAGGGTTTCTACTCGAACCATTACGCCGTTTGGTCTGCGTTCTTGCTGCACAGTTAGCAGAGAATGTACATGAAAGGTCACAAAATGGCCTGAAACCCGTTTTTCGAGACGGGACCTCCACCTGTTTTCTGGAGCAAATCTACATGCAGAAAAGTGTTCCATCGTTGATCTTATCGATCGTACAGACCAAGAGGTGTTCACTCGCCGTGCTGTAGCGGACAGCCAGCACAGTTTGGAGCGATCCGCCTCCCGGCTCCAAGAAGCGGGTACTTCGACCTTATCAAGAACGTGGTTTTTGTCACCTCTGTGACTTTTGCTGCACACTATTGGAATCAGCGTGGTGATGAGGTGGAGAATCCGCTGATACTTCCAACATGCGAAATGAGATGAGTCCCTTCCTTCAGATACAGAGTCCCTTCCTTCAGACATAGAAGAACTACGGGTCGAAGAAACAAGCAAAGCAGTAGCGCCAACCGCGCTCGAGAACCTTAACGCCCAGATGGTTTACCGCGCCGCGTAGATGGTACGGTGCGGCCTAATTTTCAGGTGTGCAATAACCATTGATGCCCCCTGTAGGAAAGATTCTATTCCGCGATTTGAAAAAATAAATGTTGTGGGTTTTTTTTGTACATTACTGACAACCTTCATGAATGGAGGTTGGGAAGCGAATGGAAATGTATATGGTGGAAATTATCTCTCAGAAACCGCGCAGGTTTTGGATTTGCACGAATTGCTGGTTCTTAACAGGAACTAATGGAGTTCTTGCCCGTTTAATGCCTAATGTCTCCTTATTTCAGTACTGCCCACACTGCATCTGCAACCTGGATGGTTCGGACGCATCATATCTGGAAGCCCAATCACAGATCTACGCCTGGTTTATCCTAATCTTTTTCGGAGTGAGCACATTTCTAGGTGAGGACCCGGGCTCACTTTCAAAAAGCTCGCCTTTGGAGTAAGAGAAAGAGGAAATTTCGCTGTCTTATAACAACAGATTGTCCACGGGCGCAGGTTACTGTAAAATTAATTAACACATTGCGGACTATGTGCTAGTGGGCACATGGTGTATCACACCGTTTCCGTTTCGCCCCCTGTGGCTGCGTGATGCACATGGTGCGAAATGGGCTCTTCATGTCCATAATACGTTACCCTGTGGTGAGGGGATGCGAATGGTGATTTATCAGGAAAATGCCATCCGTACTCGCCGTGCAAAAATGTGCTCAGTCAGCAATGTGTTAAAGATGGTGTAGGCAATGCATCCATGTGTCGGACTAGATTAAAAATTAACCTATAGTGGAAGGTTTGGATGAGCATTTGTCCCATTAGGCATATGTTCGGGCATAAGTTACTATTAGATAGCAAATAATTGAACTTTCAGTGATATGCTGCATAAGGATGTGCGATAAATACACCTATGTGCAACACCATTACGTAGAGATGTACAAAATGGAGGAGACCAGCAAATTTGAGCAGGTGGCGGAAGGTGAGCGTTGCATGCTGAGCTAGCTGACCATAGTATCAATTTTTTCCAAGAAGTCTAATGAGCCTCATGAGAATTTGCTCTACACTCACTATTTTTCCTTAAAGTCAGTGCCTTAGCTTTGAATCGATTCTGAGATTTCAAGATTCTTTATGCGAAACTGATCACAATGGCTTATATATTTCCTTGCAAAGCTGCCAAAAACTATCTTATTGGACACTTCATTTTCGGAGAGTTCAAATTGTTCGTTGCGACAGCTACCACAAGGAGTTGTGTAGTTGTGACTCGTCCTGGCAGCGGTGATATCGATCGCTAGCGCCTAACGTGTTGAGAGTGCAACGCCTCGTGGTAGATGTCGCAACGGACTCCTAAACTCTATAAATTAAGGGTTCAAAGAGAGCTTTTTCGGAAATTTTGTGAGCAGCTATGTGCGCTTTTGTGATCAGCGTCACTTAGTGATATTTTTCGAAGTTAAAACCGCGAAATCGATTCTGAGGTGAGACATCACCCCAGAAGCAGAGTTAATCGCTCATAAGTTGGTCGCTCACTCAATGCGAGGGCAAGCAAAATTATTTACTTATTTGTTTACTCGTTAATTTATTTTCATATTTTCCTAATTGAAAAGATTCTTGTACTATCCCAATCTTTCGACGAGGTCAACCACATTGCAGGAACACGCGTCGCAACTGGCTGAGCGTAATGCCAGAGCGTTCTTCACTCAAAAAGACTGGTCAAAAAGGGATTGGGATTGGGTGTCAGGTATACCAATATTTCGGAAATGGCGATAGTATTCATCACACGGAGTATTTTCTCCAGGTGTGGCCGAGGTCAACAACCCTATGTTCGCTAGGCTGCGGCTAATAGCGGCAGAGAAAACGAAGACAACCATGTACACACCACTGCAACTTTGGAATGATCATAAGGTGAGCAAAACGGTTCATATGGTAATCGGGCCTGCACGACACATGATACCTGGCTGTGGCGCAGTGCTCTGGTTGCCTGTCGCATCCTATTATCAACACTCTTCTCATTGCTCCTTGTCCGGTGCAGACCGCACCACGACAGAGTGGCATGCGTCGCGCGGGCCTCAGTGGCTGGAACCTGATGCTGCATATTTAATCCATGTCGAGGGGTTTGATGACAAATTTCCAACCTATTGTTAATTGGCCAAGAGTCCAAGCGCTTTGATAATGATTGCTTGAAAGGGCTCTACGAATGGAGCTACAATAACATGAAAACGTCCTACGGTATCCCCAAGCTAACAGCTCTGTCACCGCTGGATCGATATACATCTTTTCCATTACAGTCACCACTTCCACCACTGGTTCATTTTAATATATCTGAAGTCGACGAAACTGTAGATACTCTTACATGAAGCAAATGATCGACGACCGAATGTTAATGATCATCAGTTGGGGCGGTGTGAAAAGTTGAGATTACTCAGGGTAAATGTATTAACACCACACAAATTAGTCTATCCTGAACATGGGCGTCAGGACGTTTACCCTATGTAATCTCAATTATGAAAGTAGGTTCTGGTTGTTTAGATCTGAAACATTTCCAAAAAAAAAAAACAAATTAGAGGACGGGTCATACTGTAGATGAGGGACCTTCAAAAGAATGTCACCACAACAGGAGTTCATTTCTTTTTCATTTTCATACGTCTCAAAACGTGCTAACAACAAAGGAAAAAAGGATGACCATAAAATGCAACCAGGATTACAACAGAGCAAATTGATATATGAATTGGACACTGAGTGCCGGACTCTTCTAGCTAGCCAGTTCAACGAATGCTCTAATAAATGCACTTTTCAAACCCCGGATGTCTTATGATCCGATCCCCTATTGGTGGATATAGGATTAAAACATGGATTATTCACAGCTTTTATAGTTTGAAGGTTTTCTTATTTAAATTTGATTCCATTTATTTAACCCCATTTATTTACAACTCTTTGACAATTGTATACTATGCCGCTAATCTTCTTGATCAAGGGTAAACCCCTGATTGACACAATATTAGGAGTATCCGTAGATTGATGGCTTGAAACCGTGAAGTGCTACTTCCACAACTTCGTGATCCACAGAAATAAGCACGCTGTCTATTTGAGGGATAGTTAAAAACAAGACCAGCTGCGAAGGAAGAAGTTTCCTGCTTCAAAGTATAAACACAGCAGTTTTTGTATGGTGATGCTATAGTTTCACCGATTTATTTTAGGGATACCGGATACTGAAACCGGACGTGTTGGCTGTGGATGAGACTCAAGCAGCTGGTGTTATAGTTCCTGAAGAAATAACTGCGAAGATGCAATAGCTTTGCTTAGCTGTGAACCGATTTGCTTTTTTTTCTGCAGTCAGAAGATCTGTGATTGAAATACCGGTAATACTTGTGTACGAATGATGTATTTCTAAGCCGATGTGTGCCAATACATGTATAAGGTTCAAGCAATTTTCCTGCAAGAAAAATTTTTGGGAAAAACGTAGTCCTTTTCATGTGAATAAGTTGTTATTTTTCAAAAAGAAGTCTCAGTTTTTTTAAATTTTGATTCTATCCTCGGCATGGGTAAAACCCCAACAGAGCTGTTTTTTTCTTTGTGTTAGTGACGAAAATGAAGGATTAGTTTGAATTTTTATGGACATACTTGTTAATCCAAGAAAACAACCATTAATAAGTAAATATTCATTATAAATAGAACGACGAGCACGAAATATACAGATAGAATTCTATATTTTTAATTTTCAAATCGGATAATCTTATTTCTGTAACTGGAAGCTCTGGCGATTATGACGAGCACCATGATGATGAAGAGTACGGAGACGATCACCAGTGCGGCGACAACGAGCGAATAGGCGACCTTCGAGACGCACTCCGTCTGGATGGCGTTTGCCTTGCGTTCTGAAATGGTGATCCGATCAGGTGTTCTCTGTGAAATAGAGGATTTTAATTGCCCTATTTGGATAAAATACAAGGATCTCCTTGTCCAGCCGGGTCACACGGGGCGGCTTCCGACGAGAACAACTCGTCCACTTGTACGACGCCGCACACTTCATAAGTAGACAATGGTCAAGCTTGTCCCACTCGACCGCTGCCGGCAACGGAATGTGGAATTCTCCAAGCCAGGAGAAAGCCATGCTGGCTAGCAACGTACCGAAGTACATGACGTCTTCAGGGGAGTCCAGTACCCTCAGCTCTCCCACAAGACCAACTTCAGGGTAACCCTTGGCTGTGGAGACGCGTGGTTGAGAGAGTTCTCGTCGGCTTCGGGGAGAGTCATAGCTGAAAAGTTCTAGCTATCCTTTACAGCTGCTGAACGAGCGATTTTTAGCCAGAAGTATAAACACCCTCACCCGTATCCAAAGTAGATGCTGCCAAGGGTGGTGTTCTGCTTGATGTCGTTCTCTGGTCGGCTTGCTGGAGGCAGGATTTCCTTAGATGAAGGCGACAGTACGTCAGCATCTGCAGCGAATGGTCGCTGCCTGGAATATGTTTGCGTGTTTTTCTGGATGCATTTCAGGAAAAATGGAAAGATTTTCCCACTCTTCTGGTTTTGTCATTTGCTTAGCGTCTTCTTCTTTCGTGTCTCGTTCAACCTTCGCCTGCTGAAGTCGTTGCTCAAGGGATGGACAGGTGGATGGTGGCTGAATGAGGGGACATAGACTGGTATCCCCCCTATATATTTCGAAGGTGTTCTCTACAAATTCTCAGGGGAATTGGGGGCTGTTTTTAGAAGGAAAAAAGTGGGATATTTAGGGTAAGGTCAGACTGACCGAAAGTTTTTTGCACTCATCGCTCTGTAGGCAGATTCGGATCTGGCAGATGAAGCGAGTGATGGTCTTCTGAGCGAATTTGAACACGTGGGTTTCCTGAAGATGTGAAACGTTAAAGCGCAAAAAAGGTCAGACGTTAAAAAAGCAGTAGCGAACATTTGCTAATTGTAAGAAGTCAAGTAATAAGCTGCAATTAGGAAGCCTTTGCTTGCTGAACAAAGGATAAAAAACTGCAACTTTTGCCTAGAAAACAAGAAAATGCAAGGAAAGTTGAGACGTAAGAAAGAGTGTTCCTCATGAAACATGAGGTTGCTTACAAGAATTTAGCAAAGATTTGTTAGAAAATTGCAGCGAAGTCATTTTCGACATTCCCAGCTGGCTAAGGAAAACCAAAATTTTTCCTAGAAAACAAGAGATTGGTAGAAATATTTCCTTAACCACCTGAAAATTCCCATGCTAGTAGTGTACCACTTTTGGATGGTCCAGGCTTGCTGAGATAAACCATAATTTTCCAGGAACTGAGAAATTGACGAAAAATTCCATTCACTGAAGCACTAGAGCTATCCAAACCTATGTTTACCTCCTGAACCCTTCCGACTTCTGGAAAATTTGAGGGAAACCAATGACCCTGACTCCCCAAGTCCATACCTGGAAAGCTGTAGTCAGGTCGGCGCTGTACTCTGGCGTTGGCATCACGTATTGGTCCACTCCGCATCCGTTCTGGTCAATGACGAGGATTCTGTTGCCTTGTCCGTCTTCGACATAGCAGTTCTGGACGAGAATCCCGGTGTTCTCTGGAAAAGCACTCCTTAGCCTTGTTCCCTGTCTTTTCACAACTAGGAAACTCACCCCCAGGGCAGTTCCACACATGGTAGACACTCTCGCCAACAGTCGCGTAGCGCACCTCTGGACCGCTCTCGGATCCCTTTCGGATGGTGTAGGTGCATTTTGGGATCTTGTCCACGTCAAAAGTTGGCGCAAGTTCAGTGGGCAGCGCCTCGCTAAAGAGGATGCAATAAGAAGGGTCGTCAGGACCTTGTCAGGACAATGAGGCCACCAACCTGATGTCCAAGGAGGACTCGAGGTCATCGAGGACTCGGCTCTGTACGTAGACGCACTGGGCACAGTAGCTTCGGTCGGCTTCGGTGACGAATAGTGGATGCAGTTGGACGGAGATACAGACTCGTTGAATGATGCCGGCTGGGTTGTCCTGTAATCGTTGATCCTTGCTTTTTTTTCAGGGAAAAATTTTTAGGAGAAAGCCATTTTTTGGAAAAATTGTCAGGAAGCAGCCGAACTCACCGTTCTTTCGGTGCTCATGCCGCATTTTCCATGTCGCAACGAGATTTTGTTCATATTCCGAGACGAACAGTCAGGATCTTCGGCGAATTCGTCAGCGTAGATGTGGGAAGGATTGGATGAGGTGGTTCGGATCTAAACACCAAATTTAGCAAAGGATTGTCCTAGTTAGTGCGGTCCCGCTGAGAATAGTGCGGGGTTCTTGGCATTCGTGAGAAATTTACAAGATTTTTGATGGTTCAAGTACTTTTATCGGGTTAAACCTCCCCAAATTCCTCGGAAAGATCAGGATTAAGGGAGTTTTCTCATTCTATTTGAGTGTTGCGCGCCTAAATAGATTAGGTTTAGAGGCGAAAAATGACGTGGACAACTTCTAAATTTTTTCCTAGAAGACTAGCTGCTCTTGGGACCTCAAGGACTTTTAAATCTAAGAAGACTTCCATTCCAGCAGACTTCCAGGGGGAAGGGACCCCCTCCTATTCACAAAAGCTGCCAACTCCCAAGTGGGCACAAGTATTACTATAAGGAAGTAGAAATTTAGAAGTTTTTCCTGCGGAATCCGAGTATGGACAGTTCGCAAGATTTGTGAAGTGTCCAAAAGAACCGTATAAAGAAGTCTACTGTAAAGAGAAAAGTGCAAATTCTTGACTATTGTTCGTAGTACATTTTACCTTCGTGTCAATATTTGAGCGAATGGGAATCATGAATTTCTCATGCGAGTTTTTTTTGATTGTATGAAATGCTTGCTTGACTAGTTTGTTTTTGTTTTGAAAAATGACAACAATCATATTCAAAGAAATTTACGAAGGAATGACCAAATTTTGTAGAGATTTTCTAGTGGGAAATTCATTCCAGTTAATTTTGAGAAAAACGGATCTGGAAAATACGTGAAAATGTGCATTATTTCAGCGCTTGAAGGCTCCAGAAATGAAATATACATATGCATAGATAGTGAAGAAGTAATAGTTAACAATTTTGTGGTAGAGGCATTCTTTGTACTTTTTATTTCCTAAAGAGGTCTTCCTGACGTAATGTAAGGGTCAAAGTCACGCGACATGTTGCTCTTTAGAAAATTCTTCCAAAAAAAAACTCTGGAAAATTCAGAGAAGAAGACAATCTTCCAAAAAGCTCTGAAAATTCCTAGAAAAAATACAACTATATAGGATACTGAATAGTAAAATCACAGTTCTGCCTGTGCTCACCTTGATGACGATCCGTTCCGGCTCACACAGTACCAGCGGAGTGTCCATAATTTCATTGGGGTACTTGGATGCAGCAGTGGCGATGCACAGAAACGCTGCTACTGTTAGAGACAGCATCTGAATTTTTTTTGGAATATCTTGGTCAGAAATTTCCTGGAAATCACGTGGAGACGCCTATGAGTGAGCTAACCAATAGATATTTTAGTGAATTGGGAAATTTCTGAAACATGCTGGAGCAAAGCTGTTCCTTTGAGGATCTTTGATTAATTTTCCGTTGCGATTTTCCAAGAAAACAGAGGAATTTGGAAGAACTGTCAAGTCAAAAGAAAAACATAAGAAGACAGCTACGGAGAACCAGATTTGATAAGATGTAGTTAATTCCTGTCTGGAAAGTCTGTTCTGGGTCAAGTGATCTAGATCTGGCGCCGCTAAAACTGACTCAGCCGCTGAAGCAGTACATTTTTCCGAAAATGACTGTAAAACTTGCAGAATTTTTCTGAAAAGTGGTGGAATTGGTTCAGAAAAACGAAAGCAGGAAATCCAGATTACAGCCAGGCTTCCGCAGTAACATCCATGCTTAATGCTGCTAACTGGAAAATCCACAGTATAAATGCAGTAGTAGTATGCCGAAGCCCGAATGCTGTGCCAGCTCCTAAATAGCCAGGAACGATTTGTGATGTCGACGCTTTGCAACAGCGCCTGATATAGGCGCCGACGGTGGAAGCCGTCGAAGGCGGACAGGCAAAGGCGGCGCCACTTTGCACCTCGAGAGGGACACGGCCACTTTAGAGTCGACGACGACGTCGGCCCGCTGCTGCTGACAAAAGTCGCGCAGAGGACCCGGTTTGGCAGGCGATCCAAATTCACTCAATGGACACTCGGGTTTCTGGATTGCCACGCGATTAGCTGTCGGTTTAACTGTGGTTGTGGTACAAACGAAGTGAATAAGTAGACCGAAGAAGATCGAAGAACTAGGTAGATAATTATTGGTTACGAGAGCTAAGGCAAGTAAGCAAATGATTAAATAAGCAGATAAAACCAAACAAACGCTTCAGTAAATAAATAACTGAATAAAAAGACGGCTATGGTGCCACACCAACGTTAGGTTACTCGGAAAACATGGCGTATTGTACATAGGTGCAGTGTATAGTGTAAAGACTTAGGAGCCTAAGTTTGCTGTGCTTTCACTTCCTTAGCTTATGTGCATCAATTCTTTAATCACTCTTAGTTAATCAGTTCTTTGTTGTCTGCTCTTCAGTCATCGGTTTAGCACCACCCTACTCTTATGGCTGGTAGAGAGGGATCTCGATGTCGGAGTAAATAAGTGTGCAATCAAATAAGTGCGTAAGTGAATAGATAAGTAAACAAATAAATGAATAATTTGATTACTTCATATTTTAATTTGCATGTTGTCACGCAGGGGTCTGTTCTGAAGGAACCGTAGAGGGATCAGACCAGTACCTGTTATTACCATGTATAGGTAGAACCAAAGTGTTAAACATATCGAAAACCGAATAAATTTAGCTTTACTCTAAGAAACAATCAAGAGAACGTTTGAATAGTTGCGTGTTCCGGAACAAGGAAACTCTGCAGTCATTCTTCCTCCCATTCAGGAAATTAAGGCTGTCTCCCTAATATTCCGATGTTTGACTCATTCAAGGTCGAATATTCGAGTAGATCCAAGATGGGCTGAACCGTCTCAACCCTGATGACTATGCAATGAATATCACTGACGTCCAACCTGTACAATCTGCCTCAAATTAATGAACCCAAGCGAAGGAAAGGATGGTTCGTGTGTATGACCAGATCGTGCCATGCTTCTCACGATGAAACGCCTGCACCAAATGACATTTATTTCGAGGCAGGCCAAATGCTTGGTGCTGTGGAAATACTGTGCTAACGTGTGACATTAATGAATAATGTGTTTCTGCTCCTGATGATGAGAAGTCCATTTTGAAACGTGATGGATAAAAAGCTCAAAAATTTCAGTTCTCATCATCCTATCAATATCACATTTCTGTGATATTTCATGACATTTCATTTTCATTCACATTTCTCGAGAACAGCTCCAAGATCGACTATCCATTTTTTAAGTCAATCACAGTATGTGAGAAATAGATACATGTTGGCTGATACTGATTGACACGACCCAATTATAGCTGTACAACATACAGGATGACAGATTTTCTCTTCCAAAGGGGCTGTAACAAACCTACAGGCGGAGGTTAACTGGCATATAACCCCGGATTTGATGAAGAAGTAGCAGCTTCAGAGGAAAATACAATACAAATGACAGATGGGCTCTGGACAATTAAGGGAACTAGCGATCCAGGAAAAGAGATGAGGAGGGAAAAACACAGAGAAGGGAAACTCTCAACTTAATTTCGATGCTTATTCAACACACTTCGCAACCGCTGATGATCGAATAGGAGCTCCTGAGATGCTGCGCTCTCCTGTACTTGAACAGTTTCAGATCTACGCTATTCCATAATGGATGGACCCTGCAAGTAAAGGATTTGTTGTATGCACTCGAGTTGCTCCTGGTCAGTCTAATTTTGAAAGGGTGGCCTCTCATGAAATCTTTAAAGGAGAAGATGTCAAAAGACTGGAGATAGTTTCATACGTGAAAAGCAGCAGCTCAGCCACAGTATTGTGTAGCCCCTGGGAAATGTTTATCCAAATGTTTGGTGCGCTGATGCTAGAATAATTCTATGGAGCACACTACTACTGCACAGTGGACATTTGACTCGACATCGGAATGTTTTAATTGAGCTTATCGAATAATTCAAACTTTCGTTAGATCTGGTCGATTAATCTTAAGATTCCGTATTAGCGCAGATTCGAATTTGGTTCCTTCAAACAGTCTTCATTCATTCGACATTCAAGAATCATGTCAATCGTGACAAATTTCCACTGCACCTGATATGGGGGAAAAGTTGCTGCATAAAACCTCGCCGGGCCCATGTAAGCGAAAGTTTCGCTCATTTGCAACTACTGGGTCGCGCATAATTACTGTCCCACAATAAAAAAAAACAGACAGAAACCGTATGAGAGCACATTCTTATCTTCATGCAGGTGCGCACACCTTCATCGACAAGTAGCTCCTCACGGTCGAGCACCTTGTCCTCATATAGTAGGAGTCCTCATATAGTAGGATATATGAAGCAAGTTGTGAGGATTCTGAAACACCTAGTATAGTATGTTGGTCACGCCCAACCCTCATCCGAAATTTGTCGGGATTTTTGCCTAGATAGCGAATTCTTCCTATTTTTTCGGAAATGGGCATAAAAGTCCTCAAGATCGTGCACAAGAATATACTTAATAATTAAACGCTTCCACTGCCTACCGGCCACCGTGCGACCAGCCACTAGAGGATTCTTTGCCTGGACAGAGCGCATGCCTATCAGAACAAAAATTTCCATAAGCTCATGTGCCTGTCCTCACCTCTTCCTCTGAACGGTCGCCTATTTCTCCTGATTTGAACGTCTCGAGTTCTCGCTATGCTATTCCGCAAGAGAAGGCCTGAAAAAAATGAAATGAAAAATGAAAATAATTCTGTAACAATAATATAATGATAATAATGAAAAAATAGGCCAACATCTAATCTCTGATGATGTCACTAGAGAAAACCCAGAGGGAAATCTTGAAAAATCGTGAACGGCCGACAGTGATGCAATATCTCAAGCGTCTGAGTGTTGCGATCGACTCAAAAGGAGAAGATATCGAGTGACACCATTGTTTCTTGGCCCGCTATAAGATAGTTAACAGCAGCTAAAAGTTCCTGGAGAGGTTGTCCGCAAATGTGCTTTTATACTTCTTCTGTGTCCTTTTTTATGGTTGGACAGTAGTTATGTGCCACCCTGTAGACGTTATTTTTTCCAGTATATGTCTTACCTTTAAAGGTAGATTTATGTGAAGGCCAAAGAGGAGAGTTTTACGTGGCATTGCATTAATTGAACCCTGGGGGAACGATGAAACATCTTTCTCATCTAAACATGTTGTAAAACATTTACAGTAAGGCTTTTGTTGCTGACTGCTTCTTCACAGAAAGTGTTTAATGAAGCATTCTTAAAGGCAGCACTCACGCTGAAAAGATTTCTCGCATTTGTGCTTACTTTGAAGGTGCCATCAATTGGAATGTAGCTGCAAAAGGAATCACTCCGAATCCTGCAGTTACTCGAGTAATAAAACTCGTACGCATGTACAAATGCACCCACCATGCTCAACCCCACCCCATTCTCTCTGATCGTGTGTAGCTGTGTTGCTCAGCTGATACGGGATCGATGAGGATTTTTCGATAGCAATGACCCGTTCTGCACCTCGGCGGCCACGACCATCTCAGGCGATAGATCTCGTACCTTTGGGCATTTATTGGCACCATACAACGTGGTATTTCTCGCATACGCTGTTTTTTGGGTGGTCCTTTCTCTGCTATGGGCACAAGTGTAGCCTCCAGGGTAGAATTTCATGAAAATATCGATGACGATTTTTATCGTGGGTGCTGTGAGTCTCTAAGCATTAGTGCTCTACCGTTACTTGCTTTGATTTACGTCATTCCGTTCGACTCAGAAGAAATTTGCTTCTTTTTCACTTTGTTCTTCCTTCTCATTACGAAAATAGACCATCAAATGGATAAAACGATTCCACTGGTCATAACGAGCATTTAAGAAGCCTAAGCAAACGTAAGCGCTTCACACTTGACTCGGAAAAAACTCGCTCGAACGGGATGCTTATGATTTGAATAGATTGACATCCAACTCTGCGAAGTGAGGAAAAACCGAGACATCCTGTTACGTGTAGCAACAGAAAACATGCATCTCTGCGTGATCGCAACGGCTCATAACGGTAGGAACGAGTTGATTCGTAACAGTTGATTCATTCCTCTACCGTCCCATCATTGCAGGTTTCTTAAAAACGCTGATTTAGCTAAGTTCTTGCCTAAGCGGAAAAGTCCAGCTAGAGGAGATTACCTTTTTTAACTTGTATTTAATACTAGACGGCATAGCCGACTTTGCGCGGGTGTTTTACTACAACGGCTATCTGACACTGCTGGGGCCAACTGCAACTGCCGATAAATTCATTAAAAATGCCCACAATTTTGGTGATCAGCATATTAGCGAAGCTCATGACCCTTTTAAAAAGACCCGTAAGCGGAAAGTCAGCAAAGTTGTTTCGATGACATTGAATCGATGTTTTCGAGCAAAAGGATCGAAACATTCATAACCAGCTTGCTGAAGAACCTGTGTAGACATGTCTTCACATCCCCATGGAATAGAATTGCGAAAAAAAAAACAATAAGTCCATTTTTCGTGCAAAATGATTGCCATATTCGTGTATATGTACATATCGCTAGCACGTTGGAGAACCCCAAAATACATACATACATATTAGGTTGTCCCATAAATAATGGCCGTTTTGGAGGTGCGCATTCTAAGGTGCGTAACTCAGCTCAAACCTGAGATTTTTCCTTGAAATAAAAAGTATTATGATAGGCCTTTCCTGCACATTTTAGCAGTACAGTGAAACTTATGTAAGGAAAAAAAGCCCAAATCACAGGAGTCAACAAAGTGCGGAAGGTCAATTTTCAGTACACATTGACTCGCATGAATTTTCTGGCCGAAAACTGGATTCACCGCAAGCTCGAAAAGATACCCTATTAGGGAAGTCTGGTCAATACAATATTACAAGGAGAGATCCAACGTCTTACTCAGTGAAATTTTTCTTGGTAGAGTGTGAATCTGTGTGGATTTGCCCGCCCGCCATTGGGCATGCACTTCTTCGGTTCACCAGAACTGAGGCATTTTCTACCGAATCTCGAAGCCAAGCCCAAAATGGTAACAGACGAGGCATTTAGTAAATTCTATTCTTGGCCTGGTCTAGCTACTGTCGAACATCTCGAGTAGCATTTCATCTCCCAGAAAAAGTCACCGCTTTCTGAGATGTCAAAGTTCGTTGAATATATCCAGATCACTCTCAGCGATGCGAACAAGACAAAAGTCCTTCTTAACAAGCAATGCCTACTCATTACTAAATTGGCCCACTTTTCGGAAAATTTCGCAACTGTGTTTATTAGAGGGATTAAAGTAAATGGTGTCGCAAGTTAAGCACTGACCAACAATGCTTTTGTTCAAAATCCACTTTGTCCTTTTTTTGCCATGTTTGGCTGTCAAGGAGGCAGGGCGGCCAGTAATTTAGTTGCGTCCAACCTGAAATTTTCACGGACTGTTTCAGAATTCTCGTCTCGCCTCCAGAACTATGCTTTTGTTTCTGACAAGTCTCGTGACCATCACTGGCCAAATTTGAGAACTCGTTTCGTTCTGGAAGTGCTTTTCTATCTACAGCTTCTGCGAGCTTATAACACGGCTACCCGGTCAAATGCAAAGCTAACACCAAATCCGGCTCTCGTTCTATTCGGGCAGAAAAATGGTCCAAAAGTTGGGAAAGCACTAGAGCCATGTTTTGCCTCAGCGTACAATTGCGTCTGCAGAAACCATAGAAAGGATAATTGGGGAAGCCTTTTCAGGAGAAAGATAGAGCAAATCTTGTTCTTTACAAGGGTCCAAAGTCTGTCTATCTAGCTTCTGAAGTAATGGATTTATGAACTTCCAAAAATTCACCGACTTCTGAGCAAAAGTAGCTGATACTCATTCGAATATCTATCGAAGGTTAATTCGATAAGAACAGAAATCGATAGCTACTGATACCTTTCGAAGGCGTGATCTTGGTGAAATATAAACGAGAACAAATATTATCAATCCAGCCCTTGGAAAACCGCTTTGAAGGAGTTGGCAGGGTGGGGCGTGACTT
Source organism: Ancylostoma caninum (assembly GCA_037903475.1). NCBI lineage: Eukaryota > Metazoa > Nematoda > Chromadorea > Rhabditida > Ancylostomatidae > Ancylostoma > Ancylostoma caninum. The sequence goes on along the minus strand of JBAJFG010000519.1, from coordinate 52,795 downwards.
CATCGTGGAGGATCTTGTTCTTTACAAGGGTCCAAAGTCTGTCTATCTAGCTTCTGAAATAATGGATTTATGAACTTCCAAAAATTCACCGACTTCTGAGCAAAAGTAGCTGATACTCATTCGAATATCTATCGAAGGTTAATTCGATAAGAACAGAAATCGATAGCTACTGATACCTTTCGAAGGCGTGATCTTGGTGAAATATAAACGAGAACAAATATTATCAATCCAGCCCTTGGAAAACCGCTTTGAAGGAGTTGGCAGGGTGGGGCGTGACTTCATCGTGGAGGATCTTGTTCTTTACAAGGGTCCAAAGTCTGTCTATCTAGCTTCTGAAATAATGGATTTATGAACTTCCAAAAATTCACCGACTTCTGAGCAAAAGTAGCTGATACTCATTCGAATATCTATCGAAGGTTAATTCGATAAGAACAGAAATCGATAGCTACTGATACCTTTCGAAGGCGTGATCTTGGTGAAATATAAACGAGAACAAATATTATCAATCCAGCCCTTGAAAAACCGCTTTGAAGGAGTTGGCAGGGTGGGGCGTGACTTCATCGTGGAGGAAGATGAATTAACCCTTACGCTTAGAGTCTTTCGGCTGTCGCATCACTTAGATAGTGTTGGGTTGGCACAGAAATCATGCGCTTCTTCCCTTGCAATCAATATCATTTTATAGATTTCGACTTACAGGTAGACTGCAAGTGATAAGGGAAAGATAGTTGGTCAGTGTGGCCATTCATGGCGTCTTGAATACTGTCTTATGCATCTTGCGACGCTGAGATCCGTTTTCGATTATATCGATTTTTTCCATTTTTGCTTGGGGACGGACAAGGACATGTCTACTGGGGTTTCTCAATACGCTGTACGAATATGACAACCATTTTGCACGAAATATCGATTCATCGATTTCATTGACTTTTCGCTCTTCTGCCCAATGAAGCTGTGAAGACATGTCTCCAGAGGTTCCTCAATACGCTGAATACGAATATGACAACCATTTTGCACGAATGCATGGATTCAATATCACTTAGATAGGTTTGCTAACTTTTTGCCCACAATTCTATGAGGAAGGGTCACTTGGGCTTCGCTAACATGCTGATCACCAAAATTAGGAAGATTTTAGTTATATAATGAATTTATCGGGGATAGTAATTCGCCTCAGCGGTGTGATGTAGCCAAGGTAGTAAAACACTCAAACGAAGCCGGGTACGGCAGCTAGTATTCTATGAAGAAGTTTAAGTAGTGGAAATCGCATCTGCCATACTTCCGAGTTGTTCAATCGGAACGGAACTTCGTTGATGCTGCGGAATTTTCAGGCGAAAACACCAAGTGGAGACTCTCATTTGTTCGAAATTAGAGTCAAATGCTTCAAACTGAGGGGCTAGCACTGAAATGTGTCTTCGCCCAAAAAATAATTGATTTCTTCCCCTATACACAATGGAGGTCTTCAAGTAAACATGGATTCTCGGTGGAAAAAAAGATATGAACAAACGTTGTACAGCAACTCATAAACCTTTCTTTATTTTTGTGCTATAACTGTCTGACTGCACATTCTCAGCTCCTCACCCAAGTACTTCTTATTTGCAGAGCAACATCCATGACAACAATCTTCTTTGTTCATATACACCTTTCAATAGTTTCGCGAGGTGTCGTCATAGCAGCCAATGTGCTATGGCAGCTTAGTCACGGTAAGAGAATTTCGCAGCATTCACAGAATTCGTGGTACCACTTTAAACGTTGTTCTACTCATTTATTCTACAAGATTTGATCATTCAAAAACAAACATTGAAAAGTCCGACTATCAATAAACCTCGGCATACTTGCACAATAATTTAGTTGATTTTGTAGGCTTCAAGCGAGGTTTGCAACTAGTTTATTTCGGCTTACGTTTCGGCAAATCGCCGTCTTCAGAGCCTGAAATGGGCGACTCAATAAGCTAACTATCCTGTCAAATCTCTACAGAACTACACAAACGAAACGCTAAGCCTGCGTTTCAATCATGAAGCTAGCTGCTGTACCAAACGCTCACCACTTTGATGTCACTAGAGTGACATTGTTACTGGAGCGACCGCTAACTGTCCGCATTACCAGATGAATACGCAAAGAAGTACTTGCTATACTATTCTTAAAGGCAGTGCCTCACCTCAGGGACAAAGTTCGTCAGTCGAAAGAATGCGAGCCGCTGAGCACAACGATGTACTTTGTTTTTCGTAGAAACGTCGAAAACCCCACAAGTTACGGGTTTCTTTGGTCGAGAATTTCGAAATTCTCGGCCAGTGGACGAGAGAGTTCATTCCGCAGTAAGAGCTTGCTGAGGGTGCGGCATGGTTTTTCAACACGGGTTTGTTTCTTTGATAATAGCTGCTGCTGAGAAGTTCATTTTAAGGTGCAATCTCAGCTTCTCAGCTCCGCTTTTGCTAGCTACGTAGCAAGAAAACTCGTCCGCTCCTGCATCCAATTTTGCCTTAAAAGTAGGGGTTTTTAAAGGTGTTTTCTGACATCAAGCACATCATTGGAATCAGCACTCCGAGCTGGACCTGAATCTGTGAATATCTCGGCACCCAACATGAGTTGAGACACTGCCTTTAAAACGCTTATTATCACCATGAGATAATTCATCTGGTGTTGCGGACAGTTAGCGGTCGCTCCAGTAACAACGTCACTCTAGTGACATCAAAGTGGTGAGCGTTTGGTACAGCAGCTAGCTTCATGATTGAAAAGCAGGCTTAGCGTTTCGTTTGCGTAGTTCTGTAGATTTGACCGGATAGTTAGCTTATCGAGTCGCGCATTTCAGGCTCTGAAGACGGCGATTTGCCGAAACGTAAGCCGAAATAAACTAGTTGCTAACCTCGCTTGAAGCTTACAAAATCAACTAAAAAACAAACATTGTTTACAATGTTACAGCGTTCTCAACTCGCATGTACACAAAGAAGTACTATTCTTCAAATCACGGTCAATACCGAAAGTCTCAGAACTCGTTACCGTAGCACCCAGCTGATCAACACAAGTTTTTATGAAGTGTTGAATTTCTGTTCAAACAGCTCCTCAGTTATCATAGTTACTCGCTCTTTTTATGTGTGAAATGTGCATTTCAATTTTTCTTACAGGGCATGCGGGAACTACCCTATGCTCATCTGAGTAACCTAATGGATACCCACTTTGGAGGCTACTCCCCTCAAAATTCTCGGCTCCGAGCTGAAACACTAGTAGTGAGAAATTCGAAAGTTGTATTGCGTTTTCTCATTTTTGTAGGCTGTTCAGCTTTCGTTTTATGCATGAACGTTATACGAAAACTGAATGTACGAGCAGACCTCCTTCTTCACGCATCAGTAAGGTGAAGGAGATAAGAAACACTAAGGGAGAATCACAAATGTTAACCAAACACGAGACATGGTGCTTACTTCAAACTCGAATGGAAACCATGAGATAAGCAGCGTCAGACCTGCTAAGACTGTCAACATGCTCATGCTCATCCAAGTGCGGTCACATGCACAAACAAGAGCACCTTATATCCGCGTATCAGGACTCACGAATGCGCATTAAAAGCGCGGAAAACATTACTTCGATTTCGCAGACTGCTCCCGTGTTTTTCGCTATTTCATCACTGTATGTGAGTTTTACATCCATCAGAATCACGACATACGGCAAAACCTCAAAAGCAAACATTTGAGTGGATACTGCCCTCCTCGGATGTGATGGACTATTCGAATCTGAACTATAGAGAGATCGTCGGTCATTGAGAGCAGTGGCCACGCAAATCAAAAAAGAGCAGCAGTCGCAAAGCTGCTGGTAGTAGTTGTACCAGGGCTGGGATTCATGACACGCTAACCACGCTAACTATGGCTAGCTAGCGTGATTTGCGCTTGTTTCTTGCTTCATAACTCCCCCGACTAGCCCAAGTTTCGGTTTGACTAGCCAAACCAACGTATCCGAGACGGCTAGCCTAGCCAAACCTGTAATTTGCGCCGCAGACGCCCTGTAAATTTTGTCTGTGCGCACAGAAAAAGCTCTTCACAATTTGGAAGAAACGCAAAGCAGTCCGAAGTAGCTGAATTCCTGCATAAATTCTCAGTAAAGAGTAGCCAGGCAGTTTCAGTGGGTGTTCCACATGTTTTTGCTGAGTGTGCTCATCCTTTGCTTTCCTTGCAAAAACCATACTAGTGCATACACTTACTTCGATTTTTTCATTTTCAGGTTTTCATTCTTCAACTGACAAGGTTTGCATCTGAGAAACATGTGCACTCTCGGTCACTCTTGCTCACCGGCATACTTCACAAATACGATAATAATCTTGCTCTGGATTTTTTTTGATCCAGTCTTTGAAAATAAATGACGCCACCTCCAAGCTAAAACTATGACTTCTCCAGGTCTCTCATTTTTCCAACGGCAATTTCAAGATAAAGGTGAGCTAGCAGAAAATTCATTAAAGAGAAAGTGTAAACTTGGACAACTGGAAAGGTTTACTCTGCATGACCGTAGAAATTATTTTCATGATGATAAAGAGCTCCTTGGAGTTTTTTTTTTGGGGGGGAGAGGGGGGGGGATCGTTGCCGACGTTAAAATCGAATTAGATGAGTTTTTGCGGCGTCTACAATGATTTTTCTTCGCTTCGTCTGGGATTTGATTGCAAATGTTTGTATTCTCCTCTTACTGTAGTATCTAGTCGTTGTTTTAACCATTTCATTGTGATTTTATCCTTTTGAATGCAGATTTTTCAAAGAATGGTTTTGTCTTTCTCTGTTATCACTTGCTTCTGGATCCAATTCGACTATCGTTCTGGACTCAGAAACGGGCGAATTCTTCTCGTTTTTTTTCGCAGCGTTCAGTGAGTTCTCCTCCCGTCTGCCTATCGACAGCAATGAGTTCCTAATTTAAATGAACCATTGTTGAAGACGTTTTTCAATTTTTTAATTTGTTTTCACCTAATCGGTCCTCACCCGACCGCTGTAGCGCTCTGCAGACACTCTGTTTCCAAGCGTGCGTATTCTCGTTTCATCCCCTTCTCAGTTGCGAGAAAATCCACTACTTCGCAAACATAAGAACAGAGTGCTTGAATGGTGCTAAAGCAGTCGACTAAGGATCGCTTGGGTAAAAACAAATTATATTAGAATATGGTACGACTGTACTGAATGCCAAGATTCAAAGATGGTCGAACATGGGATCTGATTATTTTTATTTTATTCTATTTTATTTCATTTATTTAATGCACTAAAGGTGCGCCAAGAAAAAGAAACTGAAAGACACATCGAAGAAACTTACGTAAAATCATTTATTACTGCCATTTGAATGCTGGTTGCTGCCATTTGAGTGAATGATACGAGAATTTCATTTACGATCGGAGTAAAGAGAAAGTATTAGCTATAAGCGAGCGCATGTACGCAGAAAACGTGAGCCACTCACATCAGCCAGCAAGATGCCCTCATTCCCTAGGATTTCGGAGGATTCATTTCGTAGGAGTGCTACTGGAATTTCGGCACACTGAGTGGAAAGACCCGTACTTACCACGAATCAACTGACCGAAAACTGGTAGACCGCCATAGCGTTCCACTCTTAGGATCAGCCTGTTGAGTTGGCAAATATTTAGTTGCATAACGGATCTTATATAAAGAAAAAACATAGTATCATTTGATAGGGTTTCTCATAAGAGGTTACTTCACGCGCTTCGGAAATTAGGTTTTCACGAAGATCTAGTCAGATTGGTGGAGCATAGACGTTTCAAGTGAGGATAGGTAACACCTCATCCTCGGTACGTAAGGTGAGAAGTGATGTTCCTCAGGGAGGAGTGTTGTCTCCACTATTGTTCAACTTATATACGCTGGTTTCGTGCCCGGCCTGGGCGTCGGTGGTAGCACCCAAGCCAGACACGGCAAAAGAGGGTTTTAACCGAACCCACAAGGCTACTGGAGGGTAGTACCGCAGCGCACAGAAGCAGTGGGCTCGCAAGCCAGCGGGCAAAGTGTTAGAGGCCTACTACCCTAGGCGAGCGGCAAGCGGGCGCGAGCATAAGCTTAGCGAACTTAGCGTAGACTGCCTGAGGCCTCAACCGAGACGATCCTAGAGCCTAGCACATAACTAGTGTCCTTCAACCGGATATTACCAGATACTGATGATCTTCACATTATCCTTCTTCTTCACACCATTACACCGAGTAAATAGCCACCTTCATATTCCCCATCAAATATAACATCAATACAATAATAAAGCTGAACCACAAGATGGAATGGGTCAAGTTATAACCGGTCTGGTGGACACGAGCGGCGACTGACAGGATCGTGACAGCGGCTCGACAAGATCTTCTGGAGCATCGACTTGGCGATCGTGGATTCCTTCATCTTCGAACGGCAGGACGGCGACTGCATCTTCGTTGGAACCATGGGCCATTGCGGCTGAGCGGCGCGGAGTCGATTGAGCGGATTGACGAACGCGAATGAACCCATGAGAGCGCGAGGGCGCCTTTTATAGTGCTGTCGTGTGGGAACGGTACTCGAGGGCACGCGCGGTCTTGAGAAAGTACCGTATCCCGTGGGAGCGCCGATGGAAATGGCGCGCTTACGCCATGCGAGTGTATTTGAACCGGTGTAGGACGTCGGTTCACACCGCAGGCGGATTCAGACCGGAATGGAGACGTCGGTCGAGGGAGTCCTCGAATGGAAGTCGTGCGAGAGTCACGACAGTTGGACCCTCCGGAGGTTATTCGCAGGATGGGTGTCAAATGCAAAATTTTCGCTGACGACATCGAAATTTATCGGGAAATAAGCTCCTCATCTGATCCTACAATAATTCAAACAGCCATCGACACTTCGCGTGTTGGGCTGTGCAGTGGTCCCTTCCAATTTCCACTGATAAAACAAGAGTACTACATTTAGGTAGTAATAATGCAGGGAACGCGTACTATTTAAAGGGGAACCATTGCGTTCTACTGAATCAGTTCGTGATCTTAGGTTCATGTTTGATAATAAACTATGCTTTGACACACTGTGAGGTAATAGTACGTAATGCCACTTCTAGGTTGTTCAACCTTCTTAAGGCTTTATCCTCAAGAAACCCCAATGTACCATTATGGGCATACAAAACCTGTGTCCGCCCAATATTAGAATATGGTACGACTGTATTCTCTCCTTACAAGCTGAAGGTGAAGACGATGATTGAAAAAGTCCAGAATAGTTTCACGAGAAAACTCCTGATACGAATGGGAGGATACAACTACAATGGTATACCTTGCAGTTATTCTAGGAACAGGCAATTCGGGTTGGATTCATCATCAGCTAGGAGAAAACGAAATGACTTGGTGATGGTTTGGAAAATTCTCAATAATCATGTGGACTTGAAAGCAGATACGTTTTTCCACTTAACTCAATTCAGAACTAGAGGGGGTTCGATCAAGGTGGGAGTGATCAGGGCGAGGTACTCCTTAAGGTTCAATAATTTCGCTAACAGAGCGGGCTCGGAGTTCCAGAAGTTATCAAAACACCACATAATTCCCAGTAAGATTCGACAATTCCAAACAATTGTTGGCAGATATCTAAGAGAACATTCCAGGGTTTCCTAGACCATGTTTTTTTAGGATTTGTCGTTGTTCACTTTCGTTTATATTGAATCGCATGGAATACCCATGTAATAAATAAATAAATAAATAAACCAGTGTGGTTCACTACGAGTAAGCTCGAAAAAGGGAAATCTGGTAAAGAACTCGGAAGAATAGAAATGATGAATATCCCGTTCATCAACCAATGGAAGCAAGTGGGTCGAAAAGTACATACAACTAGGAGCAGCATCTGTGATCTAAAAACAAAATTTGAGAGCGAAATTCAACACCGACTAAAGGAAAAAATGAGTTACTACAAAAGAGAAGGTCGAATTTGTCAATTACTTCGGGTTCACGAAATGGAATAATGATCGTTCGGCATAAAGTGGTTATGAGTTCTTCAGGAAGTAATGATGTAACACAAGCTTTATCAACGTCGTGTACACACATATTTTCAGAATTGTCCACTAGTTCAGGGATTGAAGAGATCTTTTTAAGTCTTGTTCCCATAAAACGACTGAGTGTTTCACGCCATTTTTTTGTAAGCCTACGTTCACGGTTATCATTGTACTTTTTCAAATGAAAACCGATGTCTCTGCAAAGAATTCTCAAGTGGCAATGATAATTCATGGAAAAAGCGGTTTTTCTGATCAAGAAGATTTTGTATATGGCGAGGCAAATGGAATGGAAATGTTTTTTTGGAATTTCATTCGAACTACTACAGCTAGATGGCTCTGTGCAAAGGTAGTTATCGAAAACTGACCACCAATCAACATTAGAAAGACTTTGTTGGAGTGTTAGATAGTTCACGCTATGGAAATCTGGGGTGTGTATCATCGTGAGGGAAAACGGGGCGTGGTACAGTTCTGCGATTGGTTTGTTCAAATCCTTCCGCCGCAAAAGGCTGACTTGTTCCCTTAGTGCACGATCCCACTATACATGACCATGCAAAATTTGAATGCGACAGAGGACGAGTTGATCGTGGAGGGCGGGAAGGCTCCGCCTCGTTTTCCCCCACAATTATACACACCCGGAAATCTGGATACGGTAAAAAGAAGGTTTGGTCTTCTTGGAAATTTATATTGAAGCTAATCTTATCTGGGGTGACGAATGGTGGTAAGATGAAAAGCTTATTCATCGGTGATGGAGTTGAAAGGACCAAGTCGATGAGCGATCTGAATCTGGTAGACAAATGAGCAACTTGCCCCAAATTACATGCACCAGCAAATGCTCTGAATCTGGCATGTAGCGGACTACTAGTGTCATCATAACTGTTCCATTCTAGACCATTATATTCGTGAAGGTGGCACAGAGGTCGTAAAGAATATCAATTAGTATCGATTAGCTGTTCATCATCATTTGTAGTTGAGGAAAGAGGGCGGTATATGAGAATAAAGCAAGTTATTGCAATCGGAGAAATTATCTCCACGGTTAGAACATCTGTGGAGAGAGTAGAACAAAAATTTACTCTGTTAAACTTCAGTGAGTTTTTTGTGAGGACGCATACAACACTCGCCTTAGGACCTTTCAGATCTAATCTCAAAATTTCAGATGGTTGATTACCAACGAACTCAACATCAAAGATTTTTGAACTCAACCACGTTTCAGTTACACGTTTCAGTTACACAAACAAAATCAGGATTCCGAGAACGTAAAGGCAACTGGAGTAAATGCAATTTGTTTACTATGCTACGTGAATTAAACAATAAACAAAAGATGTGTTCGTGTGAACCATGTGAGACTATAGTTCTTCCTTGGTCGATCTACGAGACAATTCAGAAACGTGTTTCAATTAACCCCCACAGACTATCCATTCCCACACTGCTTCGCCGCGGTTTTTTTCCACGCGCCTGTTTCCTAAGTTCATAGTCTTTTGCGCGTTCTTCCTCAGTCATGCTTTTTCTGACTTAAATATTACTAAATCCATCTTGATAGCAACCTTGCATTGCTGAGCGCTGTTTGCCAGAAGTACAGAGCTGAAAGTACCAGTATGATCAAAAGCACCCATTCGGTAAAGCTTCACTGGACGAGCTTCAACTTTTAAGGCGTCAAGAATCTTTTCAACTTTTTTTGTTCAAGGTCGTTCAGGCGATCAGAGGGTGGGCAGTCTTGTGGAAGTTCAGCTATCCCTGAGATAACTAAACTTCTCACCCTTTCTTCGTTTGCCGGGTCTTCGCCTGCTGCTCTAGCAGCCAGCGCATTAACCATCCTTTCAACGAGTGGATCGCTGGTACATTGAAAGATGCGCTGCCAGAGTTCAGCAACCGAGAGCGTGTTATAATTAATTTCTTCAAATGTATTTCCAGGACTGGCCTGCACATTATTGCAGCAGACAGTTTTCTTTCTGGTTGAACGAGGCATTTTCAGTCAATTCAACTGAAAAAAAAACTGTTTTATATTCAGAGTATTAAAATATTCTTGTCAAGGAAGACTGTTTTGCTCAGTCTCAAAAACACAGTTGAAGTTCAAAAGGGGCAACTCACTGAAAAATCGCCAAAACTTTGATAATAGGGTGCGAAGTAGCTTTGAATATCAGAGCCGTTAGGAGAGCAGCCGCCCAGCGTGAGCTCACACTATTTACCAACGTTTCGGCAACTCGCCGTTTTCAAGGCCCGAAAGTGGGTCAATTTTAATGAATTCGTGTTCTACACAATCAAGCGCTTCCTCTGGACTTTGCATTCAACTCATTCGGCCTAGTTAACAGCGAAAATCAGACGTGGGAGACCACTCACCATGCGTCCCACCAAGGGGCGGAGAAGTTATCCGCGCCCCAATGCGAGATTGTCATCAGCGGATGAGTGAGCGATACTCAGCATGAGCATCCGGTGACAATCTTATAGCTCGCATCATGGTACGAACGGCATTAGATCACTACATAGTTATGTGCTCATTTCTGATGTTCATTCTGGGGTTTCACACGGTAATCCAGAATGCTTCGAGAGCTCTCCTCTCCTAGATTCCTGATTCGTATGCCAGAATTGTTGGCGCTACATCAGAATCGTTCCCACTGTGGTATTCGCGTTTGTGTTTTCTGAGTGGCTTTACCAAACTTTCCCTTCTTTGGCTAGCAAGGTGTTCGTTTAATTGTAAACGAAGGGGTCGTCATGTCTCACCGATGTAGATCGCATGGTAGCTTAAACTTTCTATTTGGTAAACAACCCCTGTTTTAGCACAGCCTCCGATTTTACCGTATGGAAGTGCGATGCAGTGTTCTGCGATACAAGATCTATCGTATGGCTTATTACGGACCAACTGTCGTTTCAAGTTATTGGTCGGGATGTTGATAATAACGACATCAGTCTCTAGTTGAGCTCGGGCTAGACAATTCTTTATTGCGCCACTAATCCTATTCGAAACGAAGGGTATGCATAAAGGAAGTTGGTTATGATATTCGATAGTTTCCCTACTCTACGATGTTGTTGTCCCGTGAAAGATAGCCATTTCGCGCGCTATAACTGAAGCAAGTCTAGTGAAGAGCCATTTTCGCGAGCTATAACTGAAACAAGTCCAGTGGGCTCTTGGCATTCTGCCTCACCACAGCTCACCTCTACTGCTGTTTCAAACATGTTGCCAATCATGGCACGGTTGATGGTCATCCGGTGCGCGGACCTCACGTGTACAATAGTGTTCTTAGTGCTCTCTTTGCGATGCCATTTTACATGAACCATACCGTTAGAGATTTTTAGCTGCGTGTTGGGGAATGGTAGCCAACCTTCCTCTGAACTTTCGTACCACGGTGGGCCCACCTTTATCCCACGGTGGGCCCCCAACCGACAGTGGGCCCACCGTTACCCTCCAGTTATCTCCCAAATATCCCCCGATTATGATGTCCGCACCCACTTATCCCACCGTTAGCCCACCATTGTCATCAGTCCCACGGTGCGCCCACCTTTTCCCCACGGTGGGCCCACTGTGTGCTCTGAGAATCCATGGTGGAACCTCCGTTTGCCCTCCCTTTGCCCACTATTAGCCCACATTTCCATTTTTTTTCACGGTTGAACCACCTTTTGCCCACCATTTGCCCACCGTTATCCCACTTATCCCAATTCCGCCTTACTCACCGTTTTAACCACCATTCGCCCACCATTTGCCCACCATTCGCCCACCTTTACCTCATCTAAAGACCTGTCCCGCGGGAGCGTGTTTGCAGAATGACATAGGTATTTGATGAAAACATCATCATTCATTGTGTTTGCTGGTTCCAATCCATTCATCCGATTCCGCTCCCGCTTGTGCTCTGAACTTTCGTACCACGGTGGACCCACCGTTATCCCATGGTTAATGTTCGGCACGTCAACCATGGGCAAATAGTGGGGCCACCGCGGGCTATTCGTGGGGCCACCCTGGGCTAACTAGGGGATTCACGAGGGGAAACTGTGGGATTTCGGTGGAGAAACTGGGGTATTTCCAGGGATTTTCCAGGGTTTGATCGGGGTATTTCCGAGTGTTAATCAGGGCACTTCCAGGGGTTAATCGGGGTAATTCAACGAGTGAGGCGGGGGTCATCATGCTCTTCCGCCCACATTCTCATCGTGTCCTGATCGCCTTTTTCTGGATAAACACCACACAACAGCATAATGATTTATTTCCAACAAATTGGCATTTAAAAACAGTAAAATCATGACTGTAACAGAACAACAATGTTTAGTGGAGAGAAACCAAGGACTTTGCATTTCCATGTGGCCTGAATATGAGCAGGATTTTCATCCACTTGGAACGAACATTTCGGAGGTTATCTACTCACGCGCTTGGACAGGCCTTCTTCCTCGTGAAGAAGTCAGAAGGAATGTACGATATTTGAGCATTCATGAGTGTTGACTCAATTACTTCTCCTCTAACATTAGTTACGATATGTGCCCACTAACTACGTCAAAGAATACCTAAAAGAGCTAGTACTGAAGTAAGCACTGAAACGAAATCCTCACTTCATCAAGGAGAGTTCGCTTCATACTTTTGCTACAGTCGTTTACGCCGTTTGCCGTGCTGGAGTCTCAGAGTTAGTAGATGTCCAGAGGAACACACCACAAGCGGGAGCGGAATCGGATGAATGGATTGGAACCAGCAAACACAATGAATGATGATGTTTTCATCAAATACCTATGTCATTCTGCAAACACGCTCCCCCGGGACAGGTCTTTAGATGAGGTAAAGGTGGGCAAATGGTGGGCGAATGGTGGTTAAAACGGGGAGTAAGGCGGAATTGGGATAGGTGGGATAACGGGGGCAAATGGTGGGCAAAAGGTGGTTCAACCGTGGAAAAAATGGAAATGTGGGCTAATAGTGGGCAAAGGGAGGGCAAACGGAGGTTCCACCATGGATTCTCAGAGCACAGTGGGCCCACCGTGGGGAAAAGGTGAGCGCACCGTGGGACTGATGACAATGGTGGGCTAACGGTGGGATAAGTGGGTGCGGACATCAAAATCGGGGGATATCTGGGAGATAACTGGAGGGTAACGGTGGGCCCACTGTCGGTTGGGGGCCCACCGTGGGATAACGGTTGGGCCACCGTGGTACGGAAGTTCAGAGTGTTTGCTGGTTCCAATCCATTCATCCGATTCCGCTCCCGCTTGTGGTGTGTTCCTCTGGACTTCTACTAACTCTGAGACTCCAGCACGGCAAACGGCGTAAACGACTGTAGCAAAAGTATGAAGCGAACTCTCCTTGATGAAGTGAGGATTTCGTTTCAGTGCTTACTTCAGTACTAGCTCTTTTAGGTATTCTTTGACGTAGTTAGTGGGCACATATCGTAACTAATGTTAGAGGAAAAGTAATTGAGTCAACACTCATGAATGCTCAAATATCGTGCATTTCTTCTGACTTCTTCACGAGGAAGAAGGCCTGTACAAGCGCGTGAGTAGATAACCTCCGAAATGTTCGTTCCAAGTGGATGAAAATCCTGCTCATATTCAGGCCACATGGAAATGCAAAGTCTTTGGTTTCTCTCCACTAAACATTGTTGTTCTGTTGCAGTCATGATTTTACTGTTTTTAAATGCCAATTTGTTGGAAATAAATCACTATGCTGTTATGTGGTGTTTATCCAGAAAAAGGCGATCAGGACACGATGAGAATGTGGGCGGAAGAGCATGATGACCCCCGCCTCACTCGTTGAATTACCCCGATTAACCCCTGGAAGTGCCCTGATTAACACTCGGAAATACCCCGATCAAACCCTGGAAAATCCCTGGAAATACCCCAGTTTCTCCACCGAAATCCCACAGTTTCCCCTCGTGAATCCCCTAGTTAGCCCAGGGTGGCCCCACGAATAGCCCGCGGTGGCCCCACTATTTGCCCATGGTTGACGTGCCGAACATTAACCATGGGATAACGGTGGGTCCACCGTGGTACGAAAGTTCAGAGCGCCACATCAGTTATCATCTCTCTCAGTCTTGGCGATCGCGACGACAGCCGGCCGTAGTGGCGATTGCGACGATTGCTGGCGAAGTCTGGGGATACTCATTACACTCATTTCTTCACGGCCACTAATTTCGCTCATATGGGAGAGCATAACTTCGTTCATATGGGGGAAGCTACCACCTGCGGGGTCAAGGGCTTCTCAGGAGAGCGATAGAACTGCGTGGAAGGATAAAGATTTTATCAATACACTTACATCTTTGTTTGCTCTCAACGTGCAGTATGCGAGCGAAGCGAGCATCAATAGAATTCTGTAAGGCCGGACGGCCAGACTGGTGTTTCAATAAATGACTCGCTCTTACGGAGTAAATCTGACAAGTGACTTGGGCACCCAGCACCTTCACTTTGACATTTTTGATCTTTCAGGCACCTATTTTTCAACACAACAGGAATAATAATGAACATGGTGAGAGAAAAAGCGGTGGAGCGTCAAAATAAGCTACTTCGAGAGAAATATCTCCACTCCCATTCTTTGCCGAACCCCGCAAGGCGAAGTCGCTGAATGCCGCTGTTTCGAAAAGTTGGGAAAACTACCGCCGCCAGATCCACGCTGCGGCTACACTGCTACGACGTGCATACGCATGTGCGATTGTCGCATTGCAGCAGCGAGAGTTAGCAAGGCTCTTGAGGGACCTAGAATTGTGCTAGACAGACTTGCTATTGCTTCTCTGTCTTATAAATTCAGTACCTTGATTTGAGAAGCCGTTTATTTCATTTAATCCTTGAGTTTATTTCCACGGGATAGCAGTTGTTGTAGGCCTTAGAAGGAAATCGTCTGGAGTGCACGAAAATGCCATGCAGAATGAAAACGTCATTGGACCACATTTCACAGCAGCATACTGGAGGTGATATTTTTGAGCTTTGATGCCACTGAGGAACTGTCGAAACTGCAAAAAACGCTTCTGTTCGTTAGTTGATATGAAGTACAGAGTAATCAGTACCTGCTCGCAGTCCACCCCGCGCATTCCGTATTTCGCTACAGGCAGTCCATTAATAAAGATGGCGATCTCGCGGAAGTTTCCTCTATGGAAACGAATACCTTGCTGTTGAGCAAACTCGTCGAACTAGACGATAGGAATGATTCGCGAAATGAAGTGAAACACACAGAGGTAGCTTACTAGATCGTGAAAGTCCTCCAATGCGTATTTCATGGTACTGTTGCTGTAGTACTCACTGGCAAGTGTAACCTCAACCATCTCCCACGGTGACGAACGCACATGTTCGACAATCTTAAGAGAATAGTGTTATTGCGGAGTAACTGTTGATGTTTCTGGTCACATTAGCACTGCTCGTCAGCTTTAAAATATGAAAGATGATGAAAACTATCCGAATAATGAAATTTTCTCTCTGTTCCTCAACTGTTAATTTGGCATTTTTGGCGAAAAATATAGGCTGAAATTTCACTATCTGCCTACCTAACAAATTCATCAAATTGACTATAAGCTTACAGAAAGTTCTGGGTGGGGAATCCTAATCTTAATACCTATCATCAAGGATAAGGATTTTTCAAGGGTTTCCAATGAAATTAAGCGTTTGTGTGGAATTTGTGTATCCACCCACTGCACAAAAAATTGTGAGATTTATATATATCATGACTTATAATAACGGGCTTACTTCGTCTGTCACGTGTGTGTGTCAGAAACGAAATTCCCTGATTGGCCAGCGGTGGTGATTCCGAGGTCAACAAGATGATAGGGACAGGTATGGTGAGGTTCAAAGAATGAAGAGAAGCTCTAAAGGATGGGGAAGTGGAGAGGGGTGAGTGCGCCGCGGTGTGGAGGGTGCGGCGGCGTGGAAAAGTGGGGAAACGCCTGGGGACGGGTCCAACGGCGTAATAACGGTGCGCCGGCGTCCAAATGTGGGGAAACGCCTGGAGTCGGGTCCAACGGTGTGATAAGGGTGCGCCGGCGTCCAAATGTGGGGAAACGCCTGGAGTGGGGTCCAACGGTGTGATAAGGGTGCGCCGGCGTCCATATGTGGGGAAACGCCTGGAGTGGGGTCCAACGGTGTTATAAAGGTGCGCCGGCTTCCACAAGTAATAGGAATTCGCTAGGTGGGTCTACTCCTGCATGAGGGGTACGCTTATCCTGTTTCGGCGGACCCTCTTACCTAAATCGCCTAGATGTACATTGTTTCCTTTCGTATCGGTGTTCTCTTCCCATTCCTTTCCCACTCCTTCCTTTCCATTTATATACACCGTTGGACCCTTATCACTTGAATTACCACAACAACCAGTTGAGCCTAAATCATTTCAACATAACATTTGCACTGAATTGGTCACACTCAGTTCTTCACGGCCATAATATACTTCGCTCATATGGAAGAGCATAACTTCGTTCATATGGGGGAAAGCTACCACTTACGGGATCAAGGGTTTCTCAGGAGAACGATAGAACTGCGTGGAAGGATGCAGATTTTATCAATCCATCTACACTTTTGTGTTTGCTTTCAAGGTGCAGTATGCGAGCGAAGCGAGCATCAATAGAAGTCTGGAAGTCCGGCGTCAGCCGGACGGCCAGACTGCTATATTTATATACATATATATATATATATATCTATTAAACAAAGCGCCGTAAGGGGGCTAGAGCGGTTAGAGATACGGGGCGGCACTCATAGACACCGCAATCTTGAGGCGCAGACTGTGCGGCGAAATGGCCGATTTCCATGGACGCAGACACGTTCGCTTCGGGACCCCGCAATTTCGTCACTGCTGGCTCTCCCGCATGCACGGGATGGTGATTTCATCACCTTCGCTGGCGGTCTCGCTGCATAGGAGTGAGGGAGTGTTTACGAGCTTTCAGGCTGCACAATATACGCAGCAGGAAAACCAGCCTTCCACTGTTGCGACGCTTCGTGCACTCGCAGGAAGAAATGGACGGGTGCTATGAGGGCTGCCGCGTCTCGGAAGCTCGGGAGGGTGGACCTACGTTGAATTTTCGCGGCGATTGTGTAGTCACAACATTCGTTCGTTACAACATTCGTTCGTTTCGAGAAAGCTTCTGCACAAACAAAGAGTAAAAGCCTCTAAATAGGAAGGCATGACATTGTATATCCAATAAACTATATACGGATGCGGGTCCACCGATGGAGAAAGGACCCGCCGTGGCCCAATGGTGCGGGGGACGCCAGGATACGGGTCCACCGATGAAGAAAGAGCCCACTGTGGCCCAGTGGTGTGGGGCATGCCAGGATACGGGTCCACCGATGATGAAAGGGCCCGCCGTGACCCAGTTGTGTGAAGGACGTCAGGATACGGGTCCAGCGATGGAGAAAAAGCCCGCCTGGCCAAATGGTGCGGCGGACGCCGAGATACGGGTCCACCGATGGAGAAAGGGCCCTCCGTGGCTCAATGCTGTGGGGAACGCCAAGATACGGGCCCACCGATGGAGAAAGGGCCCGCCGTGGCTCAGTGGTGGGGGGATGACAGGATACGGGTCCACCGATGGAGAAAGGACCCGCCGTGGCCCAGTGCTGTGGGGAACGCCAGGATATGGGTCCGTCCACCGATGGAGAAAAAGCCCACCGTGGCCAAATGGTGCGGCGGACGCCGAGATACGGGTCCACCAATGGAGAAAGGGCCCGCCGTGACCCAGTGCTGTGTGGGATGCCAGGATACGGGTCCACCGATGAAGAAAGGGCCCGCGGTGGCCCAGTGGTGGGGGGGGGATGACAGGATACGGGTCCATCGATGGAGAAAGGGCCCACCGTGGCCCAGTGCTGTGGGCAACGCCAGGCTACGGGTCCACCGATGAAGAAAGGGCCCGCCCTGGCTCAGTGGTGTGGGGGATGACAGGATACGGGTCCACCGATGGAGAAAGGGCCCGCCGTGACCCAGTTGTGTGGGGGGATGCCAGGATATAGGTCCACCGATGGAGAAAGGGCCCGCCGTGACCCAGTTGTGTGAAGAACGTCAGGATACGGGTCCACTTTAGGCTGATAGTGTTAGGAATGTCAGGATGCGAACCCGCGCTTGGAGAACGGATCCGGCTTGCCGTAACTGTGAGGAGGGCGCCAGAACACGGGCGCTCTGATGGGGCTCGCCGTGGCCCAGTAGTATGGATAACACCAGAATACGGGTCTGGAAAACACTCGGATACGATTTCGCCTTGTCCAATAGTGTGGGGAACGGCAGGATACAGTTCTGCCGATGGAGAACGCGCCTGCCTTAGCCGGGTAGTCACGAATACGCCATACGATGGGGAACGAACTTCTCATTTGCATTACTCAACTCATAATAAGGACCTCATTTTTGGGCTCATTGGAAGATTGGTTCTGCTTCTTTATAAATTTTCTAGAGATTTGGCAAGTGTGAAGCGTTTGCACATGTCCCAAGTGGCTGCCCCACCCCACTTTCTAGCGTCCCGAAGGGGCGCTAGTATTAAACAAAGCGCCGTGAGGGGGCTAGAGCGGTTAGAGATACGGGGCGGCACTCATAGACACCGCAATCTTGAGGCGCAGACTGTGGGGCGAAATGGCCGATTTCCATGGACGCAGACACGTTCGCTTCGGGACCCGCAATTACGTCACGGCTGGCTCTCCCGCATGCACGGGATGGTGATTTCATCACCCTCGCTGGCGGTCTCGCCGCATAGGAGTGAGGGAGTGTTTACAGCTTTCAGGCTGCACAATGTACGCAGCAGGAAAACTAGCCTTCCACTGCTGCGACGCTGTGTGCACTTGTAGGAAGAAATGGACGGGTGTTATGAGAGCTGCAGCGTCTCGGAAGCTTCGGGAAGGCTGGATCTACGCGGTCGCCTTATCTGGTGGATGCTATTGTCGCATCCCCTGCTGAATTCTCACAGCGATTGTGTAGTCACGACATCCGTTCGTTTCGAGAAAGCTTCTGCACTAAGAAAGAGTAAAAGCCTCTAAATAGGAATGCATGACATTGTATATCCAATGAACTATATACGCATACGGGTCCACCGATGGAGAAACAAAGAGTAAAAGCCTCTAAGTAGGAACGCATGACATTGTATTAGGGTGGTAAGAAAGTCTTGAGCCGTTTTAGACTTTTTTGTGCTTTATTTTATTACTCAGCACACAGTGGAATTTGCTCAACAATATAATAGCCATAGTTAGTCACTGCAGTGTCCCACCTAATGGGCAGGTCCCCTTTTCCCAGGAATGGGAAGACTGGGAGCCAAAGAAATCGCTGACCTCCCTTCCAACATGGTCAACTTTGGCGGATTTTTTCTTGACTTGAAATGCCTTGAAAGAGCAAAATAAGTGGTAGTCGGAAGGGGCAACGTCAGGAGAATAGGGTGAGTGAGAAACCGTAACCCAGCCCAGCTCCGCCAATTTTTCACCGGTCTCTTTAGCTATTTGGGGCCTACCCTCATCATGGCGTAGGTGTACAAGAAACTCGTTTCGACCGTTTTTCTCAAACAGCATCCGCGGCTCTCTGGAGCTGATTGGCGTATGTGTTACCGGTGACCGTGTGTGTTTGCGGGAGCCGCTCATAATACAATATCTCTAGCGAATTCCAGAAGTAGCAAAGGAAACAGATGTTTGGGTGGGGGTGCGATTTGGCCGATCTTCTCCTTGACGGAACCACATGGCACGGTGCGTTTTAAAATTGTAAAGGACCCCACTCTCATCTCCAATAATTAGCTATTCTATTATAGAAACTCCTTTCGATGTGGACAGAGCAGGAAAAACTGATTTTGGCTAGGGGGACCTCTCGTGAAACTGACGTCGCAATAAGCAAAAGTTCTGGAGCTTTTGTAAAAATCGGCTCAAGACTTTCTTACCACCCTAATATATCCAGTCAACTATATAAGGATACGGGTCCACCGATGGAGAAAGGGCCCGCCGTGGCCCAGTGCTGTGGGGAACGCCGAGATACGGGTCCAGCGATGAGAAAGGGCCCGTCGTGGCCCAGTGCTGTGGGAAACGCCAAGATAAGGGTCCACCGATGGAGGAGCCACCGTGGCCCAGTGCTGTGGGGAACGCCATGACGTGGATCCAACTATGGAGAAAACGCCCGCCAGGGCCCAGTGGTGCGGGGGACGCCGAGACACGGGTCTAGTGATGGAGAAAGGGCCCGCCGTGGACCGATGGTGCGGCGGACGCCGAGATACGGGTCCAGCGATGAGAAAGGGCCCGTCGTGGCCCAGTGCTGTGGAAAACGCCATGACGTGGGTCCAACTATGGAGAAAACGCCCGCCAGGGCCCAGTGGTGCGGGGGACGCCGAGACACGGGTCTAGTGATGGAGAAAGGGCCCGCCGTGGCCCGATGGTGCGGCGGACGCCGAGATAGGGTCCAGCGATGGAAAAGGGCCCGTCGTGGCCCAGTGCTGTGGAAAACGCCAAGATACAGGGTCCACCGATGGAGAAAGGGCCCGCCGTGGCCCAGTGCTGTGGGGAACGCCATGACGTGGGTCCAGCTATGGAGAAAAGGCCCGCCAGGGCCCAATGGTGGGGGGGACGCCAAGATACGGGTCCACCGATGAATAGAGGGCCCACTGTGGCCCAGTGTTGTGGGGAACGCCATGACGTGGGTCCACCGATAGGGAAAGGGCCCGCCGTGGCCCAGTGCTGTGGGGAACGCCACGACGTGGGTCCAGCTATGGAGAAAAGGACCGCCAGGGCCCAATGGTGCGGGGGACGCCGAGACACGGGTCCACCGATGGAGAAAGGGCTCGCCGTGGCCGAATAGTGCGGCGGACGCCGAGATACGGGTCCACCGATGGAGAAAGGGCCCGCCGTGGCCCAGTGCTGTTGGGAACGCCATGACGAGGGCAGCTACGGAGAAAAGGACCGCCGGGGCCCAGTGGTGCCGGGGACGCCGAGACACGGGTCCACCGATGGAGAAAGGGCTCGCCGTGGCCCAGTGCTGTGGGGAACGCCAAGATACGGGTCCTCCGATGGAGAAAGGGCCCGCCGTTGCCCAGTGCTGTGGGGAACGCCAAGAAACGGGTCCACCAATGGAGAAAAGGCCCGCCGTGGCCCAATGGTGCGGGGGACGCCATGACGTGGGCAGCTATGGAGAAAAGGCCCGCCAAGGCCCAATGGTGCGGGGGACGTCAGGATACGGGTCCACCGATGAAGAAAGGGCTCACCGTGGCCCAGTGCTGTGGGGAACTCCATGACGTGAGTCCAGCTCTGGAGAAAAGGCCCGCCGTGGCACAATGGTGCGGGGGACGCCAGGATACGGGTCCAGCGATGAGGAAGGGCCCGCCGTGGCCCAATGGTGTGGAGAACGTCAGGATACGGGTTCACTTTAGTCCGATAGTGTTGAGAATGCCAGGATGCGAACCCGCCCCTGGAGAACGGATCCGGCTTGCGCTAACTGTGAGGAAGGCGCCAGAATGCGGGCGCTCTGATGGAGGAAGGGCCGCCGTGGCTCAGTAGTATGGATAACACCAGGATACGGGTCCGCCAATATAGGATTGGTCCGCTGTGACTCAGCAAAGTGGAGAATACCAGGATACGGTTCAGGCCTAATAGTGAAGATGGCGCCAGAATACGGGTCCACCGATGGAGGAAAATCCGCTGCGACCAGGAAGTGTGGAAAACACTCGGATACGATTTCGCTTTATCCAATAGTGTGGGGAACGGCAGGATACAGTTCCGCCGATGGAGAACGCGTCTGCGTTGGCCCGATAGTGAGGAATACGCACGAATACGCCATACGATGGAGAACGAACTTCTCATTCTCATACTCAACTCATAAGGAGGACTTCATGTTTGGGCCCATTGGAAGATTGATTCTGCTTCTCTATCAATTTTCTAGAGATTTGGCAAGTGTGAAGCGTTTGCACATGTCCCAAGTGGCTGCCCCACCCCACTTTCTAGCGTCCCGAAGGGGCGCTAGTCTATTAAACAAAGCGCCGTAAGGGGGCTAGAGCGGTTAGAGATACGGGGCGGCACTCATAGACACCGCAATCTTGAGGCGCAGACTGTGTGGCGAAATGGCCGATTTCCATGGACGCAGACACGTTCGCTTCGGGACCCGCAATTTCGTCACTGCTGGCTCTCCCGCATGCCCGGGATGGTGATTTCATCACCTTCGCTGGCGGTCTCGCGGAGTGAGGGAGTGTTTACAGCTTTCAGGCTGCACAATGTACGCAGCAGGAAAACCAGCCTTCCACTGTTGTGACGCTGTCTCCACTTGTACGAAGAAATGGGCGGGTGCTATGAGAACTGCAGCGTCTCGGAAGCTTCGGGAAGGCTGGATCTACGCGGTCGCTTCATCTGGTGGATGCCATTGCCGCATCCCCTGCTGAATTCTCGCGGCGATTGGGTAGTCATGACATCCGTTCGTTTCGAGAAAGCTTCTGCACTAAGAAAAAGTAAAAGCCTCTAAATAGGAATGCATGACATTGTATATCCAATCAACTATATACGGATACGGGTCTGCCGATGGAGAAACAAAGAGTAAAAGCCTCTAAATAGGAATGCATGACATTGTATTGGGGTGGTAAGAAAGTCTTCAGCCGTTTTAGACTTTTTTGTACTTTATTTTATTACTCAGCACACAGTGGAATTTGCTCAGCAATATAATAGCCATAGTTAGTCACTGCAGTGTCCCACCTAATGGGCAGGTCAGCGGTCCCCTTTTCTCAAGAATGGGAAGATGGGAGCCAAAGAAATCGCTGACCTCCCTTCCAACATGGTCAACTTTGGCGGATTTTTTCTTGACTTGACATGCCTTGAAAGAGCAAAATAAGTGGTAATCGGAAGGGGAAACGTCAGGAGAATAGGGTGAGTGAGAAATCGTAACCCAGCCCAGCTCCGCAAATTTTTCACCGGTCTCTTTAGCTATTTGAGGCCTACCCTCATCATAGCGTAGATGTACAAGGAACTCGTTTCGACCGCTTTTCTCAAACAGCATCCGCGGCTCTCTGGAGGGTATAATTGATGATAGACGCTATAATTTTATAAATATTATTTGTAATAGGAGAAAAAGAATGTAATTATTGTTTAATATACTGGCGTATGTGTTACCGGTGACCGTGTGTGTTTGCGGGAGCCGCTCATAATACAATATCTCTAGCGAATTCCAGAAGTAGCAAAGGAGACAGATGTTTGGGTGGGGTGCGATTTGGCCGATCTTCTCCTTGACGGAACCACATGGCACGGTGCGTTTTAAAATCGTAGAGGACCCCACTCTCATCTCCAATAATTAGGTATTCTAGAAACTCCTTTCGATGTTGATAGAGCAGGAAAAACTGATTTTGGCTAGGGGGACCTCTCGTGGAACTGACGTCGCAATAAGCAAAAGTTCTGAACTTTTGTAAAAATCGGCTTAAGACTTTCTTACCACCCTAATATATCCAATCAACTATATACGGATACGGGTCCACCGATGGAGAAAGGGCCCGCCATGGCCCAGTGCTGTGGGGAACGCCAAGATACGGGTCCACCAATGGAGAAAAGGCCCGCCAGGGCCCAATGGTGCGGGGGACGCCGAGACACGGGTCCACCGATGGAGAAAGGGCCCGCCGTGGCCCAGTGCTGTGGGGAACGCCATGACGTGGGTCCACCTATGGAGAAAGGCCCGCCGTGGCCCAGTGCTGTGGGGAACGCCATGACGTGGGTCCACCGATGAATAAAGGGCCCACCGTGGCCCAGTGCTGTGGGGAACGCCATGACGTGGGTCCAGCGATGGAGAAAAGGCCCGCCGTGGCCCATGGGGCGGCGGACGCCGAGATACGGATCCACCGATGGAGAAAGGCCCGCGAGGGCGCGGACGCCGAGATACCACCGATGGAGAAAGGCCCGCCAGGGCCCAGGTGCGGGGGACGCCAGGATACGGGTCCACCGATGGAGAAAAGGCCCGCCGTGGCCCAATTGTGTGGAGAACGTCAGGATACGGGTTCATTTTAGTCCGATAGTGTTGAGAATGCCAGGATGCGAACCCGCCCCTGGAGAACGTGTCCGGCTTGCGCTAACTGTGAGGAAGGCGCCAGAATGCGGGCGCTCTGATGGAGGAAGGGCCGCCGTTGCTCAGTAGTATGGATAACACCAGGATACGGGTCCGCCAATATAGGATTGGTCCGCTGTGACTCAGTGAAGTGGAGAATACCAGGATACGGTTCAGGCCTAATACGGGTCCAACGATGGAGGAAAGTCCGCTGCAGCCCAGTAGTGTGGAAAACACTCGGATACGATTTCGCTTTATCCAGTAGTGTGGGGAACGGCAGGATACAGTTCCGCCGATGGAGAACGCGTCTGCGTTGGCCCGATAGTGAGGAATACGCACGAATACGCCATACGATGGAGAACAAACTTCTCATTCTCATACTCAACTCATAAGAAGGACTTCATGTTTGGCCCCATTGGAAGATTGATTCTGCTTCTCTATCAATTTTCTAGAGATTTGGCAAGTGTGAAGCGTTAGCACATGTCCCAAGTGGCTGCCCCACCCCACTTTCTAGCGTCCCGAAGGGGCGCTAGTGTTTTTCAAAGCTTCATACGATTTACGATTTACGATTCAGGACAATTCTGATAGTTTTACTACACTGGCGAGCCAGGGGAGTGTCAAAAAAGTGGCAGCTCCCCTACTTCGTGGGTCCTGATGAAAGAATAAAATCGTTAAAAATATTCATTTTAATGCAAAATATATAATAACGGATATTTTAAAAAATGGCAACGAGAATAAACAATTAAAAGTAAACTATAACAGGATTTGTCTATTTTTTTCCATTTTGTGAAGTACATAATTTCAAAAATTCGACGCCACGATTCCCCTCCCCTCTTGGCCCCTCTCTGGCGTCCATCACTGCCGCCCGTCCGCCACTGCAGCTTGAAGACAGGAGATTATGCCCAGATAGCAGGTGAAAAGCAGCTGTGGGAGGAAGTTAAGCTTTAGATAAGATGGCTTTTTACCTGCAATTGCTTATTTGTGTGACCTCTGCTCGACATCGCCTTCAAGAAAAAAACATTTTCCCCTACTTCTTAGAATATGAGGGCTTCACTCTAATAACCCCCGTTGTTGCCCGCATCCCATAAATTACTGGCTGATGTACGACCTTAGTGCAAGTAAAGTTGTGTTTTTCTTTGGAAACAACTTCTAAGAAAGCCGCACTCCTTGGCAAACAGCTAATTACGCTGCTGAAAGGAAAAATGACCTTTCCCAGACAATGGCTGTGAACTATGAGCACTAAAAATGGAAAAGACATGGTTAAGCTGTCGAGGGGTAATAGTAATGAAGGAAATGTCTGTTTCAGCATGGGACTGGGAAGGCACAGCTCGTGGATTTGGAGTGTCGTACGTGATCCTCGGCACGTTCGCAATCTGCCTCAACTCGCTATTTCTGTACTCTCTGCTGGCTCGGAGAAGAAAAGCGTTCTCGCATGCTTTTTACATTATGATCCTCGACTTCACTATTATTGATACTATTAAAGGTGGGTTCCTCATGCATAATTTTGGGAACGAAGCTTCATGTAGGTTTGTCTAACTTATATTTTCGAGACTCTTTCCTTCAAAAAGCTTTGTGGAGCATTATCTCTATTCAAATTTCAAGAATTTAAATAATGTTTTCTGCATTTCTACAAAATCCAGATTTTCTGTACATGATTCACTTAATTCTACTCCTTTCACACACTTTCCGTTTCACATGTCTACCATCTTAATCATCGAATCTAATAGGACCCAATATTTTGCCTAGCGCCATCCCGCGCAATTCTATGGCTGTATGAAGTGCTGTATATAAGCTTGCTGTAATTCGAATAAAGGCCT
Source organism: Ancylostoma caninum (assembly GCA_037903475.1). Lineage (NCBI taxonomy): Eukaryota > Metazoa > Nematoda > Chromadorea > Rhabditida > Ancylostomatidae > Ancylostoma > Ancylostoma caninum. The sequence continues at coordinate 27,163 of JBAJFG010000519.1, read as the reverse complement.
TGGGACAAATCGTCAAATAAGGACAGGCTTTTCCACCTCAGGAATCCTAGGAACCGTGCTCAAGACTGAAAACTCCACGATTAGGACATGCGTCCTCGTGCAGAACACGGTTTTTTTTTCAATCAATAGTTTTATACAAGCAGTGGTCAAAGCCATGCAAAACCCATGTATACTCAAGCAGAACATATGCATATCCATGCAGAAGTAATGCTTCTCCAAATCCGACGCAAATCTGGTGCAAACCCCACGAAAAACTCACGTTTTCTTTTTCAATCTCATGCAAATCCCATGCATACCAAGGCAAAACACGGCTTCTAGTTTTCCTAAGGTTTTTATTCGCAATACAATATTGAATTCGAACAGCGTCAGTATTTTTTTTTTGCATCTGCATTATTTTTGCATCACCTCGGTACGTAAACTGAAATATGCAACAAAATCTTATTTGTACCCTCGTTTTATTAGGTTGGTGCAAAAATAATGCGCGTTTTCATGTCTTTGATTCCGAACTCCATAACTCGTTTCAAAATCAATTTTTTAGAAAGGCTGAGAACTATTGTAATCCGCAAATCTTTGGCAATGAGGTAGATGTTCTCCCACTGCCGTATATTTCGAATAGGGCCCTCTAGGGTCGACGAACTTCCTGATGGCAGTTTTGGGTATCCCTCACCTCAAAAATCACCAAAAACGTTGATTAGAATTTGTATAAAACCATGTACAACTTCTCGTAGCTGTGACAACAGATACCGGAAGTTTTCTGACCCTAGATGGAGCAACGAAAAGCGAGCATTATTTTTGCACCAACCTTATGCAATATTTTCTCCTGGAAAACTCGCAGTTTTTTTTTTCGAAGAAACGCAAAGGTGCATGCATATGTACGTAGGTGCACGAGTTTTTCCACGCAAAAACACATTGTCCGGCCAGTATCGGCTCAAGCCCTAGTAGTTTTGCACATTTATGATTTTTTACCTTTTTTTCATTCTTTCCCGTTTTCTTTCCCCACTATCCTTGCTCATGTCAAAAACCTAACCAGTATAAGATCTCGTTTGAGATAAGAACTCTACCTACGTACATACGCCCAACATCTATATTTTCTTTAATGAACTCCTCTTTATCCGCATAATCAAACCCATCCTTCCCTGATTTTGCAGTTTCCATACACAGTTTTTCCATAATTTGTGTTCGCTTGTGTTTACTACAAATAGCTTTGCACTTCCAGGCATTTCCTCTATTCTATTCGCGATAAAACTTCTGAAAACCGACCTAAATTCGGACAATTCGCTGCTATCGATACGAATCGATCAATATAGTGGTGTTTTGCTGAGGTGAGCTCGTCCTGCTCCTGAGTTATGCAACCTCGTTAACCCTTTCTCCTTCAGGTTTACCAATCTGGCGACGATCCTCAACCTGCTATGTATCACTTTGAATGAGTACATCTTCATCTGCTATCCATTGCGGTACTCGGCTCTGATAACAAAGTGATTTTCTACGAAAATTGGACTTCTTCGCTGCATGTCTAGTCGTCATCGCCTTACCCTTCGAGTCGTTTTACGCTAACGAATCCCTTTGACCTTTTTCGGAAGTGCTGCACAAGCTGCTGGGCTAAAAGGAGAATTGTGACGTGAATCCAGATTTTGATGAGCCTCATCCGCGGGTATTAGATTTCCAGCGTTTTCTGGAGCAGAAAAAAAAGTGGGAAGGTGGCTGAAAGAGACACTTTCGGCTTTTCTGGATGATTTTTCTTGGCATTTGAGGATGTTGAAACCGAGGATTCTCATTTCAACTTCAGCGGATCTATATTACAGGAAACGAGTGGTGTTGCTAATTTTGGGCATCTGGATCGTGTCCTCGAGTATGACGTTCGCGAATATGGTCGCTGGGCTCCAGAATCGAAGTCTCTGGATAGATGATGAATGCACCTCGAACGGTAAGGATTGAGCAGAGGGGTGTTTCCCACATGCAAGATCATTTTTTTGTTCAATTCTTATAATTTACCGGTAACCTACTTCAGTGAGGGGGAACTAGAGATATTCACAGATTTATCACTAATCCAAGAAATCGATCAGGAAATTGTACAGTGCCAATTTCTGGGGTAGATCCTGCGCGAAGTCCGAGTAGTCAGCGCAATTTGATTTTACTTTTTTCGTTGAGGGGAGGGATTTTATGTGAAGTTTGCGAAATTTGCGCATTTTCAAGGCGATTGGTGGATATCGTTCAAATGTTCAAATTTCTTGTGAATTAACGGTAAATCCGAAACATTCATAAATAGCGGGCAAGTTGCGCTTCTTTTCCGATCTCATCCGTCCAATTTGTCCAGAAGCTCAGATAGAAGCTTTATCAGTCAAAAACACTGCGGTAGATTCCCAAAATTTCAAGGGTTCTCTCGAAAGAGCTAAGAAGGACACAAAATCTGAAGCGATTCACGTATATCGGCGCTATTATTTGTGGGGAAAAAAATTTCATAATTCCCAGGATAAAGTGGCTAGAGCATTTCTCTTCTCTGTGAGTTGTGGAATGCATCCCTTTTTTAGTAATTTTGTCTTAAGAAAAGCAGAAATCTAGGAAGTTTGGAATTATTAAATGTCATACGATTGACGCATCTGTCTTAACAGTGCGTAGATTTCATTATATTTGCATTCCTTGTCACAAAATAATTCCACATCTCTCCGGTGGCGTTCTTTGAAAACTACATATAACCGTAAAATATGGGCATTGTATCTCGACCGCGATCATTTTTTTCAAGTATTAGTATTTCTGTCATGTGCTTCCCCAAGCTGCCACTTGGTATTCTATCGTGGGCCAGTGCTTCGCAAAAGAATTTCCTTCTCCCTTCCTGGAGCACAACACCGCCCCTAATTCTTGTCACAAAACCCGTCGAAAAAACCTCAACATCTTCGTAGTGACCCAAATTGAGATTCGAATGGACCAGTCGAAAAATGTTGATCTCCTCTTTCTGAATATCTATGCAAAAATTGTGTTTGAGTCCAATATTCTTCAAACTGACTATGCCAGTGGCACATCCTGTGGCGTTTTTTCCGGAGATATCATCAAATTTTTTTTCTAGCATGAACTCAAGCATAACTCCTTCATATATACGGATACATATATGTCATCAGGAGCGCGAGAGGTTACGACTACTCGTGTCAGAATTCAACTTGGTCTACAGCCAAGGAGACGATGACCCGATGGTGCCGCAATAATACGAGCGTTATTCTAGTACATAGAGCAGCAAAAAAAAATGCCCAAAGTCACATTGAAAACGTCCTCTGCCAACATTTACCACATCGCTGGTTACTATAACCTTCTCATCACCTCCCAATTCTTTCCCTCAACCCAGCTCTCAAATTGCGTTCCATGGTAACGAAATTCCCTTTCAATTGAGTTTTTTTCGCTTCCCATAGAACAGCTGGAAAATCACAGAATAAAGCAGCTTTAATTAACGATGTCGTCCTCAATGGTGTTTTTTCTCTGTGAAAACTTTTTCAGAATGGTAATACCCTCGTTATGAGATTCCTCCTCCTAGAGCTTTTCGCCGCTTTCTTGAGGGAACCCTTTTGTGTGAAGTGAGTGATGGAAAGAAGAATGAATTAGCGGAAACAGAAGAGAAGGAACTTGAGAGGAAACTATGCAAATTATAACCATAGTCCACCAAAAAGAAAACAAAGGTCTATATTAGTACAAATGGTGTTTTTCGCAAGCTGAGGTACAAAACGCTAGTCATGACTGATCCACCAGCTTAACCAGTGGCGTATCTTAGACGTGAATATCCCAAGCCATCGCTGGTAGGTTACTTAACCCTAATAATAAGTTCGGCAGGTGTCGAGCAGGTAATCGAAGCATATGTCGAGAATGTGACCTATTATTCTTCTACATATTACCCCTGAATTCACCCGGAAATCTTAGGTTTTTTCTGTTTGTTTTCGTATAACCTTCACCTATTTGTCTTTGTCTTTCTGGTTGCCATACTGTGCTTCATCCTTACCTATTTCCACAAAACCCTCCAGGAACCGTATGAATGCTTGAAATGCTTGAACAAATAAAGATAAGTGATTGAAAACGAAAAAAAATAATTGTTTTTTTTTCACCAATAGCTATCTTTCTTGTCATTTTAGTTTCCGAATACGATATTTGTAGTTGTACGCGGACTGCAGACTGTAAACAATGTCGAAAGATGGTCTTGGCAGTACCTTGTCCGTACTTTTTTAAAATTACTTTATTAAACTTTGTGTAACCTTGATCCTTAGAGTCTCTACGGTGCTATTTTTACCGTAGGCTGCCCAAATTTTGGCCTTTACGTCAAGTTGACTTCCCTAGGTTATAATGAACTTAGTAGCCCTCGCAAAATGACTAAAGGTCTCCGGAAAGTTTCTCTCTTTTCGATCTACATAATCATTGTTCCCTTCAATTTATTGCTAATTTTCCCTTACTTGGTACCATCAACTTGTTTTCCTATATGTGACGTTGTCTATACCCGTCTGCTGACCTAGGGTAATCATGCCTATGAGTATAAGTTCACCCATTCTGGTTGGTGCACCTGAACAATTTTTATTGGGTGGCTCAACCAAATTCGTGGCAAAGTGCGGTCGATGCTTTCGTTTCCACAGTTCTGTTAATTTACGAATTTCAGCCAACTCCACAGCATCCTGTATCCACCGATTAGAGGCATCCAGCTCTGCTCATTTCGTCTATTACCTGGGCATTGTTTTATTCTGCGTTGCGTGCCTTGCTGTTACCGCCTACTCCTACAGTATTCTTCTCAGGTTTGCTTTTACCAGCGTCAGTTTCATCTGAACTCATCACCTTCACCTAAACCAATCATTTCAGAGTCATATCAGGCGTTGTAAAGGCGGAAATCAAGCAGAGCGCCGAGCTCGAACAGCTCAAGGATCGATACGAAGAAGGTAATCCTATCAAGCGTGCTCTGATTGTCAACAAAGCAACGCGGAAAACATACCGTAAATAAAAAACACTAGCGTAAATAAATGCCAAAGTGATTAATGTAGATGAATTTACGGTAGAATTGACGTTGTGTTCAGGAGAGCGACGTCTGGACAATAAACACGTCTTGAAGCGACACAAATACGTCGTAGTCATCGGCACCGTAATCGGCGTCTACTCCGTCTACCTGACTGCGTACGCCACCCTGCAGGTGCTGCAACTCGTCAATATCACTGAGTGAGTCAATAGAGGTTTCTGTTTACAAATGCTTGAGGGATCGAATTCATATAATATTATATTTGCATAGAATGGTGCCGGCGGGAAATAGTCCTCTATGATGACATCATTTATGGAAGAGAGGATTAAATTCCAAGGAAGGGATTGCGAGAATAAGCCTGCAATTAAACAATGAAAAGAAGAAAAGACGCTGAAAGAGGCCACAAAGTGGGACCTAACAACGTACATACGTAGCTCCTGATGGGACCAAGTGTTCACTTCAGTATGTAGTTATTGGTAGGCTTGATAACCTTTCCCAGCGCCTTCTCATGACCATTAAAAGAGTATCACTTTCCGTTCTTTCTCGAAGGTTTTGTACCGTTCTAATCGCCTTGAGACGCTGATCCCGAAGGTGTAGGTGATTTCCTAGGAAATGCGAGGAGACCCTTTCGAGGCCACTTGCTTTGGGAGGCGGCCAAGACGTACAGTCTGGTAGCTCAAAGAAGGCACCTGATCCGACTTTGTCTGCAATTACGACTTTGCCCACAGAATGCGTCTGGAAGGATATTTTAGCGAATAGCGGTAGGGAAACATAAGAGTGGAAGGAACACACCATATGCATATCAAAAAAGACTGCAAAATGTAGATTAGTTAGCCGAAAAATGAAGAGGTTGTAATTGCTGACAAAGTCGGATCAGGTGCCCGCTGTGAGCTACCAGACTGTACATGTGACGTGACCGCGCCGCACGCAAATGCTGCGCTGCGACGCTTACAACCCGCACGCATAGCGTCAGGCCATTTTACCTTTTTGAACATGGGGAGGAACAACGAAACGTAGTTCAAAAGGTGCACTGGCTCACTCTAACATCATTTGATTTTCTTAGATCGAGGATGACCTATTCCTCCTGGAAAAAGCCGCGATACTCGGGCTTTCTATTTACTTTCTTACCAGCGCCTGACGCGCGCGGGTAACAAATGTCCGGCAACCGTAGCGGTCAACTTCCAGCTTTTCTGGCGTATCTTGGCATTCCATCTTCATTTGTCGTACTCAAATTTAGAAAACTCGCTTTGGTGCGAGGCTTCGAGTGCGGGGAAATGGACTCGTTTTCACATAGAGAATCGAATAATCACAACCTGATAGCGTACCTCGTGTCACGCAGCCCCCCAATATTAGGGAGAGATAGGGTGGAGCACCCCGCAGAATGTGGGGCATATGCTACATAGCTTCCTGTGCTGGCCTTTTAATATGCAAGACATACGTGCTGCCAATTTTTGAATTTTTCAAGCTTTTTTGGCAGGGCTGAATTTTTCCACAAGCATTACAGATAACAGTACATCAGTGATCAATGGCCCATGGGGATTTGATTTTCATGTGAAGGAAATCTTGGAAACAAAGCAGAGGTTGGGCTCTGTCGTTCGATTTCTGGATGCCCTTTGTGGAATTTTTAAAATTCTGAACATTGATATCCCAAAAGCGCACCATTTCACCCCAAAACAATATTGGGGGCTCAAGATAGGCAATTTCACAAATTCAACGTTATTAAACCTGGAGGAACTCCCTAAGGCACTTGTTTTAAAACGTATGAATATACATATTGCCTAAAAACACATTCTTCTCTGCGTTATTAGGTGAAAGTTCAGGAAAAAGGGAATCAGACGGCCCTTTTGAGTATTTATATAGGAAACTCCAAATTTTCTCTAGTCAAGTTCTAGTAATATTGCTTCAGACTAGCTTATGTCGCTCACTGCTTCCCTGGGATCATCCCCTTTTCTAGAAAATATGTGGAAAATAATTTCAGCTTGTTCCATTCACCTAGATCTCCACTCTCGCTTGAAAAGTAGCATTAATAAAAACCCTGCGTGAAGAATGGAGATCTCGTGTCTTTTTTCAGTTGTAACCAAATCTTCTCCAGCTGTAGTCAAAACAGTGGGCGTCCAGAAAAAAACACCATCGCTCCTTCGAGTGACTTCAGCATGTCAGGCAAATGCGTTGTTCTTATGCAACCACTTTACTAAATATATCTTTACTAAATATATCTCTACCATATGGTCACCAGAGCAGGTGATAGAATTTCTTCTGGAGGTGGAAGAGGGGGAAGGCAGGGGATTACCTGTGCAAGAAATAACCCATTAGAATGGAATTACGAGTGAAATTAATAATGGAATTGGAAGACTGGAGGCAATAATAAAGGTAAAGTGTTGAGTTAATGACTGCAAGGGCATATTTCCATTATTCCCAAGAGATTTCAAAAAAATTTTTAATTAGGGAAGGGTTGGGGCTGGGGAGGGGACCCAACTATGTTCACAACCAAGGTTATGAAGAAAATACAAAGAATAGGTTGAAGACACGTCCGGAGATGTCCTTGATTACCTCAAACTTCTCTTCTTCCAGAAACTCGAACGGATTTCGCCGTCGAGATCTCGTGTACCTCAAGTACATATGCTACCTTTGCATATCTCTTCACTCACTGCTTCAACCCCTCTGTTATCTTCGGATGCGAGAATTCCGAACGCTGATCAAGAGGTGAGATCAACACATTGCATCATAGAATTTATTAAAACATACAAAAAAATATTGCACAGGAACACAGATCATTTCAAAGAGCATTCGATTGCAGAGCCCTTTGCGGGAGGTCGCGGCATGACCAACAGGTGACGAACGAGCAGTACTACACGTCGCAAACGCAGAAAGACACGATGGGCAAGGAGTATGTATGATAATATATTCTATTTTTGGTTGTTATTCTGTTTAATAAACGAATAAATACGAGTATGCTCTGTCGACTGGTCTTGTCTCGCATACATAACTACTACATCACTATTGTCCCTGACGCTCCCAAGGATCGAAGCCGGGTCCTCTTCGCGGGGGAGCTCCCACTATGCCGAAGGACTTCTTCTTCCTTAGCTGGACCAGCTTGGCTTTGCTGGGTTTTCTAATGATTTGGCCTGAAACTGTTGTTCATCAAAGAATGACACATAGCAGAATGCCACTACTACAAGATAATACATAGAGCCTTCAAAGGCAAAATGTGCCAGATCGGTATATTCATCAGGAGATGGTGTTGAATGTTTGTGGATCAATTTTCTTTTTGCTTCTTACTACTTGCCTTTGCAAGTTTTTAAAACTGTTTCTGGAAACAAGTAAGCATTAGTTTGGTAAAGCGGTATACCAATGTAATAAGTACTGGTGATGGCAATGATCTCAATTCATACCGAACCTGCCGCTTACACCTTTTACTTTTGAGGGGCAACTTTTAATATTGATAACCAATTAGGAACCTCGATAACTATGTCCATTATTAGGTGTGTATACTGTGAATTTATGGAACAAAGTTAAATTCAGAAACGATAGCATAACACCTCAGTACAGAATAAATTCAGTAGTCTAGTACTACCAACTAAGGAAGCCTAGAACGCGTGCTTTGCATCAGATTGAAATATGCAAATCTCACGAGCAAGACAGGAGTACTCGTGCAAAACACGGTTTTTTCAATCAGTAGTTCCATACCAGCAATAGTATCAATCCATGCAAAACCCATGCACACCCATGGATATGCATGGGTTTTGAATGGGCTTTGCATGGGTTTTGCATGAGTACGAATGGATTTTTCGTACGTTTTGCATCGAATTTAGACCGCATTTTTGGAGACGCATGGGTTCTGCGTGGATATGCACGGATTTTGCATGGTTATGCATGGGTTTTGCATGGATTTGACCATTGCTGGTTTAGAACTATTGACTGAAAGATTGCATGTCTTAATCGTGGGATTTGCATTTTTCAAGTCTAGGCAAAGGACGGTTTTTAAGTTTTCTGAGCAGCAATGGCCAAATGCATGCAAGACCCGATGCAGACCCATGCAAAACACATGCATATCCATGCAGAACCCATGCGTCTCCAAATCCGATGCATGCAGAACCCACGATGAACCCATGATTTTCTGAATCCCATGCAGAACAGAACCCAAGCATACCCATGCAAAAAACTATTTGTAGGTCTCCTGAGAAGTTGGGGAAAACGTTTCGAGCGTTTTCTTATGTAGATGATCATTCGAATATCCAAAATTATATGATTAGTTTCTAAGCCACACATCACTTTCAAAATGAACTCAGTATGTTTATTGTTACCAGCAGAACGGCGCTTGGGAGCAAATTCGAACCATTCATACATCCCGACTGCATGTGTAATTTCTTGGATGTGGAACAGCCGAAGCCACCAGAGATATGGTACGGATACTCCTCACAACATCGCTCTTCTACCATCACTAGACGTGAATTCACCACCTCCAGAATAGGAAAACGCTATGTAGATGACAGCTGCCACAGGTGCGCTCGTCCATCAATCCTGAGCTGGAGGATTGGAGGAAGATAAGAGCACTTCATCTGGTATCATTAAACCCACTGCATCACTTGCAAAGCATCGGCAAAAATATGGAGCTACACCGCTTGCTTTCAATACGAGCTCCAATGAGAATTTGGTTTAAACTGGTAGAGTATTTACAGCACCGCTGTACTTCTGTATTTGTACCGCGTCACCAAGGCAGTTCGTCCGGAATTGGAGAAAAATTATATCCCATTCCCTTCTTAGAGAAAATTTAGTAAAACTACATGGACTTTTTCATGCCTTGAAAATACTTTCCTTGGGGGTCTCTCTGCATATTGCCCAAAAGAAAGGCGATACTTTGATGAAGCTTCCTTCAAAAAAATGATTTTTGTGTATTAGGGTAAAATGTAGCTACTGTTAGCATTTTTCGTCTTTCACTCATTTTCTACCTTCCCTTCTCTTCGCTCTATCTAGATTCCATGCATCTTTCATCTAAATGTTTTCCATGAGATTGATAACATCATACGCTTCACATTTTTCTTTCATGCGTGAACTAAACGCCGTAGATATGAAAAGATTAAACGCTCCTCTACAGGAAAAAAAGCGAATGACATGAGTAGTGGTGCCAGGGAACTCTCAAGCAAATGCGAGGAAGTTTTCCTCATCAGTATTCAGGAGTAAAGAAGCAGTTTGTGTGACCATGCTGTTAGTCACAATTTTTTCAAGGAGTAGAACCTACTATGGAACCCGGAACTTACCCTAAGTAGCGATGATGACAAATGACCTCAACGTCGTAACAGATTTCTATCATTCTTCAAGAACACCTGTTGACTGAAGCTGCCTACACTGTGCTCATCAGTTGTAAACTCTGATCTTGACGAGTACTATGTATTTGTAGTCCCTATCCCTGACTCGCAAATATCGTTAAAGTACAAGCTAATCATCGAGAGAATTCTCTGAATGTGAACATTGGCTCGATTTCCTTTTTAATGGTTAGCACTTTAGCGCAACTCTAAGTGGGCTCTCTATGAAATGTTTTCTATCTATATCTGGCTTAACGATCACCGCTCAATGGGTTCCGACGCTGTGATTCATGCCGAACAGGTTCTGCGAGTGAAGGAAAAAAGTAGGTAAACAACTATGAAAAAGGAGAAGTTTCATCCGAAAGGGGACACGAAAGGTATAAATTTATAGGATGAGTTTATGTATCAAAACGACCTAAAATTTGAGTAGTTAACACTAGCAGTAGTTGAATGAAGAAATGGAAACAAAAATAAGTCATTAACAATAATTCATCACGAAATCTTCGATTATTTAAGGAAGTGATTTCGAAAATTTTGTCCGTTCCCGTGCCATTCTTCCTCACATTGTTGGTGCATGGAGGGTACTTATTTTCTACTAGGATTGATGCATTGTTCTTCAGAAGGAGTGGTTTCGGATAGCACTAGCCAGCCAGATTGGCTCAGGATCAGAGTTGATACAAGATTAATATGACAGCTGGGTGGAAAAACAGTAGGGCAATCTGTGTAATTGAGTAATAACTTCAATTATTTGTTCATACGTCAATTATTTATTAACGAGTTTAGTTATCTATTTATCACTCACTATCACTTGTGTTACTGTAGAAGACTGTAGAAGGATAACTATCCATCTGCTTATTTGGTTAACACATCTTTGCTCGTAAACCCACCTCTTGCTCTGGATGCATCCATGAGATTACCTTGGGTAAACGTGTTCACGCCTATGTTAACGGTGGGTGAATTTGTGTGATGTCCCCACATTTAACCCGGCTCATCTCAATGATTTGTGCACCCCCCCCCCCCCCCGCCCAAACATATTACGTCTAAGGGGAGCGTTCATCCTACTTTATTTGAGTTTTTTTTTTCTCCTGTGGCCCAATTTCTTTCTACTGCTTATTTTGCTGACTTATTTTATTTTTCAAAGCCACGATAGGAACACTGTTGATCTCACGGCATGAGAAAAATGAAAAAGTTCTGCGAGAAAATCTTTTCAAGGATTTGTCTTGTATACAGCGAGCAAGTGGCTATCAGGCTATCAATAGCGGTATTGGTGACTTTATTGAGCCCGTCATAGATGGCCCAGCACCATATAATTTTATCAATTCTGAAAACAAATAAATGATTCTACCTAACGGCCTAGCCAAACATGATGAGCCAAGCTTTGCCCTGGAACAATGAATTTAGCGCAGCTTCTAAAACGCTACCTCATTTGCGGCATTTGACCTCTACGGACCAGGATCTAATCGCCTCTGAATATGAATACAGGTCATCATCCTCATCTGTATATATATAAGAAGAGCACGCGTACCACAACCATGGCAGCCATCCACCAACGAGAACTATCTTTAAAAAGCAAAAATTATACCTGAAGTATTGTGAAATGCGCGAAAACAATGCTGAGAACCAATTTTTAAAAAAGTTTTCAAAAAAAAGTAAGCCGGTGAAGAAACCTGTACGGTAAGCTTTATCGAACAATGGTAAACACTCACTGTTGTCCAAATCTGGCCAAATAAATCATGTGCAAATGAAAAAGTGTGCTTGTCCAACTTATAATCACGAGCCTTAGTGTATTCCTGAAAAAAAAACGTAAGTCCAAGCAGTTCCATCAAAATAGCCAGGCAAAGAATTCATTATCCACCACCTCTTCGGTTATCAACGCCTCCACGTGTTGCGGTCGTTTCTCATTCTGTCGGTGTACATTATATTGCCGATAGTGGAGGTAGTAGTTCCAAAGGAAAAGCACCCAGTTTGTGCCCAGCAGCAATTTGAAGAGGCATGATGCCTCCATACCTAAATCAGCCCATAACTTGTCACTCTGAACATTCCACTCTCAGCGAGGGTGTAAATAATTGGCTATGGGGCGTTTTATACTTCACAAGTGCCCATGAAAACTTACTAGGGTTATTTACCAGTTGATAACACGTGCAATTTCTTGTACGCGGAAGAAAAAAAAATGAAGTGGCCTATCCGTTAAAAAGGGACCTGAACGTCTGCAACTATGGCAGAAATGCTATACTAAAAATTAGGGACAACTTTGGTTTGGATTCATTATTTCCAGCACCACTCTTAAACGTATTATAAATATATTCATTCAATGCTATGGCCAGGAATCTTTGGTGAAGATAAGATAGAAGTCAGTGGCGGACGCAGAAAGTAGGCGAGACGGGGGCGGGGGGGGGGGGCGGCATACGTGAGAAAAAAAGTAGGGTCTCTACCACTCTGGTGATCCAGATAGAAATAAAATTAATAAAAATATTTTTCATAATAATAAATAATCAACAAAAATTATTTTAAAAGCAATACTAAAAATAAATAATCAAAAATAAAAAGATACAAGATTTTTATTTGTATTGTAAAGTAATTTCAAAAAATTGGGGACCCACTCCCCACCACCTCCCGTCCGCCACTGGTGGAAGCCCCTTTGGTTGCCGCTCAAACCCACAGCATCGTGGATAAATTTCCTCCAGCCACCAAAGACGAGGCCGATGAATTTTTCCCAAAATAGCCAAAAATAGTTGAGCGTGAGCATGTGTCCAGCTTATTTTCATCAAAGACTTTTTAGATATCTTTTGTCCCACAAATACTTCGTGCACTAGAGAACTATTTGATCTCGCCTCTAGATCCAAAATTCAAGATTGCCAAGAGAACATTATTGCCATCACTACTAAAGAAGAAACCCCAGCAACATGAACTACTAAGGAAAGCGTGCAATTACAGAATTAACCAAAAAATGAAAGCAAAAACCACCTAAAATATGAGATAATCATCCGATCGACGCAATATTTGGGAACAACGAGATAAAAATAACTACTTTTATGAACGTCAACAATCATGATCAACATGACAAAAAAAAATGACAACATATGCAGAGGAAGCTCTTCTCCAATCAATCGATAATAACAAGATAATTGATTTAGTGAGGCGTAACATGTAAATGTGAAACCGGTATATTGTAAGGCACCAAATGATTTTGTTCGCTTTAAAGTTAAAGAGATTTCAAGTATTCCAAATTAAGTACTTTGAACAACTCAATGAGGTTAACCAATCAACAATTGCTAGGTTAAAGTGAACTTAAAAGTAGACGTTATGGTATGTACAACAAAGATAACAGTAATCTACTAAAATCTACAGTAACCCACCACCAGAAGAAAAACAAAGTCTAGCCACTGCTACTAACGCTTCTAGTGCTGCTACCACTATCATTATGGCCATTCTGTGGGGAGCCTGGATCGATGACGTCACCAGAGGGGCGCTCGGCTCCTGTGACTGACTGCAGGACAGAGTCCGAATCAACCTAGAATGAAGAATGATTCGTTGCATAGGTTCAAATAATCAATAAAACAAAATAATGAACGAAATTTTTAAAAAAGCAGAAAAAAAAAGTTCAAAAGAAACGACGTGATGGGTGAGTGACCGGTGGTCACGCCCTGGGTAATGGTGATCAGTGTTTCATATGCCAATAGCAGGATTTTTTAACCGCACATTTTATGACGTGATTATGGAAAAAATTGATGGGAAAAATGAAGTGGAGAAACATAACTGAGATGTCGTTCCCCCTTCTGAGTCCTAAGGCCTGGCTCGTCCATATCACCACCTATGCTAGGATTCATGAATGCATAAACGAGTGAAACCAGGTTAACAAACAATTTCACGTCTTGCGTCTCCTTATATTGCTTATTGAGAGTGGATTTGAAAAGTTAACGTGTCATGAATCCTAATCTGCTTGGCTCGCTTTGGAATAACCGGGAAAGAATACCACTGGTCGTCATCACTTGGAAAAAGCAGTTTTGGATTTCTTTTCTCTTTCGAGCCAGCCACTTTTTTACAGCGTAGGAATCATGGAATGTCTGACCGATAGACTCAAGTGGTCGATACCGGCACAGAATCTGTCACTAATTAATACGGTTTTAATGTAACAAAAATATTAGTAGCGACAGATCTTTTACACAATCCAATAAACAGATCAGTCAAAGATGGCAGCGACTAACAAATAATGTAACGTGGAAGGGACAAGGAGCATCGACCGTAACACAAAAGCCCCACCCCGAACAAGTAGTATTCGGACTGCGGTCGTTTATCAGTGAACATACAGCCCATGTTCGTCAAAATCAGCGAAAACGTCAACCATTCGCAGAATTTCTGCGCCACTAAAAAATTCCCACGAGTGTACCCCATTTTGGAACGCTTGCAGCTAAAAACAAGCAAAAAACTTTTGAAGCTTTCCACTACTCACTCATGCCAGTTGAATCACCCTATTTTCCCAAGTTTTTCGTCAGCAACGAGAGTACGCATAACAAACGGCAATAACTTTACACAGATCGCACTGACTTCTCCACCGCCATTCGTCAAATCACTAACAAAAAACTATTTCCGGCGAAGTCGACGACAAATTCGAAAAGTGACCCACATGTAGGTTCGCGAATGGATCTTGCAGCAGCTGTTCGGCCGACTTCCTTTCATCGGGGTCAAAGACGAAACACTGGTCCAAGAAATGCTTGAGTAATGGCCCAACTGGTACAGGGTATGCTGGTAAACCCCCTTGGCATACCTATAAACAAAAAAAGAATGACATAATTGCAAACGAGAGATCAATAGCATGAGTTGTGAACAAAATTACTGTATTTATTGTAAGAGAACTATAAAATGGACTTTTCTTGTGATCAGCGGAAGAATGGGTAATCCAAAGATGGCAATTATTTGTTATATATTTAATATTTAATATACGACAGTATTATCACTTTTGTATGTAAAAACTGTTCAAAAAATTGTAGACTTTGAACTTACCCGCATTGTGATCTGGAATGGATGCATCTCCGGCCACGGTGCACGACCAGTGCTCTGAAAATGTGGCTTCTAATACTCTACTCAATCAACTCAATGAATCACTAGTACCATTTGTAGCACAACACATCCGATGCTCCAAATGTCCACGGCTCTGCCGTAGCCTCGATAGCGCCCATCTTCAGCCATTCCGCCATAGGTCAACACTTCTGGTGCCTGAACATGACCAGTACTATCTTTAACACTGCTCTACGACGTGAAGCATCATCCTTTTTCATGACAAATAACACCTCGTGAATTGACGATATGCCTAGTAAATCCCCTAAAAGCCAGCAAAAATCTCAAAAATCGTTACTTTGCACCCTCATTTGCCGTAATAGTAGCAAAAAACCATAATGAACTGTAATTATGGGGATTTTGGATAATACAGCTCAAGAGTAGCAGCTCTGGACAAACAGGTTACAAACAGACGACGTCTACCCACACTACTGTGTGTCATCTACTAGAATCGTATGAACCTTCAATGATTAACGAAAGCTTAACTTATCTCATATTTTAATTAACGAAAATTCAACCAAATTCCATCGCACTCGTTTCAAAACTCGACCAGGCGCCTTGACCTTGTTCGGCTAATAACGCTAACGTGTACCACCCTTGAGCATACCCAACAATCAAGGCGATCGCAAAGGAAACCTAGGATGGTGGCTTACAATTTGCGCCACCGTAGAGAACGCCCAGATGTTTTTGTATGCCCCTGAGCACGTGACTGATGGCACTTTCGCCGATTGGGAAAGTGCAACAGTGAAATACAACACAAAACTTCAGCGGCGTATATTTCAACGGCTTATTACAGTACATTCATTACATTAAAATACACTAAAAGTTTATTTTAGTTGATTTTACCAAACTTTCTCTAATTCTACTCATGTATCTCTCCCCCTCCCATCAAAGTGAGGGCAAATTTATTATCACGCTTCTGATTTGTAGAAGAACGATGCAGTGATCGAATAGATCACAAAAAAAATACAGCAATCTTAACGGAACAGACAATAAAATTGCAACCAACCATATACTGCACAGTCCCTGCATACTCAGCGATTTCCCCATAAACAGTCGCTTGATCTCGTAGTCGTACGGAACATCCGAAATCGCCGAGTTTCAACACGCAGTGCAAATCCAGGAAGATATTTGCCGGTTTTATATCACGGTGTAACACCTGAAACATTTCCTTGTATAAATGCTAGCTGCTAACAAAAATCTTGCAATAAAAACAGGTGAAATGATAACAACAGTAAAAAGAGCAAAAATATCTCTGAGAAATAAAATCAAATGATAATGAACCACCTTCTGACTATGCATATAGGCGACTGCTCGTAGTAAACTATTTGTGTATCGTCTCACCAACTCTTCGTCAAGTCCTTCACGGCAAACTCTTTCAAGCGTTCCCTCCGAACAGAACTCCATCATTATTAGTACTTCATCCTACAAAATGGAAAAAAAAACTGTTCGAAAGTCTCGTAACACTAACATTCGCAGCTGAAGAAATTAAAACAAACAAAAATACCGAAAAAAAATTAGAGAATCCAACTACTTACCTGATGTACTTCACAACCGTAGTATTTAACGAGATTCTTATGGTTGAGATTACGAAATATATCAACTTCGCCTTGAAGAATCTGAAAAGAGGGAAAAGTCGTCTTTAGCAGGGTTGTTCTTACAGAAACAAGGCTTACAAACAAAAAACGAATCAAGAAAAGCTATGAAATTAAACAAAAATAAATTAAACAGGAACAATAAAAATATCAACGATATCCTAGAAAAACGTAGCAATAGAGAATTTAGTTAACATATCTATTAGCAGAACTATCCGGATAATGATTTTGGTAGAGAAGGCCAACAATAAGCTGTGAATAACTGGGCCAACTGTACCTTTAAGACTCCTCGTTCGACCCTAATCTTCTTCACCGCGATCACACACTGTGCATCCAAATTTAGAGCCTTGTACACTGTTCCAAAACTACCACCAGCTACAACAACAAAATAAAATAATGCTGAAAACACCCTGCATAAATACAATAGCTATACAAGTCTTGACCTACCCAGTTTCTCCAAGATCTGATATCTGAATGGTAGGGTCCTCGACGGATCCGCATAGTTTTCCAGATTGAACTGCTCTCGTTTTACTGTTACTACCCGACCAAGTGGATAAGAAGTCTGCAATCACAACACAATAACTAAAGATTACTGGCAAAAGCTGTCAGCATTTACTTACCCGCTTCGCTACCATCTTGTCAGTCTCCAGGGCAGCCGCTTCCAGCTTGGCCCTCCGTGATACCAACGCTACTTTCTTCATCTTGGACGCCAAACTGTCAGGAGTTCTCGGTGAGCTAAGAGTTGAAGTGCGACTTCTTGGAATGGCAATGGAGATCCCATCTTTATCCATCAGAACTAGCCGTTTGCACTCTTCCACGTCTTCTTTGAGCAACTAAACAAAGAAAAAACATTGTACAATTAATGGTCCTCAATAATTAAGATGTCTCACATGGAACTCATCATCCGAGAGGTATTCTGTGTATTTGGGATCGGTAAGAAAATGGATGAAGTTGAATGCATGACTTGCCCACAGTGGAATGTGTGGAGATGGCTGTGGCTGCATGACGCTAACCTAAACAAATTTCATCTCTGAACCGAAATGTAATCGCATTTCGTCATTCTCAATAGCCTTATCAAAAAAGGAGGAGAGAAGTAAACAGGAAAAACAGAGCACCAATATATTTTACTGTTCAATGAAAAGACAAGAGGTAGGAGACTGCAAATAAAAACTGATCCAGATAGGTAAATGAAAAGAAAGCGAGGTAGAAAAGCGGAATAAGGATGTATAACAACCTGAGGAGCAAAATGGTAGAGAAAAATATACAGAGTTAATAGCGAAAAAAAGGCAATCAGGTATTGAATAAAGAATAAAGAAAGAAAAATAAATAAAGAAATGGGTCTAAAAGGGAAAACAGTACAGAAAGAAAAGTAACAACAAAAACCATAGTAACAGTTTCCCAAACTTACAAGCTCCTTCCACTGATGTATGACGTCCAATCCACGCACAGCCAGCTCTTCACCGAATTCCGCCATGTACGAGTCGCCAACATATCGGCAAACATCGCGGTGGAGCTGGAAATATTCACACTTGAACGATGTGGTAGGAAAACCCTCCTTAAAAACCTCAACTAAAGGAAAGCAACCTGAAAAGCAAAATTGAATGCATGAATAAGAGTCGAATGCACGTAGTCTCGCATTTTCAGTGAATCATAAGTTCGGCGAACGTCGCTGCACAATGCCGCTATTCCTTGTGAAAGAATTGCTGACAAATCCAAGAATATCGCCTAAACAAATAAGATTCCTGAATTTATAAGGGAAATTTTTCTCTTTTCCTAACAAGAAACCTACAGCCAAGTGCTTCAGTTCTCTGTCGACGTTGTGATGCGATGAGCAGGACGGCATTACCATATCAAAAACTCCAGGGAATTTCTTCTCTAAGCGGTAACTTTGTCCAACAACACAAACCACATCCGTCTAAAGGTTAAAACGTTATTGAAGATAGCAGAAAATGCTAATGAAGATATGCAAAAAAAGACTGGTGAGGGCTATGAATGGAACTACTAGTGAAGAATACAAAATTTACTCTGAGGTAATGGATGTTCTGCATGACATTCTCTTCCAGAGTGAGCTTCACGCGCCTGTAGTTGCACATCCACCTGAAACTGACACTATTTACACAGAAAAGGCAAAGCAACATGGTATTTTGTCTGGGGCGGAAAGCTAAAAAGACGAGGGGCTCGAGCAGAACCATGGATTAGACGGTTGCAATCAATGTACGTCGTAGAACATAAGAAAACCCATGAAAGTTCGCTAATGCGATTGGTGTCTATCTTCGCCAACTCGTAATTAATATTGCAAGAGCATGTTATATTGACTTGCGGGTGAAGATATTGGAAGAGAGACAAATTACAACCGCCTACCCTTTTGAGTCGAGGAATTGGCCTATCATCTTTGACGATAATTTCTACTCAAATGAACAAATATTAGCGACTAACAAGCTTACAAGGTCACGCAAATGCTCTACAACACAGACTATCACTCAAACTTCACCTGGAATGTTGCTTCGGTAGCACAATTATATGTCCAGTTTCTGGTTTTCGCCCTTCCGCAAGGGCTGTAACCAGGTCCTGCGCGAGAGCTTTGTCTGCACTGGTAGAGTCGACTAAGATACAAACTGCCACGGACGCATCGCCGAAATCAACCTTAAAATCGAACAAACCGTCTCCGGTTGTTATGCCAAATACATAAAGACTCACAAGACAGTGCTCAGGCCTGAGTGCTGCTGCCACATTCTCAAGGCATTGGCTCATCCTGTAGCCAGTAGCATCATGCAGATCCATAAGCGCACCACGCAGAAGCGCCACAAGCCTAGCCGACCGCTCCTTCACCTTGAAAGCACGCAGTTAGGACAAGGAATCTTCTCGAAGAGAACGCACTTACTTCTCTAATTACACTATTGTATGAACGGAAGGCGTCGAAAACTGTCACTTGTTCTTGAGTCTGACTAAAGCAAATAGGTCTAAAATGGTCCCATCAAGGTAAAAAAACAAAAATAAACAAGGAAGAAGTCGGAAACAATCCAAGAAAAACAGCCGGACCTATCATAACCGTTGTCGATTTCCTCGTCCAGCTCCCGTATACCATGTCTCACACCAATACGATCTATATTCTTCTCCCAGAACGTAACAACAAGAACATCCAACAAGTGTGGCAAGAATGTACTAAAAGTGGGATGCATGAGATTGAGCGTTTTATGGCGAACCTATAATTATCAAAAAGAAAAAAAAAACTGGAATTACCAAAAAGAGGACGCCAACATGTCCAGACCCGTATGAATGTGGCGCGCACACTGCACTGCAGTTTTCCATTCTTCCTCGAGTCTTGAAAATAACCGGCCAAGATCACCACTCTGAGCTACGGAATCGCACCATCGCTCCATATAGCCGAGGTATTTCTGAAGAGATATGCTATCAACCAGAAAAAGTTGAAAACAAATTCCTGAATTCAAAAAAAATGCAACATGAAGTAGAGCAGCCTTCAACAAATCTTGAAATGAAAATTTCGTAACTTCAGGGTTGGCTTTTAAAGAATAGCCGACATGTTGGGTGAATCTCAGTGGGTAAACTCTCCCGAATTTTTTCCTTTTCCTTTTTTTCTTCCCCTGCTTCTCAACACTTCGACTTCCCAGCAAAACCAAGGAAACATAAAGAGGAAGGCAGAAAAAGTGGAAGCAAAGAAAAAAAACAGAAAAAAAAATCCCTCGTAAGCCATCGGGTAACAAATAGCCAACCCGTCCGAAAATTTTAACAGAGTAGCAAAAAGAAGGAATAGAATAAACATGATAAAATTACCTCGAAAACATCTTTTAGCGACTCGTCGAAATCTGCGGTGCATAGTTTCCCTTTCTGACCTTTTGGACAAATAGACTGAATTACATCAAGGAAGAACTGTTTTACTCTGGAAGGAAACATGGTGGAGTAATAAGAAATACTTCTTCACAGCATACATGACTTACTGTACAGCTTCTTCGACGCAGTCTCGAGAATCCTCGATCAATGTATCCATTGTTGAAATATCTAGCTCCGCGCCAGCTGGTATGCTCCATTTTGATCTAGAAGAGGAGAAATTTGAGCAACAACAAATAAAATTTTGAAAATAGAACCAGAAGCATACCTCACACTGAGCCACTCTCTCGCTAGTTCGAGACGAACCCCAAGAACGAAAATGAACATTGGACCGACCGACGGCAGATGCATAGCTTGGGCCCTTTCGCTCGTAAGGGTGTAGTTGAACATATCGCTATATCTCTCCATCTGCCAAGTATAAAAAGCAATCTCTAAGCGTCAGCGGCTCACAAAATAGAGTACAGTTCGAAATTTCAGAATAAAAACAGGATAACGGATGAATTGCCATGAAAAAACAAGGAGATATACTTTATCTCGCACCTGTTCTGACGTCAATCTAAGCATTGTCCTCTGGCGGGAGGCGGCATGGGCGTAGCTGGCGATGGGTGGCTGAAGCAATATAGCCGTCTTCATCACGGTCGTCTCGCATAGCTCCCAGACTCGACCCACTACTCTTTTCATCCCCTAAATAGCAGAGACCGCATTAAGACGCAAGCAATAAGCCACCATTTCCAACATTAGCCACAAAATTACACCCATACCCTAACGAGCAGACTTCTTTTCACAAAAGCTGCAAAAACTGGTCGGGCATCACGTAAACCAACAGTCCAGGAGGTGCTGTGAAGTGGACGTGGCCATAATTTTTCCGCATTGGGAAGCCGACTGACTTCAAAAACCGTTCCCAACTATTAAAAAAACATTAGCACTCTTTAGTACGCGTACAAAACCACAGTAATTCCTCTACCTGAGTAATTTTCGACGCCAAATCTTCTACCGTATTGAGCCATGTGGTGAGCAACGTGACTTTGTCAAGGAGCTGCTTTGTAAAAATATTGCCTTTGCGTGCCGTACAATCCTCTACCATTGCTTTCGAATGAGGAAATAAGGCTTGATACCTGCCAAACTCGTCCAGCAATTCAGTCACTGAAACCATCACCTCAATTCCAATCTCTTTTCTTTTTCTAGCAGAAAAACAACCTTCTTTTCTGGTACTTTGAAGATGCGACATATAGTTCATTTCAAGTCGTTCATATGCTTCTATTAAAGGTATCGCTTCATAGTTCATGATCTCATCAAGGACTTGGCTACGCTGCTCTCGTTTCGAGCAAACTAATGCATCCACTTCAAAAGTCGCATCTTGACCTCCTGAGACTTCCCTGAACAGCCAAGAATCGCTGTAACTCTGGATGAGGATAAAAAAACAAGGAAAATTGAGAATATTGGAACAAGAAAATTAAATTGATGCCAAAAAAGGAGAACCAAGAGTATTCAACAACATTTAACAAGTTTTAGGATACAGAAGAAATGAAATGGATAATTCGTACCTCCCACTAAAATACGCTCGCAATATGAGCCATAATACATCACCGTAACGATGTTGTTTCTTTTTGGAGCCTATGGTGAAAGTCTGAAAGTAGATGAGTCTGATGACTTTAAATAATGAGGTAGAAACAATGCTAAGGTCAGAAATAGCAATTAATACGCCAAAATAGCGGATATGAACAAAAAGGCTAATTTTACCTGGTCAGATCTTCCCGGAGTTTGAGCCATAGTCATTTTATTCGACACATATCGATCAGCGCATAGAAAATTGTCGAGGTCTCGAAACAGGTTATCCCTGGAAGTAACAAAACATGTGTAGAAAAATGAAATTCTAATGGCAAAATGGTCTACATAGGTTAAAAGGTGATTTCTGCGTCAGCACACTTGAAAAAAAAAAGCATAACAAAGCAACCGTTTCTTCATAAGTCTCTGAACAACACCTCCAAATTCATATGCAAAAGATTCCGCCTCGCAATGAGTAATAAAATCCGTCTTTCCAGTGAAACTAAGCGGACTCTAGCACTCAGTAACAGCATTCACACCACGAAATCACTCGAAAGTTCCTCAAAAAGTGTACTACCTTTCATTTTCTGCCACTTCTGAGAGCACAGAATCATTCAATCCAGATTTGGTTGCCTCGTTTCCTGAGCTCGAACTTGAAGAAGCCCGTTCGATAACTGCTAGGCATCGAAAAGTCGATGTGGAAGACGGACGGGGTAGGCCCTAGAGAGGGAGTCGGTGAAAAAAGCCATGTTTGCTTCAAGAGGCTGTGAAAAAAAAAAAGAAACATCAAGAATAAATTCTGAATGGGAATTCAATGTTGAAAGACATGGAAACAGGAAAATCTCAGAAAACGAAACAAAATTAGCCATTCGTGAGCCTACACATGTTACACAAAGAATACTTCATGCGCAGAAACTGTCACAGCTTAAGTCACTGAGAGAGCGTAATGCACAGATAGAAAATCCATCTACTTCTATAATATTTGGGCCTTATTTCAATCGCAGACCTTCAGCGGACCACAAATATACACCAGCAGAAAGTGTGGGAAACTGGTCGCTATCGATCCCTTCAATGGGCTCCTATTGACTATATGCCGATTCAATTTTGAAACGGGTGCAAATTTCAGAGAAATTATACTGGAGTCATTACAGGGCTAGACTCGACCTGTGCTCGCTATACAACGCAACTCATTCCAACATTGTTCAGTGGGTATGCAGTGAAAGAAAATCGATCAACTTACTGAGTCAGTGCTCCCATCCCAATAGTAATCATCGTCATCGTCACCCACATTCAAAAACTGGTGACCATTCTTGGATTTGCGACGACTAACTGAAAAAAAAATCTCTACAGATCACGAACTCCACCGGCTCTGAATCAAGATTACTCACTCCTTCCTGCTGCTCCTCCTTTCCCGAGGCTTAGCCTTCCACGGTAGACTTTTTGCGATAGTACTCTGCTATTCTTCCTTGAACAACCTGTTTAGTGGAATAAAAGACGTGGGAGTACGCACCCATCAATTGGGGACACTATGCAAACCTCCTACTAGGCGATTCCGAGCTGAGGTCATTCTCGATCTGTGAGAGACTCCGACATCGCTTGATTGAGTGTGAGAGTGTGAACGATCGGTCCATTTCGTTGAATACTTCATTAAAACCGTTGAGATTCGCTCAGATCAATGCATAGAATTCTGGAAGTAGTGTCCGAACTTGATTTTCCTCATCAAAAAGGAAAAGAGAAATCAGGACGGGCGGAAGATGCAGCAAGCAAAAGCCCAAACACAAACAACAGTGTGCTAGAAAAACATCTACGTCAAAAAAAAAGCGACCAGTAAATTTTCGCGCTGTCGACTTACCAGATTGGTGGTGGCAAGGAAGAATAAACTAGATTTTAAAAAAAAGATATGGCACAAAATTGGTGGGATTTCACTACGAAAGGGGAGGCAATCAAGAAAATGATGGAAAGCAAGGTATCTGATGTAATGCTACATAGAAAAGCAATAAAAGAAGACCGCTTATTCAAAAACGTTTCATTATAGCGTCCATATGGATATGCGCAATCACAGCAGAAGAAAAACGAGACCCGACAGACACTACTATGTACAGTAACGGAAAAACTCGATATAATATTACGGAAAACCATTCAGAGAAAAAGAAAAAGTCATCAGATAAACTTTAGAATTAGAAGATCATTTGGAAGAAACCAGCCTTGAACAAGAGCTTTCTAAATTATAAAAAAAATTTAACCCTGCGAGACCTACCAACAAATTAGAAGACAGCTAAAAAGCAAAAACAGAACCTTACTCAGGTTTTTCGTCGCAAATTTGCCTCAACCTACTGGGGTGAATCAACTCCGGAGCTACACATCGTTTCAAAGCGGATGACAGCGCTTGATCCACCATAGAGTTTACAACAACTTCGTCCGCTACTAGCGGTGAAACTCCTCGTTGTAGGTAGTAGCAGTCGACCTGAGACAAACAATCACAAACTTTGGAATACGTGGATGGATAGTTTTGACGAAATGTCCACAGAAAACTCACCTGGATTTGTTCGACAGCGAATTTTCCATACGTCTGCAGCCGAATGGATTCGATGAAGGACTTCAATAGCACTTTGACAATAGCACCGATAATAGACGCTCTGTTGAACTGAAAAAAAAAGGAATTTGAAGCATAGGCGTGCAACAAAACAAAACGAGGGTAAAAGATTGAGGATAATCCAAATAAGAACAGAAAAAACTCGTGTAATCCACACAACTGACATGTAACTGCTGGTTGAAATCGATCCTTTCACACCACAAAGAATCTCTGGATGAATCAGGTGCTGATGGAGCTGGCATCGGTCGACGATGACGACTTTCTTTTCGACCGGCTTCTCCGCCAAGAAGGCGAGAGAGCATAGAGTCACATTCCAAAACCTCTTCAACAGTTCGACGAACAGCATGTCTGAGAAAACAACACTGAACTGCAGATAGAGCACATTACCACCTGGACTATGATAAAAACAATGCGATAAGACTTGTGATCTGTGGATGCTGACTAATAGGGCGGAAACTGAAATTGCTTCGTTGCTTTTGAGTAGTGTAGCGTCAGAGAACATTGTAGGCTAGTAGCGAATCGAAAATTTGCAGCAATATAATCTCAGTGACTACATAAACTTGTGAAAGCTAAAATTGTTGGAAAGGAAGCAAATCTTGGTCGAAAAGAACAGAGATAATTTCCGTAATTCCATTAAAAATAGGAGAATACAGGGACAAAGGCGAATGAATTACTAGCAAGATTAAAGGAAGTAAGAATAAAAACGAAAAGATATATAGAAACAATGTATTTCAGAAGCACAATGTACAGATCTCGAATTTATCCTCCTTTTTGGAGGGAACTTCCTAACTGCAAAACAACACTTTGAGAATATGCGAGTCATAACAGAAAAAACCAGAGCACCTTGGCCCGACAAGGTTCATTGAAGATGGGACTTAAGAATAGATGGGGTTGAATGTTCAGCAGAGTTTCGAACATTTCAAAAAAGGCTCCTAAAGAGATACGTTGGCGCAAAAAGAAAGTTTTTCTAACGTATCTAACGAGCAAAGAATCACATGATTCGGTGGTCTTAAGCAAAAACGCAAGAGATAATGCGTACCTCACTCCAACTGGTGATGCGGCCGGTTGGTGTAAACCTTCGCATCCTTTCACGAGAGCCTCACCAAACTCCAGTCCACGAAATTTAGTGAATCGTCGCAAGAGGGCTTGCGAACAAGTCTTGAGCAATGTTGTGACTTCGGAAGCACCTAAATACAATAAACCTTAGTCCGCTTGAGAAAAATATTTCATTGTCATTTTTCACCTACAAATCTAAAAATCGAGCGAAAACTCATCAGCGTGCCAAACATAACATGGTTACGAAGAACCACGTACTCTATATACTAAATAAGATTTGCGCCTTTCACAGTAATAAAAGCATGCTTAAAACACTACCGACAACTTCAATGCAAGCACAGCTCTATAATACCTGTTTGAAGAACAAAACTGCTAACGCTTACCTGTTAGTCCTACAGTCGTCTTCGATGTGGTGAGCGAGAACTGTTCCCTACAAAGGCTCAGGAGATACTGCGACGATTTATTGGCCAAGTGATGAAGTGTGAATGCCAACAGCAACATCATCAGTGGATTCGCGTAACGCGCTTCACCTTCAGATGACCCTAAAGCGGTTGAAAAAAGTTGAAGTGAACGATTTCCATAGCAAAGACTGCATGAAACAGAAAAAAGGTGAGAAGTGGGATTGAACCAACCGTAAGTTTCCGCCACTGATGTCATATCCTTGAATGCTCCAATCACAATCTCTTCGTGAACACTGTGGGCGAATTCCGCTTGGAAATCGGCTGGCGGTAAGGTGGAAAAGGTGACGTCACTGGCGATGAATAGAAGCAGATTTGCTAGAGCGGTCTGCAATAATTCACTACAGAATCCCTCCCATAAAATGTTATGTATTAAACTCTAGAAGATATTCAAAAAGTACGGATATTATATAACCAAGACGCCATGCTTTAAAGGAAAACTGCAGAGAGGAGTGTAAAAGCGTGTGCTGGTTCCAATCCCCCAAAGGAAACAAGATTTTCAATTGGAAAGCTATTTTTCAGGATCCTACGTTCGCACCAGCCACATCTATGAAAGTGAGCAAACACAGAATTGTATTGCCGAAAACGAAAACAAACACTAGAGTTGCAAGGTGCACAATCATCCCTAGAATTCAGCGGCAATACGCACCTTCACTTGAAAAACGAAGGACTGTTCCAGCTTTGCTGCAAGGGATGGTAGATCAACATCTTTTGACATAAGAGACTGTCTGTCTTATCTG